>JANVCC010000037.1:5543974-5962944 GCA_025345505.1 Todiramphus chloris collaris
CTTCCCTTCCCTTCCCTTCCCTTCCCTTCCCTTCCCTTCCCTTCCCTAAATTCTACCAACTTTCATTTTCAAACTAAAACAGCCAATAATCACTTAAAAGCCAGGTGCCAGGGAGGTGTGCAAGAACCTTTTAAAATGTAAAATAACATGATTCTGTGACAAATAGAAAGGAAATCATTTTCAATTTAAAAGCAGTTGGAAAATTCATGATGTGTACTCATTAAAACTGCCTTCAAGATATCAAGACAAGCTTTTGCTATAAACACCAGATGAATAAGAATGGTAAGCAGCAGCTATGACATACAAAACACTTCAATGAACACAGTTGGTTTTGGTTTATGCTACTGGGCAATTTTTTTTAAGCAAACCTGAATTGCTTTAAAAAGCTGTATATGGCCTAAAAGTGGGAAGAGGAATAGGGAAAAGAATCTAATCCCATTGCTATATCAAGACCAAAAACCCCATCAATATTGATTTTGCTTTGTAACCAAATATTGGGAAGGTGAAGGCAGCATCTCTTTTTGTAATAACTAGCTGCTTAATTGCCTAGGTGTGGGAAGTGAGACACTGCACTCACAAAAATGTGAATCAAGTCATAATTCAGAGGGAAACAATATCAACTCTTTAAACACTGACTACATCCCCACATTTTCTCCCCATGCTCACTCAGTGTTACTCACATTTATGCAGGGCTGCAAAGCTAAACAGGACTGCACTGGGTTCTGAGTCAAAACAGCCTTCGCCTCACTTGCAGCAGGCATTTCAGCACAGCTCTGAATTATAGTAATTCTTTTACTTAGTAAAAGTATTGAAGCTGCTCTGTCAGGCTTTGGTCCAGTAGCACCAAAGCCACAGCAAGCTTTACAATCAATTTCAGGAGGTGATGGCTGAAACCCTACTGGCACTAAACTAAAACCATGGAATGGAAATGCTATATATGATACTGTAATGGGTTAATGAATCTTTATTCAAGTGCTGTTTAATTCACAGAGGAATCATCTATCTACTCTGCTCCAAGGACTCGCTTTCCTTCAGTACCTGACCAGCAAACCTCAGTTGCAGCAATATTTGCAATTTTGCAGACTGTCAGTGACTCACCCCCTGCTTTTCCACATAGGAAACCCAGGAGGATGTTTTAAAGAAACAGGTGCAGTTATTAGCACTTAAACATCCCAGGCTTTAATTAATTACCAGGAATAATAGTGACCTGGTTCAGATTTTTATCAAGTCACCTGTTTAATCCACTGGTTCAGTTTTAACAAAAACCTCTGTAACAAATTTTTCTTTTTACTTCACTTTTATAGAGCAAAATCCTTAACAGAACCAAAACAAAACCAAAACATAAATCCTTTGGGAATTCTAATTATTTCTATTTCCAAGGTCTGCAGAAAGATGAGATGGAGTATGAGCAGTTACAGGCTTTTCAACTGTTCTTAAATCTTAATTATGTTTCCTACTCAAGAACATATTTCATAAGGAGCTTAACTTTAAGCATGTGCTTAAGAGTCATTGAATCCAAGAACAAGGTAGAGTCAGGATGCTGGCAACTAGAAATTGTCTCTTGGAGGGTAGGCCACAGATATCATTAGCTTATCTCCAGGTTTAAAGGGTGACAGAGGCCATTTGGTGCCTGTGGGAGATTTAGACTGGTGTGATTTGATTAGTCTTTTATTAGTGTATTTTACAATTTTTCTGTAATTAAAATCTATTAAATTTAAGCAGATTTTTCCATCTAAGCACATACCAAACCAGTATCAGCTGAATACCAATAGGTTTGAACACATGCTTTTGCACTGCACAATAAGGGCCGAAATGCAATCAAGGCAGCCCATGGGGTTTATGCCCATACTCGACCCCAATCCCAGCATCCATCACAAAGTCAGACAGCTCAAGATCCATTTGGTAGCACTCTTCTTTGCACTCACCAAGCTACGCCAACAGGGAAGGTGGCAGTGAACCCCTCAGAACTGCTTTCTTTTTGTAGGCATTTCCAATAATTTATAGCAAATCCTGCTTTTCTCCTCATTGCCTTGTTACTAATTAATTTTCAGTAGTGCAGAGGCCACTGGACAGCTCAGTGCCACAGTATAGTATCTACCATCTCAAGAGCAAAGTATCCTTGGGCCTCAAGACTTTGCAAATTGACCAGCTAATGCTTTGCAACTGAAGGAAAAACATCAGACAATCAAAAGTGCAGGATTACAGGCTGGAAGTCATGTCTCTCCTGTCCCTCCTCCTCCTCAGGCTTTTAATCTTGCAGGGGACATACAACATTTTCTACATGTGCATTAAACAACTCCTGTCCAATAACTTCATATTGGCTCTAGTTCTGGATCCTCTAGTGAAGGTGTTTGATGGCCCCCCAAAAAATCACTGTCACTCGGTTCTTCCTGCTGCAGAGTTCACAGCTTGTGTGCTTTCTGGAGGTTTGCCAACGGCCTCCTCTGGAGCTGCCGCCAGAGCCTTGGCTGAGCCAGTGCTGCAGTGCAGCTGCACCCTGCGCCCAGCGCCCAGCTCTGCAGCCAGTGTGGCTGGGGTGGCAGAGCCTCTCTCACCAGCAGGTCCCTGCTGGCCACCAGCACTGCAGACACAGCTTTCCAACTCGGCCAAGGTTTTATTTCCTATAACGCTGCTCTGGCAGCACCCGCAGGAGGTGCCTTAAATCAGCAGGACAGAGAGCTTGAAATGACCTCCAAGGTTAAGTGATCAGAGGAGACCTGCAAAGTGATGTGTGCATTTCTATGTGCCTTCCTATTTCCCCACACCTCACGCAGCCCACAGTCAAAATGCCCTTAGCCCTCAGCACGGCCAGTGTGAGCCCACACCCCTCGTTCACAGGGAAGGTTCCCTCATGGCTGAAGGACTTCACATGATGATCGTGAAAATCACTTTACCATTGATGTTGCCTGGCTGGGACCTCTGGCTGTGGAGAACAGGCATCAGAGTCTAATGATATGGCCTCAAGTCTGCACAAAAATTAGTGAACAAGTGGTAACAAATGGAAAGCAGCATTTGCCCTCAAGAATATAGCTTGAATAGTGCCTACATGTGCACTGCAACCTGCAGGGACTCTGCAAGCCTGTCATGTTATTCCCAGTTGAATATTACAAGCAACAAATAAAATTCTGGAAGAATTTTTGCTGCACATAAAAGCTCATGCAGTATGTAATTTTGAGAGATTCCCCCCATCCCCCCCACCCCCTGCACTTTTTTGGTACTCTCAAATAACCTGAAAGTTATTTTATTTCTTCTTTGCATGGTTTCTTGACTTATTCAGCTTTTAGTTGCCAGTGTTCTCTGTTGAGACGGTACCACGTGAAATGCTTCTCTTTTGCCAACCCAGACAATGCTGATACCCAATGCTCACGTTCCCTTGCATTTCCTTGGCTCCCAGGTGTTGGCAGGAAAGCTGTGTAATTAAAAACCATGCTTCCCCATACGAATGCCTATCTGGAGTCTCTGCTCTGAGTAGAGCAGCAACTGCTCCTTGTTAGGGCTTCTTAAGGATGCAAATTATCCCTGAATACATGGTCTAGGTAGTCTATCCTGAGATACGTAGGTGAGAATATACCTAGTAATTATCCCAAGATTCCTTCTGTTCCATGCCTCTACCACCAGAGGAGAGGGCTTGTGCAGTCCCCTCCCTCCCAGCTCGCAGTACCCGAAATTACCCCCCAAGAAGCTGTGGCCTGCCACAGGCTCCCACAAGAATCGTGTAACCCTCCAAGAAGGTGACCTTTCTCTACTTCTCAAGCTCATATTATCTCACTCCATCTGTTTGTTTGGTCCTCTTGTGCTCCTGGCTGCCTTGGAATGACCCTAGAGAACTGTGAGTTACTACCCGAGATCAAAAAGATAAGGCCAACAGTCTTGCCAGCCAGGACAGAAAGGACTTGAAATCCACCTTGACTGCGTTTGTATGTTAGCCAAAATTCTCATTCAGTTAGGAATACTACAGGCAGTTTGCATTTCTTACAAGTAAGGCACCTCACACCTCTAACAGCTACTGCCAAGTATAATTGCACTGTAGCTCTGTAAAATA
The DNA here is from genome assembly GCA_025345505.1 of Todiramphus chloris collaris. NCBI lineage: Eukaryota > Metazoa > Chordata > Aves > Coraciiformes > Alcedinidae > Todiramphus > Todiramphus chloris. The sequence continues at coordinate 5,548,017 of JANVCC010000037.1, forward strand.
AAATGGTTTATAATACTTACACTTTCCAGTTACACAATAGTAATTGTGAATAATTATACAAAATCTGGGGCTTTTTAATGGCTATTTCTAACACGGAGTTTGTGTACACTATATAAACACCATCTGTAGAGAATGTAAGACACAACTTCTGTTTGAGCACAGATATATGAATCTGAATCATCAACTTCTCAGCGAGCATCCAGTTAAAACAGCTTTCATCTGTATCTTCCTCTAAACTACATTAACAACAGCAACTTACCCTTTTGGAGTCACACTCCTGCTTCATTGCATCCAAGCTTACAGACCTCTAGTACTTTCTGTTTATTGCAAGAACATTTATGTATATGCCCTAAATCCCTGACTCCACCTGCACCCAGTCCTCCCTGGGCTCTGCCTGGCATGGATAGCACTGCATCCTGTCCCAGCCCCTCCATCTGCGGGTATCATTGTGCACCAGTGGTTGACACGGAGCAGGGGTTTCCAAATTCCTGCCTTGAAAAGCTTTTGAGGTGTTTCAGTAGAAGGCTGCTAGCTGTGAATACCAAAGCAGGGGCTTTCCCCTCTGCAGAGGCCCCTTCTGAAGTATAAAGTACAAACAATGAAAATGAAAAGCAATAAAAAAAGTGAGATCTGTGCTTTGAATGCTTCTTAGGGTCAAGCACTAAACCCCTCTTTTGACAGCTACACAACCCACACTTGTTCTCCTCAAGAGAATTTGACCTCAAGTAAGAAATTGAACAAAGTGTGTATTTTTGTCTACAGTGGACAAATAGGTTGTTCTAAAGCAACAAACAAACTTCAGATAAAATATACAGATAACCACAGGGAAAAAGCCCCACTCTCCCAGAAATGAAACTCCACTGTAATTTATGCAAATTTAAAAAACCAGAACAAAGTATTTCTCTTTTCATTGACTTTGTGTTGTATGGCAGAAGGTTAATCAAACTAAAGTGTTACATTTCTCCTCTGTTATTGATTAACTAAAGTCAAATAACATTATCATTTTGTTTAATGCATTTAAATCACGAATATTTTCCCAGATGCTCTGTGCAGTTACTTTGCAGATTTCACTGGAAGTTGTTTACATGCTGAAGCATTGAGCCTGGATAGAAACACTTTGCTGTGATAGCAACACGTACCCAACAGTTTTCATTTTCTCAATTCAGGATGGAAATTGCTATTCCTCCCTCTCCTTTGAATTATCTCTTTTTCTGCATGAATTATTTCCACATTATTTGAAAAAAAATTACAAGCCTGCTCATAATGACTGTGGTTTTGTGCCCATCCTCAGATAAACCCTGGCCTAAGTCACTCAAAATCATTGGGATTATTTCTACTGGCTTCATGACCTCTTATTTAGCCTTGCAAAGGTGATTTTAATTTTTAATACATCTGGTGCTCAGTGCAGTTGCTTATGTGAAGAATTTGGTCTAATGGCATAGAAGTGATCTCCTGCCCCACTGAAAGGACTACAGTTGCACGACCGATCGTGACTGGGCCAGGAAGATGCAGCGATCCATTACAGGCTCATCTTGCTGCCTTTGAAATTATCAGTTATATCTTGCATTGACTTTTAACACTAAAAGTACGTGAAATGAGATGAGAAGGGAGCCTGTGCTAATGGACTCACCCCCACTGCCTGCCATGTCCATCAGCTGTGCCGTGGGCACTGGGCCTGGCCCAGATTCCCAGTGGGGTTCTGCCTGCTGTGCAGCTGGACTGGCATAGATGCAGAATCATGTATCAATTAATTTTTGCTGACCAGCAGCTTTGAAAATGGAAAGAAATAATCAGAACAAACTCAGCTTTGGGTTTAAAGCCAAATACAGCTTCAGCAAACTTCAATAGAAGTGAATGTGAGGATATTAGAATTTTATTACTCATTTTTGTTCAAAGTTGTTTGATTGTCCAAGCCTGCTAGCAAGCTTTGGCTGTTTTCTGAAGTAAAGGATAAGGATTTCATTTGCATTGTGATTTAGAGAAAGGAAGAAAAAAAGAAAGGCTGCTCATTCCTTATAAAACCAGAAGTATCTCTAAATTGACACTTGGAATTACATTTATCCCACCAGAAGCTCAAGATCTACTGTCTGCTGTAAATGACCCAAACACTCATAGACTGACCTGCCACAATGTTATAAGGGAGAAGGTCTATTTATACAAGGATGATAATTATCACTAGCTCCACCAACACTCTGCCAGCACCACAGTATACTAAGCAGTAACCAAATCCTTCGGTAGCCCCTACGGCAAAGCATCTAGAATGTTACCCCCACAATCTCCAAACGCATGCCTCATATTTAGATATATGTTAGACATTTTCCACAGAAAACATCTGGACATCTCTTTATTTAAAGAAATATGATTCATGTATGTGGACTATTCATTCATTTCCTTGTGATCATCAGAAGAGGAGGAACAAGAAGGGAGTCTGCAAGAGGAGAAGCTCTTCAGTGGGATCTTTCCATAGGTGGTGAGCATGTAGGAGCAGGGTGCAAGAGCTGGCATGGGGCAAGTAAGCCCTGGCTGTTACTGTGATTAGCAAAGCAGAGAAATGTGGAAAGGGACAATAGGAACAGTCAGAAGAAGCTGGAACAGGGAATATGTTTTGATTGATATCACAGTGCAACTCTGCAGCTGTTTGGTCCCATATCATTGAAATCAATAGCAAAACGCTCAGCACCCTGAGCTGAGGGCACTCAGGCTGGGACATATACACAATTGCTCACTGCAATCACTTTATACTTGTACACACACACAAACACACACACACGCATTGATGCAGCGGTGACAATCCCCTGATCACCAGATGATATTTTCAAATTTTCAAAACTGAGGTCTGATTTTCAGACACTGAATATTCCACACTTCCAAAATCAGAAACAGGAAAGAAATTAAGCAGTAGTACAGCTACTTATTATTTTTTAAATACCCATGTTGTATGGGCAATTCACATGATTCATGGAACACCAAAACCAATTGCAAAATTAAGCATCTATAACCACCACTGAGAAAAGTATAACACGTGTGATTTATTATTTATGTACTTGATGCTAATGCAATGTATATGCTTGTTATCAGTACACTATGGGATATTGCATTAAATATAAACCAGCCTGCAGTAACTGTACCCTTTAGGTTTCACAAATATTGCCAGCAGGTATAATGGTGCTTTGTTTGCCTCCATTTAACTTCTCTGTTTTGTAAACACAAATATTTGGTCAAGGCATCTGCTCAGTCAAGAGCTGTGACTACTGATCCAGGCACAGGTTTTCAGACCCTTCTTTACACATTTATGACGATACACATTCACTGAACTGGCACAAAGGTTAGATACCTGTACTTGGCATTCAGACCTCTGACTTGTTTAGAATAGAATGTAATACAAGCAAATGAAGAAAAATCTAAGTTAGTTTATGTTACTTTTAGGTTCTGATTATTATTCTTATCGCTACTTGGAATTGTTTGGAAAACAAATACAACATTTTGCAATTAGACCCCTGATCTATGAAAGCACTTGAGCAACTGTACAACAGAGCCTATGAACAGTCACTTCAATGAAATTACTGCTTATATACACGAATTATCCACTCATTTTAAGTGATTTGCTGGATCAAAGCCTTTCTGTTTCAATTAGAGCAGCAGAGTTAAAGTAATGTAACAACTGCAGTTTGGAGAAAATAACAGACCAAAGGTGGCCATATCAATAAAGATATTCCCAGAGGGGAAAGAGAATAAATGATACCTGTAGGAAGTGCCTGGATAACTCCACCACTTCAAGCATAACTATCCATTCAACTTTTTTTACTTAGAAGATTCAAATAAATTTCATTTGAAACCTTGTAATAAAGCTGCACTGCTTTGGTTTGTGTAGGGGCTAAAGCTGTTAATGCTCCAAGAACTTGGACAAACCCCCACTATTTAAAATACCACTTCTACTTCTTAACTGAGGTAAACAGAATGCATTATAAATCTCCAGCGTAGCCTATTGAAGTGCCAGAGCAGCTCATTCAAAGCAATACATTCTCTTCTGAAAGATTTCAGTATTATAATCGAAAATTCTCTCCCTCAGATGCACCTGAGAAGCATTAACTTCTTGGTGACTTTAAGAACCAAATCCTTTAATACAAACCTAGCTTTTCCCACAGGCACTCGAAAATATTTAGCATTTTTTCAGTTGAATGCAATTTTCATAATAAAGTAGCTCACTCGGCTACCTGACACCACAGACAAAGACACTGAGTAAGCAGATCCTGACAACTTAGGCAGAGCATGATCACAAACCCCAGTTACATACGTAAGTAGGCTTTTACACCTCCAATTCCTGGAACAATTCAAGCAATTTATATATTGTATGTTATTGCTATATATTTTTTTCATTATTTAGAATATGTGTTCTTTTATTCCACACTGCCCAGACATGACTCTTGCATCCATGATGGCTTTCAGTCAACCTTAACGGAGGATACAACAGATCTTCGATTTCTGTAATATTTCAATTCTACCTCTACGATCACTTTTAGGACACAAAAGCAGCCCTTTCCTACTCTAAACCCAATCTGTGTGTCTAGCTTTAATTTCTGTGTTTTAGGAGCTGCTAAGCAGAATTTGCTTAATATAATATCCCTTCTGCTACCAAGTGGATTCCTCCACATAAACACACAACCCTTTCTGAACAGTATCAGCTCATCACTACTGATGCTGCTCCCTACTTTTAGTCATCTGCTCATTTCAGTTTCACTGGCAAAGCTTGCAGAGAAGTATGGGAATGAGGTATATTCTGTTCTGTGCCAAAACACTCAGTCCACTCTATCAAATGCAAAATGTTCATATCTAACTGCATCTCTGGCAGTTTCAAGGCTATCATTTTAAAACTACAGTATATTTTGTTAAATGAAGCCATACAATGATCCTGTTTTACTTCCATCCACTTAGCCTATTAATGCAGGCTAATGCTGCATGTTCTTGTGGCAGCAAAACCTAAAGTGTACCAGGAGACTACAGTGATAGATTACATGTACATGCTGTGTCATATCCAATTAACTCAAATTGACTGTGTACTGCATTATGCTGTTAGTGCATGGAAGATCAATAAATATGGAGAAAATCCAACGAGGCTCTCTCCATTCCCATCCAATTCTAGTAGGTCTGAGACAGATCATGCTCCTATGATGTGTATGCTGCTGCTGAAGAGGGCAGGTGGTGCATAGACACCATTCAAACTTGGCCTATTCAATCTAAACTCCTCTAACTCGCCATTCATGCATAGCAAAACACCATCTGGTCCTATTTTGCCTCCAGCAATCACAGCTGACCAAAAACGATAATAACAGCTGTTGCAAAACAAAAGCCAAACAAAGGGGGGAGGGAAAGGTTAGAATGAAGTCCAGTGCTGGAAAACACTCCATGAAGTGAGAAATGGAAAAGGAGCCATTCAAAGAGCCAATCCCCATTGAAAAGAGTCAGCGCAAGACTTCTGGTTAAACTCGAGATATTTAATCCATCTGTCCTGCACACCACAATGGTCAGGTGATAATATAAAATTGAGATTATGTGGCATAGAGGTATTTAAAGGCTTTGTTCTCCAAGTTAGAAACTAATGACCCTGTGTCAACTAAAAATTAAACCTCCTTATGTTCTTTCATCATGTGTCAACCTGGGTTAATGTGAAAGTAGAATGTGGTTAACTGGGGTGATAAAGCATCTGAAACCTTGGGAAAAGAAGGGAGCTGTTAAGTGCTTGTAAATGATATGAAGGAAAACATTCTTTAAACCATGCATGACACTGAAATCATACAGATACTGCATTTTTCCTGCATAAATTGCATATTAAACGATTTAAATTAACAGTTTTATTTATGACCTATGATAGCAAAGTTACTCACTTAGACTTAGGGAATATGAACACCAACTTGCACAGTTTGAAACACAAGATGTTCAGCAATATGCTATTGTGGGTAATGTAAAATATAATTTTGTAGTAAGCAGGGGGATGCTCTGGTTTTTCAAGATTAAAATGTTGATATTTAAAATGTACAGCCCTGCTTGACTATTAATTTTTTTTAGCTGCAGTAATTAAAACTATTTTTCCTGAAATTGACCATCAGTAGTTCAGCAGCTCTTAATCAAATGTGATAAAACCCAGGATTTATGAAACCATTTAATGAGTGTAATAACACCTGCTTCTCGCTGCAAATAGTTGAAAACAGACTTCATTTGTAATTAACTCTTATCACTAGTGACATTTTTCCAACGATACTTCATAGGTCTTCAAAATGACAATTATAGAACTAATACACAATTACTGTCACATGCAGTTTAGCAATTATTGCTGAAGACATTTGTCTAAAGGTTTCAAAATGACTATAAAATGGTTCCCTTTGTTATGTAACATCAGTTAAAACCGACACACACAAAAATCTCTCCCAACCAGCCTCTGCCGTGCCATTTCCACTGAAGGCAGGCTTCCTCGCGCTTGGAATAAACACCTTCCGCCCCAGACATTATTAGATATCATACTAAGGTTATTAGGAGCATGGGTAGCTGTCAACTAACACCTATTATGAAAAGCTTCAATTTATACATGATTTTTTCTGCTCCAAGAAATCTATAAATTTATAATTAGAACCTCTTGCTGTTCAATATTTGTACATAATAAACAAGAGTACCTGACGATGATGAAATATTGAAAGCTGAATTCATTATTAATAAACTCACATGGTATAGTACCTCTTCCCTCAAGTCTGGCTGCAACTTTTTTGGGATCTATATTCCATTATTTTTCCGTCGTGGTCTGAGTGTGGTAGCCATGGACACCGCCTCAAACAGGATTAGGATTCGGCTCAGGTTTGACACTTGCTGTTTTTAATTTTCATTTTATCATAAGCAGTTTAAGATTGTTGCCAGTGGTAATTTGCAATTTTTATCAAGACCTCTTCATTATAGCTTCTGACAGGACAGATGCTGTAATTAATCATGCAAGACAACTGGGGATAGTGGTCAGACTGCACTCGCAGCACAGATATTGCAGGCAAAGAAGGGAAAGAAGAAAAGAAAGGATTTCTCCTCTCTGTCCAGAGTAAAAATATAGGAGCAGCACTAATAACCTGATTACACGTTTTGAAATCCTCCATATGAAAAACTTGCCCTCTCCATCCCCACTCTGTCATGTCCTGCTTCTATGGTAAAACAAAAGCCAGAAAACTCGGGATCAGCCTGGGTCAGATTTGGGGGATTACAGACAGAAAGCCCCTGGCAGTAGCGGTGGTTACATCTGAAACTCAAAGATACAAAGGAAACCACAATTTGTGCTTACTTGCGTCTCTGAACACCACTACCAGGAGACAGGTTCACTATCCTGCTCCCGCAGACAGATGTGACACAGAGTACCACAAATGCTTTGTAACTCTACCACCTGCTTTCTCTCTCCGAAGTCATACAAACCTCAGAGGAGTTGTGTGCGACTCTTCAGTTATTGCACCTTGATGGACATGAGAGCTGACCACACTCTACTGTCCAATCGGTACCTATTTACCCACTATATCTGATTGAAGAAACCAGTAAGTTAAATAGATTTTCCAAGAAAGTGTTGCATAAAGAAATACTTATGGTTTTTCTGTCAAAGACTTATGGCTAATCAGTTTTACTGAAATGTGTTTATTCTATAGCAAGATAAAAGCATTTATTTTAGATAAGCAAAATACAAACAACTTAATTGCTGCTATCATAACTCATAAAAAAGTATAAAACAGCATAAAAACACAATAAGCAATGTAGCAATTAATAATTCATGTTACCAGTGTTTACATTAAAGCCTCATTTATGAAAACTTTACAACACATGATATGAAAACTTACAACTTTTAAAGAAAATATTTACATTGATTATTCGGTTGTGGAGTTTCCTTTAAATATTCTACTGGTTTTACAGCGTATTAAAAACTCTTGCATTTTTCATCTTAGCTTTCTGTAATAACAGTTTTATTTAAGTGCATTTCCCTTTTAAAAATACAGTGTATTAAATCTGAAACTCATCACTTCAACACAGAATATAATATTCACATTTGTTCTGTAATTGGAATTAACGTAAGAGGGTAAATGTCAATATATATTTTCTTACAAACTATGGTAGGTTTACTTGGAGGAATGAAGTGAAAGGCTGGGTCAAACATTTAAGTTCAGTTACTTGCATTTGTTTTTCTGAAGACATTTAGGAGAGGAAAAAAAAAATCAAGAGCTTTGGCAAAAATCTGTGATTTACTCTATTTTTTCATGACAAAAAATGCCATCAACTAACTCGTGTCATACAAGTATGATTGTATGAAATCCAATCATCATTTTACAGGTAGTTACAACTGTGCTTTAAGGGCTTCATGAGTTCATACTGACTTGAAGTGCATTATTCACTTTTAGAGAAAAAGGGTTATATCATATAACTCTGAAAGGCCATTTTGCAGTCATAAGGTCCAGGTATTTATTAGGCCATTTGATTCACATGTTGTAGGTAAAGCTTAAATAAATTAAAAAGGCATCACATGAAAAAGAGCACAGATTTTTTTTTTTTTTAAACAAAATGATTTATAGTCAGCTAAAAGATGATACACAGCTACATTGTAGTTCTTTATTGCCTATCTAATAGACACTTTAGAGGATCATTTGATCTGTTATGCATCCCTGCATAACTACCGTCAACAATTTACAGTTTTCAGCCAAATATGGTGTACCCCTACCCCCTCCATCAACACACAGCCATGTTGCAAGATCATTTATCTTCAGAAAATACTGACCTGCGACAATACTTGAGTCTGTGTCTGAGATTGTATTTGTGACTGGTGCTGCTGAGGTGCTGGCTGAGGGCTCCCAATGGCAGGGATGGGAGAAGTGATCTGAGAGGCTACCGGAGAATGCTGCTGAGGAGAAGGCTGCGACTGGTGTTGCATATGCTGCATTTGCTGTTGCTGCATTTGCTGAAGCTGTATGTGCTGAAGTTGCTGCTGCATTTGCTGTTGACTAATTTGCTGCTGAAGATGCTGCTGCTGCTGCTGCAAATGTTGTTGCATATGGTGCTGAAAATGCTGTTGTTGCATTTGTTGTTGTATTTGCTGATGCATTTGATGCTGATGTAGCTGCTGCTGTTGCATCTGCTGCATCTGTTGCTGCTGGAGCTGCTGTATCTGGTGCTGCTGGCTTTGCATTGAGGGACTGACTTGAGATGAAGATGGCGTTGCCACCATATTTGTTCCCATAGAGCTTATCAACGGAGCTGCAATGTTTGTTGGCATGTTTGGTGCAACAGTGACAGAAGCTGCGATCTGATTCATCGGCAGCCTCATGGTTAAAGGTTTTGGAGCAATTGCTCTGGGAAGGGATTGTTGAAGAGTTTGAGGAGATGCTGACACTGTTGCATGTTGAGAAAGAGAAGTATTCAGAATAAGGGAGGAAGACAAATTTGTAGATGCCAACGTTTGCTGAACAGAACGAATTGTCTGGGCCTCAGCAGATTCTGCAGCAGCCTGTGTTTGGAAAAGAAATGCATTGTATTTTTATCAGGAAAAAAAACATTGTTACTGTTTACATGGAAATACAAGTCACAGCTACTCAGGGAGACTTTTTCGTCTTTTGCTTTCTATCAGAAAAGATCAGTCAGCAATTTGAAAAAGATTACCCGTCAACCAACCTATTACATCACCTCTTCAGCCATCTCTGTACACAGTACCCTCCAGTTCTGACTTGTACAAAAAACTAACACGTGCCCTTGTTCAACACCAGGAAGTCTCTGAAAGAGCTAAAAAGGGCCGGACACTTTCTGTATTTATATGCTTTATAAAAAAAAGACTCTGTTCTTTGGGAGACAAATCTGAGCAGAAGCATATCCCCCCCCCCAGTTATCATGGCATAAGAGCAGCATACAAACAATGACGCTTCTCAAGCAACTTTTTAAATTTGCGTGGAGCACGTTGCATCTAAGGCATCAAGACCTAGGTATCTCCAACAGGCAAAAGTCTGAGAGAACACTGCCAAGGCACCCAGCTCAATACCCTGGAAGGGGTATGACGGCATCACCGGGTGCCCTGCTTAGGGAATCCTGACTATTGCCAGTGTCCTGGAGGCTTCTGGTGAGACTCACCTGTGGGAAAGCCACAGTCCCAAAAGGACTAGTGCAATAAATGAACTGTCAAATTGTGCTGTGGAAGTGTCTATTCCGTCCCTACACTGGAGCTTTTTTACCCAAGATGGTTGCTGAGTGTAGGGACAGAATAGACACTTCTGCAGCACAAATGTGACACATTCTAAGGTAAATGTTGAAAACACTCTAAATTAGAGGAGATTAGATGAATATTGGAATTAGAGTGTGATTTCCACTCACACTCTTCCCACACGTTAGTCGGCAGCCTGGGTCCCATGGATTTGGGGAGAAAATATGATTTCTGATCTTTTTGAAAAGGGAACATAGGAATGGCAAATTAAATACCTCAAAAGGTATTTAGAACTCTAGCTGCCACTGAACCTAGCATTGTGATACCAGAGGCTTTGAGAATATTATCTAAGTCCTAGAGACAGCAGAAAAATGCAGCTTCTCAACCAAGAAGAAATTTTCCATCTTTCAAGAACGTATGTGTATAATTTCTGCCGTTCTATTTTTAATCATTAATTAAAATATATGGCAACTTTCTGTGGTATTTACTAATGCTCTGCTGTTCTACAATCAAATAAATATTCTCAGGAGTTAAGCTATCAACACATTCTTCTGTTGCCTTCTTGTGATTAAAGATATTTTTGTAATCGATCTTTACAAAATATTATTAGAGAAATAATGCCTTGATTAACTTTTGCCCTTATTTTAGACAACCATAAGCATATTTCTACTTATGGTATTCATATGCAAGAGATCTAGAACCAGTGTAGTGGTGTGGTTAGAGAGGTAAATTTTCAAATAATGACAGCAGAGCTTTGTTTTCTTCACAAGTTTTATCTTAACTTGTGATCCAGTAAAACACTCCCTGTGGCTCACTGCCAACTAGTCCATTTGTAACTACTGCCCAAACTCAGAGCCACCATGCTTTTTTTTTTCCCCTCACCTACAAGAAATACTTCAGCTTTGTCACATAATACCTGCTCTCTATCTCTGTGCAAAGCAAGTCTGTCTTTCAAGAAGCAGCACTTGAAGAAAAACAAAAATCTGCAAATAGCTTGCATATCTTGATGTCAAAAGGTCAGCACAGTTTTCATGACTGAATTTTACTTTTGTGGTGAAGTGCATTATTTTGTCTCCATAGATAAAGAAAGATGTACATTTCCAAAGTTATCATTTGGGAATCATTACTGTGCTATTAGAGAAATGACATCTTTTTTTTGTAGAGACTAAGCAGGGCTCAAGCAGCAGTATAGCATCTTGCAGAGCTGTATTACAGAAATCATAGAATTTTATTTTGCATAACACCCCCCCAACACACACACACACACACACACACACACACACACACTATTAAAACACCACAGCCAAAAGCTAACTTGCATTACATTGAAGGCATTATGAGGCCTACCTTAGAAACCAGGCTTGCTCTATAGGCAGCAAGTGCCTTTAGGTATTCTTTTTTGGCAGCTTCAGTTTTTCTTTTATATACCTATTAAAAGAAACCACAAGTTAACCAACTTCAACAACTAAGAATTTTTGCCAGAATGGTCTCAAAATCACTTGCAAAGAAACAAAAAAACACAGACCAAAAAAACCAGAAAACACCCTACCGTTAGATGTAGGTTTCTTCCTGAAAGATCTAAATATTCTTCTGGAGGTGGTTACAGACTTTCAGGTCTACTCACTGGACTTGGACCACAATTTGTGTTGATTTATTGCTAATGCTGCTAGAACAGCCAACTCTTTGACAAGACTACCTATGCACACTTCAGGAAATGATATTTTAATGACTCTAAGCAACAGAGATATTAGAACACAGTATTTCAGATGCTAAAAAGTATCTGCAGTACTATAAAATAGCAAAAAAATGCCTAGAGGATTTTTTTTTTTTTTTTTTTAGCAAATATTCAAACTATGTATAAAAAGAATAATGGTGGTTCATAGAACTTGGACAATTCCCTTTCCCCAAAGTCAGTATGAGACAATCCATCGAGTTAAAAAAGAACTGTTAGGCAAAAAAAGAACTAATCTGCATTTCTAATCATCTGTAAATTTAAAGTTCACCTTTAAGTCATGTTCACCATCATCGGTTAGATCAGACTAAAATTTTGCAACTGCATTTCACAAACAAGTATCATTCATATCTTTACAGAAAGTGTCCTGGGAATCCACTCTTCCATTGCAGCTTCCATTAGCTGTTACTGGGAGCTTCACGGAGCATCAACAGCAAACAGCCCCAAAGGGTTTGCTTGTTGGTTTTTTTCCTTCAATCCATGTGCAGGAGTTACATGTGTACAGAAAGAAGAATACCCCTCAAGGAAGAACAAAATCTTCTATAGCAAGTTTGAGTTAGAGGTAACATTTCACAAACAATATCGTAATGAGGCACAGAGGATTGGCTTCAAAGGTTGGAAATCAACACAGTTTGTAACAAACTCGTAAGGCAGATCAAAGGCAAATGGTACATGTGCTGTACCTTCCCCATTTCTCTTCTAACTTCTGATTAATAGGAAACAAGAACTTTGAAATCGGAATCATCAAAAGATGGTCTTAATGGGACTCTAGGACAATATCAACTGAGTTTTTTTTACAAACTGCCCTTTAAAATTTGAAGACAAATACAGCCACTTAATACTATCTACTGGCTCTTGTAACAAAATGCTTTTTAGATTCCAGGTCTTCAGCAAGGTCAAAAAACAGTGTAGCTCTACAGACTAGTAAGTCTACATCAGCAAGTAGGAGCATTTTTTTTACAAGGATTACTATTTTAGTTAGACAACCTTACACCAACTTTTTACCTGTTTTTGTTCTTCTCCTAAACTGTCCCACATAGATGCCACTATTTTTGAAACCTCTCCAAATGTAGCATTCGGGTTCTGCCCTTTAATTGCAGCTTGTGTATCCCTGAAGAAAAGGGCATATGCTGACACTGGCTTTTGTGGCTCATTGGGATCTTTCTTTTTCTTCTTCTTTGGAGTCTTGGGCTTCTTGCCAGAATCTGGGGCAGCTCTTTTTTCTCCAGTAGCCTGAGAAACAGGAGTAATAAGAACAGTGAATATATATATGAAATAAATCAGATTACTTTAAAAAAAAATTATTGACAGTCTGGCTTAATAATATAGTGATAAAACTACTATGTAGGCAACATTTTGGAGAGTCCTCTTGTGGCAGCCTTTCTCCTACCAAATAGTACTTACTCTCAATTTAATTTCTTTAGAACTGCTGGAACTAAATGCATGACTACGTACTACTCACTGTAAGCATGGCTCAGTAAGTCAAATACAATGAGCTTGACCTGAGAAAGTACACCCCAATGCTAATTTGTATTTACAAAAAAAAAAGAAAAAAAAAGAAAAAAAAGGCTTTAATCTATAGTGTATTTTGAACAGGCAATCTATGCTTTTTCATTAAGATGTAATTTCAGCAGTAGACTCAGAAGAGCTCGAAGGCATTTCCTGATTCCCAGACTTAGACTGTCAACTTAGACATGGGTCAGGGGTTAAAAAGCTCACCCTTCAGACAAAAATCAGTTACAACTGCAGCTTCTACCCACCTGCAGTGAACACCCAGTGGACCCACCACCCATCTCCACGGCTCCTCGTGCAGTGTTCAGGTGCCTGTGAGGCAGCAGTGGAGGCACTGGCCCTGAATCAAGGGCTCCCTCTTGCCTCTGGGCTAGGGAACCCCCCAAGCAGCACACCCAGGATTACAGGTAATTGATCCCTGCGTGTGCCTCATCGCCTGGACCCTCTTTTGTTGAGCTATGCATAAATTATTACAACAAGGGGATAAAGTGGCTCTAAATATACCTCTGTGATGACAGTAATTTTACTTTGATATTTTGAAGATCCTCTACCATGATTTTTCCATATGCACAATTTCCATTAACTTAATGAGAAAACCTTTCATGGAGCAGTCTAAATTAGACCCATTGACTGTGCTGCTGCGATAACATTTGTGCTTTATTTTGTTGATAAAATTTCCCTTTTATAACAGATTAATTTAAAGCAAAATGTAAATTAATAAAATTTTAAGTTAGGGGAAAAAAAGCTTGTTTTATTTCCATCTAAATGCATCTATGTATGACTCCAGAGAACACTGAAATGACAAAATTGTCCAAAGTTGATGAGTAAAGAGATTCATCAGATCTATAAAATCTGAAACAAATTATTAATGTATTAGATCAAATACACATATATTTTTACATTTATTATTATGGAGGTATTACGGAAACTTTGTAAGTAAAGAAACTAACCAGGAAATTAAATTATGTTGCACTACACTGTATCATTTGTGTTTTATATGACCACTTTGCAGCTGAGACGATACTGCCACATCCATGAAAATATGGCATATAGGCATGTAAAGCTTACTCACTACAGTGTATGGAATAACTTACTCTGTTTGATTCATCTGCGTCTTCTTCATTTATAGAGCTGGATGGGGAAGGAGTGGCTGATTTACTTGCAGGAGGAGAGGGAGAAGTGTGTGGCAAATTAGTGCCTCCTAAATTTAGCCCCAGCTGCGCACTTAGCTGAGACTGGTTAATGGTGGTTAGCTGAGGAGGCATAATTCCTGAATGAGCAGCATCAGTCATATGGACAATAGATCTCATAATCAGAGAGTGATCCTGGCGATACTGGGAAACCTGCGTGTGACTCTGATCCTAAAAGAGATTGAAACGTTATTTAGTCATTAGCAGTTACATAGCATTATATAGCAGTCATATAGCATTAACAGGTAAAGCTATTTTCAGAGTTATTTTCACAGACTTACAGAATTGACACTGTCTATTTGCACCTTGGGTTTTTTTCTTCTTAATAAATTAAAATAATTTTTAATAAATTAAATGCACCAACAGTTACCACACTTGCCTCACGCTTCACTTCTCCCCAGCTTGTGGGTGAGTTGTTTTGTTAGGGTTTTTGTTTTGTGGAACAGACACTGCATTTCCCCAGTTTTAAACATTTCTCCTCTTGATGCTGTGTGAAATACCCATATAAACAACTGGGAAACAGGCTGACTGACAACACAGGGAAAACACTGCAACTGAGAAGATACAAACTGCTGTCAAATGCAGAAAGTAAACAAAACCAGGGCGGGGGATATGTATATATACAGAGAGAGAAAAGCATCTTCCTTTACTGACATTCAATTATCCTTAGCTGTTACTAGTAACAGTAGCAGGTATAAAACAATCCTGTCTGAGTGGGATTTTAAACTTGTTTTAAACAAAGAACACTGCCCTGCTAGGTCTCGAGTGCAGACACTGCAGCACGCTAGAGAACCATTCAAGTAATCATCAACACTCCGAAAAATCCTTGTTCACAAATACTACACAAAACTACACATTTTAATCTTTAATCCAACAATCAAACACATGTGGAAGTAGCAGGCTATGTACCAATCACGAACTTGATTTTTCTTGTACTTCATGTCTCACAAACTCAAGTGCTTACATGGTTTTGTTTCTACTGTTTCTTGAGGGCAAACTATGTGTCTTCTACATCTACACAACACTTACCACGTTTGTAAATAAAAAGAAGCAAGACCCTGAAGGTAAAATCAACTGGAATCTGACTACGAACAACCCAGTTTTCTTATTTTTAACCACATACAAATCAATACGAAATGAAAGAACGTTTAAACAGAAAAAGATTTTTAAAACAGTTAATAAGTGAAGAAAATAAATAGCTCACAGATTGATTTGGCAACATGATTGCTTTATAGCCATTGTTTGAACAGACAGAAACATGAGAAATAAATTAGATTTTGAAAACTCTTTCATTATTAATAATCTACATCGCAATTAGCATAGCAGGTGCAATGATCCTTAATGAAATGACACAGAACAAACCAGCAATGCTGGAAACCCAGCATACAGTCCACCGGACTTCCACAAAGGAGTCTGACCTTCCCAGTGCGCTCTTATTAAGTGTGGACAAGCCCAAAACAGCTTTCAAAAATCTGTGTCAACAGGGAGGGAACTTTAGCTCAAGTCACCTTCCTCCTATTTTCTATGACTCTTTCCTCAACAGAGGCTGTGGTTCTGTGCTCCTGAAAGCCTTTTCTTGGATGGGAGAAGCACAGCCATACAAGCAGCTGTTAGAGAAGGTGCACACTCTACCTCATCCATCTTACATACAAGTGCTGCAGCACACAGCTACTCTATAGCAACAAATCATATTCATGCTGGATTTGGCATTCGTGTGTCTTTCTGCTGAAGCCTGTACAGAAAAAAAGAAATCCTTCTTAGCATAAAGGTACAGGTTGTGTTGCACCTGGATCTGGTACAGATGAAGTTAACCCCACAAGCTCATGATCCAGATCCTATCCACCAGGTCTCGCCCTCATTTCCCCCAGGGTTTCCAAGCCATTGCCAGGTTGGCTCATCATTCATATTGCACCACCCTGCTTTTCCTACTTCTTAAATTCTTTTAATATTTTCAGTAAAGGAGTGCAGTTCCTTAGAGATGGATGCATGTGCCAAAAGTGGAGCACTTGATACAGAAAGATCAAAACATCAGATTTATTGGCTGAAATACCCACTTGCTTCAGGCCACCTTTCTGTGAAAATTTACTACTATTATTTTGATTGTAACTTTTTGATTGTGACTTGTATTGGCAGTGGCATCTGGAAGTTATTCAAAGCCTTCTGCAAAAGGATATCACTTTCTGCATCTTACTCCATCCATTTTAATTTAGAGACATTATTGCACGAAGAAAAATTCTCCTGGTAAAGTGAAGGTGGAGATCAGCAGAAAGACTTTCTCTCACAGAACTTAACTGTCTTCATTATTTTGCAGGCAGTACTTTTTTATTTGGAGGTGTTCTACACGAAAAGGCTAGGTTTTGTTCTCTCTTTATTGTTACACAATACAGGCCTTTCTGGCCTTTACACCGTGGCAACAAGATGCAATGACATGGGTTACAAACCATTTACTCCAAGTCTTGTCATTTTGGTTTCATCTATGATTTTATTGAGACTAAATTCTCTTGACTTGCACTGACCCAGAATCTAATTTTATACACAAGCCCATGAATTCTTAACTGTCTCCTTTTTCTGACACTATTTGATGCTTTTGTGGTTTTTTACATCCACTTATTTCATTCCAGTTTTTATTTTCTGTATCTTTACTTAATTTTTTAAGCTTTTTTTAAAAATCTCAAAAATTTCAGTAAAAGCTAGAAGTGGAAACAAAAATATTTTGTAACTGTAGCACCAAACAGATAAGATGTGCTATATAAAAGAAAATACTTTATGTCATATGTGCATACCATAATAATTTTTTTTTCTGCACATTGAATTTAAATTATATGACTAATCAACATTAAAAAAACCCCAAAAACAAACCACAAAGAAAGGAATGGAATTTTCACTTTTTACTCTGTGGTACAGCATTGTGGGCCTCAACAAACAGTAATTTGGCAAGTAGCAAGACAGTAGGGGAGCTAGTGAATAGCAACATTAAAGTCCATAGCATTTGTAAGTCGCTTCTGAGCAAACAATCTTCTAAGGAGGAATCTACAAGCAAGAAAACAAAATTTCCATCAATTCTCTGAGTTCTTAGTTTTTACTTTATACTACAAAGACCAATCCTGAACCAAAAGGATCAGCAGCCTTTCATTATGCGTCAAATGTTTATCAAAGAAATGTTTAACAGCAAAAATCATCTTGTATCAGGAGCAGTGTGGACTTAAACATTCACATGACATCCTAATCACATTACTACATGAAAATCGAAAAACTCATGTATTCAAAACAATCCATGGAGAATATTGTGACAATTTTAGAGACTATCACAAACTCTTTTACATAAACTTAACCAGAAACACAAACGATACGCAAGTATTATGACCATTCAGGATTTTTGCAATATTACGCAAAAACGACAGAATAATTCTGATCAAAATTAATGAACTTCTCAAGTGGACAGGATCGAGTTTTGATTGAGCCTGATTTGCTTTACAATCTTGGATTGAAGCTAGGCAAAACCTGGTGATTTTAACGTAAGTCAGGCAAAACACATCCACTGTTTTACTCAGCATGACAATCAAACAAGGACATAACGTGTGAAATGGAAAACCAAAGACAGCGACTTGTGTGATTCCTCTGCAGACTGAAATGACTTTGTCTCAGATCTATCCGACTGCTACAAAAAAAACCTGAGGTAAAGAGACATTTAATGAGGGGAATGCCAGCCACCTCTCTGGTCTCTTCTATTGTCCACAGAGATAAAAGAAAAGCAAAATATGGTCCAAAATGTTCCCCCCTTCTCAAAACAACTTTATGATGACTGTATCTATGCACATTGGCTTTCTCTCACTGCTCTCTTTCACAGCTCCTAAAGCACACATTATAGAGGCATTCAGCATTTGACACATAGAAGGCCTCATCAAAGGAACCATAAAGATATCCATCCATCCATCCATCCATCAAACTATCATACTCTCAACTATTCTAATCTACTTAGAAAGTCATGCCAAAATCATATTTAGTCATATTGCCAAAGGACACATCTCACAACATATGCCACATACATAGCTTATTTTACTTCAAATTGTAGAAGTGTAAGTTCTCAAAAATTGATAAAATATCAACTCCTCAACAGCCACTAGAAAGCAAACAACAGAGTAATGACACTTAAAAAACCCAAATGTGTGAACTTTCAGGCTTTAATTTATACAGTATTGTCAAAGGTGTTTTTCAATAATTACTGTACCTGAGCCAGCAAAAGCGAAACATACCACTGAGTACTAAGGGAAAAATTAAGGTAATAAAAGATAGTTCATTCTTCTGTTATCAACTCATTAAGCATCCAGTAGTTAAGACAGCTAGAAATACAGAGAGTATTCATTTTGACAGATAAATGCATCAAGCCATTATATTGAGAGATGCCCTAATTTCCACTTACCCTGCATTTTAAGAATCATTTACATATATTAGTTTTATACTGGATTTCTACCCTGACCTATCTATTTAATCTCTAAGAACATTCAAAATGATATTTAAAAATATAACTAGGTAATCACTTTTTAGAACATTTTGTGTAGTATTGACGTCTTGGTTAAAATCAATGTCTACAGCCTTCAATCATTTAAATAGGCGAGACCTCCAGTAAGACTCTTTCTAGCCATGTCAGGACTGAGCCCATGGAAGTGCCTACAGGAGATGTAGGGCTGGGATCTGACCCTATGCTGCATGAACTAGTCTGTTTTTTTTAAGGAAAGTGAGAAATCTGCCAATGATAATAATATTTACGGTTATGCTCACTGTGCCCTGGTTTCAGAAGTTGACTTAAACATTATATATTCTATTGCCTCAGGAATTCGTCACTGTCAATGTAACATAAGCTGATGTAATACTTTAAAGGATATATTTAAGTTGAAGCAAATGTACTGCAATGTAAAGAA
This sequence comes from Todiramphus chloris collaris, assembly GCA_025345505.1. Taxonomy (NCBI): domain Eukaryota; kingdom Metazoa; phylum Chordata; class Aves; order Coraciiformes; family Alcedinidae; genus Todiramphus; species Todiramphus chloris. The sequence goes on from JANVCC010000037.1 coordinate 5,567,562, forward strand.
TGAAATCCTCAGTTGTGCCTGGCTGTAAATTACTCCCTTTAACTTCTGGGCAAGTCAGCATATCTCTAGAAAAAAAATCATCAATATTATTTTTTTCCACAAGTAGAGTATAGATAAAAGAATCCATTAATCTAAATTTTTTACAAGATTGGAATTCACTGCCAATCAAAACAAATCTAACTAACAGGATGCTTTTCTCTGTCAGAGATTAAATCCTTACTTAATAGAATATAAAACACTTGCACTTGGTACTGCCACCAGTGAAGAAGTGTCCTTCCTCTCCCCTCCTCAGAAACTGCCAGCACTAATACATCTGTCAAACTGCAGTTATCAGAAGATCCACTACAAGCAGCAGCTTCTTTTCCCTGGCAATGAGAAAACTCCCATGTTTTGCTTCATGTCTCTATAGGAAAGAAAATGTTACCTAATTTAATTCTGAAATACAGGCTACAACAAACAGTACATGTCAGTTCAGGAAAAAAATTATGTCCGCAGCTGGATCTAAAAGATGGGTTGGTGACAGGAGGCTTACACACATCCTGCTGCCTGAAGAACATGAAGAATATGCAGTTTGTTGGTCTGTGTGCTGCCCCAGTCCCACTACATCTTTTCTGTTTGCACAGAGCACATGACCCAGAGAAGGGACATGAAGAGAATTAAAACAAACAACAAACCAACACCAACAAACATGAGTGCCCACTAATTTATTCCTCAAAACTGAGCAGAGATCTCCTTTGGTTCTGGCAATCTCAGATATCTCTAAATTCATCTCCTGCTATATGATTGAATTTTCTTATACAGCTGCAGCCTCCAAGTTAGTTTAACATGCTTTATTGGAAACTTTCTGATTTATCGTCCCTTCCTTTTCTTTGGGGTCTGATCTGAAACCATGTTGCCTGGGACCTGCTGCATGGCTGGTATTCCTTATACTCTCCTAGAAGTGCAGAACTTCCTTCAGAGCCAACAGCCTGACCTGTTACAGGGGGTGCCAAGAGTGTTGTGAGACCACCAAATCACAAGGTACACCCATTTCTTCTATGGAGCCACGTCTGGAGGTTAACAGTCAGAGCACACTGACACCAGGCCGTGCAGCACCACCAGAGACAAGTGATTCCAAACAAGAAGGTGCCAAGGGATGCGGCCAACCAGTGTGTGCACCTGCCAGACCAACACTGCTCTGGGTCTCAGGACCAGGCACCTCTGCAACACTGCTCTGTGCCCGTTACTGGTACCAGCTCACTCAACAGCACACTCAGCTATGTCTAACAAAATGCTGCTTTACACGTTGAAGAAATGCTAACAGCTCAAAGCTAGACCAAAATCACACAACTACCAAAGAGACAAAGACTTTTGTCTGAAATGCTTACTAATTTTACACAAGGTGCCGTACCACCCCAGCATGGAGTGCTTCCTGTTTGAGAAATTCTTTTTAGCCATTTACCTTCCTGTGAACCAGCAGGCTCCTCATGCAGTCCCCAAAGCGGGCTGAAGAGGTAATGCTTCCTGGTTGCTTCAGTAAGGCTTCTCCTCTTGCAGATGGACAGCATCATAAGCTTGCTATAGCTCTCCACTCATCCACAGAAGCTGCTACTGATGCTTTAGCATCACCCGACTCACAACTTCTTTATAATTTAATTTTTACACCATTTTGTAGAGGCATTTAGAAACAGATTCCCCACTCTCTTCTCCCCAAACATCTACCATACTTGAGAGCATATTGAATCACACTCCTTTTGGAGAAAGTACCCAACAGCATGATCACAATACATGTGTGACTCAGATCACAGATCTGGGCTCTGATCTGATGAGTCTGTTGGCACGAGGAGCTTCTTTCTGAATTAACAGTACAAGCTTAGGTCTGTTGTATCCAAACAGCAAAGGCACATTGCAAACAAACCCTGGATAGTTAAAATTAAGTCCCAGAATGTCAGAAAAATGCTGTTACCAGTTTTGTTACCTCTGCAACTTCAGGTGCTTCAGCTACTAAATCAAAGGCAGACTTCAAAGGTCCTCATTATGCAGTAAGCAACGCAGGGAGAGACTGCAAGGAAGCATGACAACTAACAAACATTATCAAAGGTAACAAAAATTGTGCAAGGAATTGGGGGCGACAGACTGGGGGTTACATGGCATTTGTTTGTTTAAAAATTGCTACAAATATTGGTACTTATGTTCTGGGGGTGGGAGGTATTTTTATTTGGGTTTTCGGGGGGGGTTGGGGTTTTCTGTTTGTATTTTCTTTGTTTGTTTGTTTGTTGTTATTTTTTAAAGCAACTCAGAAAAGTAGGTCTCATTATCTTTCATATTACCAGAGCCAGATACGGGGTTTTTTTCCAGCTACCTGACAACATAGAATAATTTAAAATGCTTCAGAGACTTAGCATTTCTTTACAGTTTGATAACTTGAAGTGGAAGCTGAATATTGATTGGGTAAGCTGTCCAAGGGGAAACACAGGTGGCAACAGCAGAGAACAGCAGGAATTTCAAAGGAAGTTTTCAGATGACCCAAGAACAAGGATGGTTAGGTCCAACAAAGCCTCTGACCAGGTGCAACATATCTAGACCAGCTACAGCATCTGCCTCATTTGGTCAGATTAAGAAAGCAGCACCTGATTTTAGAGGTTAAACTTAGGAGGCAGAATAGTTAAAAGCCATGGCTCAGGCTTAACGCACAGCTGGTGTCCATGGTCATATCTGTCCACATCCCATCTGAGCTCAGTTCTAAGGAATATCAGAGATTCGGCTTCTGCTCCAAATCCTGACAGCCTGCCCAGTGTGGTGTATAATTTTCCACATATTCACACAGCATCTAACAATATTTTCTGGAGCTGATGGATCTTGATTTCGGCAATATAAATACAAAATAGTCACAGTCTTTTTTTTTTTTCCCCTGAATGTTCTGCCAATGTTACTGTGTTCCTCTTCTTTGATGCAGAAGTCCCTCATGTATCTTGACAGGTAATAACCTACTTGCATCATTTTTACACTGCCTTTTTTTTTTTTTAACACCAGTAGTACCTGCTATTCAGAGAGGTGTCGTTAGCAACTGCTGTCACTTTGTTTCCTATGGAGAGGTCCTTTCTTGTGGTTACTGGGAGTTGCCTATTTTTGAAAGGAATACCAGAATACATTTCCTTCTCCAACCATAACGGCTCATTAACAGATGGCCCATTGTGTCTGTATCTGTGAGCAAGGAGGGAAGAGTATGTCTCTTAGAAAAACGACTATATTATCCCTACACCAAGTATTACAATGTCACTGAGGACATGAAAATCTACAGACTATTAACACTGTATTATTTAGTACATCATCAGGCTAGCATCCTCTTCGTATCAAGTTAAAGTCATAGTGTATAGCAGAAGCCACTGCTGTCTGTTGCCTCCAGGGTTTTCAGCCCATTGTCCCCTTTGCCCCGAGGCCCCATGAGCTCTGCATGTGCTCTGAAAGGTAACTTAAAAGTGCACAAGTACGTCATTAGATGTAAAATAAAATAGTGAACTATACACCAATAATAATAATAATACCCAAAACCAAAAAACAAGAGTCCATAAAGACTTGGTAGTACATCAGCAAAGAACACAGCACAGATCTGTGGACAGAATCCAGCCTGTCACTGTGCTGAGCTGAGAGCAGGCAGCAGAGATGTAGAATCCCAACTCAGTCCTAAAGGTCTAGACCTATAAAGCATCTGCCACCACTGGAAAAGTTCAGTGTATGGGCAAATGTCACTGACTGGAGCCACCACAGAGCTAATTTGGTATTACTTAATTTTGAGGTTAATTTTCCTTGGTACCACAAATTATTAAAAACTGTTTATATTTCTATTATTTCTGCTGGGAAAGTCCACTAGAAACCAGACTAACACTGTTGATTTAAATTGAGTTTAGTAATCCACTGTAGTAATCAAAAAAAAAAAAAAAAAAGAAAACTCTGAAGATAATCTCTCTTTCTAGTAAGAATTGTTGCTACTGCTGTAAATGAACAATTATAGCCTTCTGGAATTAGTTGTATGTTTTGTATTAAAGATGACAATAAACATGTTCATAACGATAACAAGGGCTCGTTTTAATAGACTGTTCCAAGAGTTAAACATATTAATGACCCATGGAGCAACTGTTTCATCTGTAACACATAAAACAATGTTGTTATAACGCCATATTAATCGTAAACCTATTCTATTCTTTCTAGATAGAAGATTACAGACTGGGCATTAAAAAAGAGATTTACAAACAAGTTTCTTTGTAAAGAAAAATAAAACATATAATTTATCAGGCACGCTGACAGGTGAGTAGTGGAATAACTGCCTTTTGCTAATTTTAAAGCAACTTTTTAAGCTTTCATTCTTGCAATCTTCTCTTAATCTATTAATTCAAAGTTAATTAGTAATCTAGGAATTTAAATGACTAAAAAGATTTAGACCTTTAAGTAAAAGGCACCACTGTTCTGAAACATTAATAACATTTCTGTTGCATGCAGCCTTTTATAAGCTCAAATTTGCAAATCAGCTCTTTAAAGCCACATCATTGAGCTGTTTGTTTAAAAAGTCTCTTCTTGAAATAAAAGCAATAGTCACCATCATGTCTTTGATTTGAGCACAGTGCCACTCCTAAGTAGCAGTGTAATTAAAGATGAGCATATTCCTCTATGAATTAGCCTTATCTGTGCAGAATCCTGAATGCACTGACAGTACTGGAACAATTATAAAATATAAACAGGCTCAAATCTTCATCAAATAGGAAACACATTTTCTCTAGCAGCATAAGTAATATAGGGAGCAATATATGTAAAATTATCAGTCTGGTTTTGTAACATCTGTACTTTTTTGAATAAAAGAAAAAAATCAGGCTGAAAAGAGACAATTATTTTACTGTCTGTTTCTTAGATATCAGAAAGAGAATTCTGAAATTCATCAAAGCTAACCTTCTGTTATGTACAACAGGCTAAGCTGAAAAGAATGTTAACAAGTTCAATTTTCATTCAATCAGCACTACTGCTCTCTGAAATGTTTCATTGCAGGAAAGAAATAAAAATAATCTATATGGTAATTATGAGGATGAATCCCCCAGTAACTTTCAGCTACATGAAAGGTCAGTTCTATTCAAGATATTTTATCAGTCCCCTGCACATACTCCTGTCCTGTCATTTTAAATCTGAACAGCATTTTATTTTCCCATTTACAGCTACCTGCAGAATTAAGTACTTAAGCCAAATAAGAAAAAAAAAAAAAAAAAAGGGAAAAAAAAAAGAGAGAGAGAGAAATGTTGAATGCTGGCAAAGGCTATAATAGCATGGAGATAAATCGTTCAGCTGCTCTCTCTCAAGCCTCTGGGGCTGCAGATTTTTCTTCTCCTGGTGCACTGTGGGTATTCAAAACTTGTTCAACATGATTTCATTTCATTTCAGGCACTGCCTGAGAAAACTAAATTACAGAATCAATCATACAGAAGGTCAGAGTGAGACTTCATTACAAGTATTGCATGCTTGCATGAATATCTTTCATTTATGACTGACCCAATATGTCACAATAGCTGTCTAGTAAAAATAATCCACTTTCTGAAATTGATGTACTACTGATGTCAATGCTACTCAGCAGGCTGGGCAGATTATAGAGAGGTGTTAAAAAAAGGAACCCTCAGGAGCACAAGTTGTAGTTTTATAGAATTGCCACAGTTTGCAGATTAAAATAATTTTTCTATGGGCAGCTCAAAAAACCCCACAGCATTAATATAAAATATTGGGGGTTGATTTTTAATGAGGATATTGCTGTCGATTTGCAGTCACTTATAAGCATAATACCTGCATCATGTACATCCATATATTCTTTGAAGTCAAATGTACATCAACACTCCATTTTTCAGTGACTCATTTTTAAACATCAGGATTTTATTTGCATATTATTAAAATATTAAAATTAATCAAACTGGCTCCATTTTATCTCCTCTTTTTGTTACCGTTGTAATGTAATGCTGTTAAGTAAGATAAATGTGTTGTGCTTATTGCCAATAATAATGAAGTTAATCAGCATTGTGATAAATTGTCCTTCTTTCCACACTATGTATATCTTAATAGTGTGAACAATTGTTAACTCATCAGTATGATCTTTTAATAATTGCTAGACCACATTTATGCTGAGAATATATGTATTTCTTGCACTATAAATGCTTTTTTTCAGTATAATAACACACAAAGAATATGTTAAAAAGAGAATGTGGTTTGGAATTATTTTTTTTTTTTGGTCTTCCTGTGGGAAATATGGGAGATAGTTGCAGAAGTATTAGGAGGTAGCTAGCCAACTCCATACCCTAAGGGAGACATAGGAAAACCTTGACATAAGCTATTTTTAACCAATGCCTCTGGCGATTCTGCATTCAAGTTTATAGGTGAACATGTCAGGTAGTACATAGAAAAAAGCCGAAGACACACAGTATTAATCATAATTCTGTCCAAGCCCATTTTATTTTTTCAACATTTGTGATTTAAAATCTCATGACATTTCTTCAAGGTGAAATTCTTCTGGACTTTCAACAGGGTAGGACTACATTTATCTAAATTAAATTTTGCTTACAGTAAAGCTCTCTAATGCTTCACAAGATAACCAATAAACTCAATGCAGTTCATACTAAAATAATTTAAGTTTGTATTCAGCTAAATAAGCTTTAGTGAGTAGCAGTACACCATTAATACAGCCTTCAAATAAGACCATCCTAGTATCGCTAGATAAGAACATTGTTCTGTAAGTGTATACGAACATCGTAATTATTTTACAACCCCATCTTTAGTTCTTTCAGATATAGTAAATTCAATTGACCATGAAATGAAATTTCATAGTCAAAATGCCTCCTTTACATTTTTTTATTGCTGCAATAAAGTTTTTATAGCTCCAAGGCAAGGTAATTCATGAAATGTCTAATTTAAAGATGAATTCTAATATTATTAATAAATATTTACCAGTTTAATAAAGTGAACATTTTTCACATAAAATATGATATAATGTTTTCATTTTCTATTTTTGAAATACAGATTAACTGCTGGAAAATTTGACTACTAAAGAGAGCTATGTGAGTTCAGGGGAAACCTACGTAAGGACCCTCTCTGCTTATGTTTTCAAGCTTCCTGAAGCTAACCAGCATTTATGAACAGAAAAGAAAAAGACTATTGACTAAAACACAGTGGGAGAGGCCACTCAAGCTCACAGGATAAAACAAATCAAGCAGTTGCAGGGTAGTGTCTGACACACGAACTTCCCTGCGTGGCTCCTCCATATCAAATCACACAATTCCTCACCAAGTCTGCAGCAAAACTACACACAAGTTCCCAACCCACAGCTTTGAACTGGCAATCATCCTAGAAAATACCACTGGACTACTGGGATAAGAAGGCATAAGCTTCTCTAGATCTTCTCTTGGACCTATATGGGAAAAAATTCTTACCACTGAAGTCAAGGTAAACTATGCCATTAATTTCTACATTGCACAGTCTAGAAAAAAGGAAAAGATGTAAAGCTTCTCATCCAGTGCAACAAGAGATATCTAACCAGGAGGCTTCTTCCGGTTGGAACCAGTGAGGCGACAGCATTTACTCGTGGAAGAATCACATTCAGTGAACGGATGCAAAATTAAAAGGTAAAACTGGGTCAAGGTTACAAACCACTTGGTAACACTGAGGGGATGCTCATATACCTAACACAACACTGATCCAGCCCATAACATTGATTACATGTTTTTGAGCAAGTTCCATTGTATTCAGTGTACACACACTCCATTCCTTCAGTTTTCAGGCATAACAGTCTCAGGTTTTATTAATATGAACTCTCTTTCTTCCACCCAACATTCCAACGCATACAAAATTCCATGCAAAATGGGATCTGAGAAGAACCGTCATATCGTTCAAGGCCTGTTTTAGATAGTCCCTGCTTTGTATCTAGGAAATTATTGAATTCTGTACCTCCTAAGCAGTGAGTAGTTTGTGTTTTAATTCTGTATTAGTGATAGCTACTTTTCATGACCTCCAAGGAAATATTGATATTTGCAATGAAGCCAGCAGCCTGCAGAATTCCAGAGAAATATTTGCTGCATGCTGATTTGTAATTTTTAATTAATTTTTGCTTGTCAGAACAATAAAAAAGAAAAAAAGATTTACATGAAGTTGTAACACAACACGATGACCTTTATCACAGTCCAGCAGTAAATCTGTACTTCCACTACACCAAGTTTAGCAAAAGGTCCTGTATAAAGCTGCTAATTAGAAAAAATATAGTTGATGTAAAATATCTGTTCAAGCTAAATATTCACTCTGTCTTTAATATGCAATATGGAAACTATTTTGAATTGTCACCATGGAGTTTAAAATGCTAAGTATGATAAACTGACTCACAGCTGCATCTCATCGCTCTGAGTATGAACATTACTGCACAAAGCTTAGAGAAACTCAAACTGGGAGATCCCTTGAAACTGAAAGGGAAATACAAGAAGGAAGTAGAAACTGCCCCATATACCCTCCCACTGAGATCATAGCCACACAATGTGCACAGATTCTGGAGACGGCTCCATACAGCCTTGGTTTTGATTGTTCTACTCAACAGGATGATCACTGGAATTAGCCCAGCAGTCCCAGTCAATTTAGCCCTTCCCCACACATGGATCGTCCTTCCCCATTCCTCAGGGCTCAGAAACAGCCCAGGAACCAGAGAAGAGGCTCAACCTGCCCCAGCCTCTACGGTCAAGCAGAGCACTGAACAGAATAAAGTCTTTTCATGGCTCTGTATTTCTTGAAATGCAGACATGTAATTCCTTCTAAATGCCATAGTTCACCCTGGCCAACACAATGGTCTTCCAACTCCTGATGCTAGTGTCAACTGTATAACACATTTTTAAGCTTTATCAGGACTTGGGATGCACATGATGCCAATGGATAAGGGCTTCCATATCCATTCCAAAAATTAAAATTCTCTGTTTATAAAGCCTGACTGCTTCTTCACAGGAGATCTGTTCACACACAGTACGGCATTGCACTGTACATTAACAACCATGTTTATCTTCCTGAATCCACCAATATTAAATCCTTAACCATTTGCCAACTGCCTTAGGGAACTGAATAATAGCATATCACCATTTGCTGTGTAACATCGACAACACGTGTCATCATTCATACAGAATTCGCCTGCACAGGATACAGAACATTGGCAAATGCTTGGTCAGGCTGCAATACCAAGAAATCATCCAGATCTTCTGAAAGGTCAATTAAAACTGATAGATGACACAAATCTACCTTATTATGCTTTGACAGACAGTATTAGGCAACAGAAACACACAAAGAACAGGACCTACCATATGCAATCCATTGCTGTGGATGATGCCATCTTGCTCCATGAGATTTCGGGATATTGTAATAGAGGGAAGATCCAAGCTCTGGGGGGGAAACTGAGGTGTAAATTCATTTCCTTGTGTAGGCAGCTGGTCACCAAGGCCCTGAAAGGGCAGCAGTATATCTGCCATCCCCAAGGCAGGGTCTGACTCGGGCGGGGGGGTAATGGGTGGGATTTCAAACTCCTCGTCCCCAAGGCTCGGCGTATGGAATGTCTGCTAGAAAAGGACAGGACAAGGCAAACCACGTTAGGGCACGCAGCTCTCAGCAACCACCTCCAGACCTGCAGCCCAAATCTCTTTTTGTTCTCAAATGCTAACTCTATATGCAACAAAACGTTCAAGTTTCACATACAGAAGAGGTTTGTAGATCATTCTGATTAAAGATTTAAGTCTCATTATCATATGGCTTTAATGGAGTATCAGTATTAACAGTTTTTTAATGCGTACTTAATTAGCAACATCTGTCTTTGTTGTTAGTCTGCATATCAGCTACATTGGATTTGGCTGTATAACAAATTGCCACTTTATTGATATGTTAGTAAAATAGCACAAACAGCTTACATTACTCTCATGCTTCATAAAATACTGACAATTTTGTAGCACACACACAACATTAATTCAGCACTGACCATTTCACATCTTTTGTTTCCTTTTTATCCACTACTAAACAAGAAATATTATAATTCTGGTCTGTATTTCTTTTCTTTTCCAGCCCAAAAGCACAATGCACCCTTTTAAATAAGGGTTGTAATTTGGAGGAGAGACACGTATAAAAGCTTCCAGTGCTTTCTGAAGCAAGCCAGCTTTGTTTGAACAGTAGGTTTGTTACAAACTGAACACCTGTTAAGATGCCTTGAGCAAAACATTTACTGCCAGTTATCTTCAGGGTTTGTGCGTGTTTGTACGTGTGCATGTGTCTGTCAAAGATAATCTTAATTCGAGTAGAGTCTGTATCTGGCTTCAATGTTGCTGACTTTTATTTGGGAAACAAATGAGCTATGCTTATTCAAATTTCTTGTGAGTTAAATGAACTTTTCTATATTATTTAAGGTCCACTGCTACTTAATAATACAAATTCAGTGCTTGAAATTAGGCCATTTTAAATGTACCCAAATCAGGACTGTCTTGATCAAATCGGGCAGTTGGCAATCCTAAAATAGGCACTCTTGTCTTGTTCTGGACATGCAAGGCTGCTCTGGGATTGGTTTGTTTGCATTAGTTCAGGATTCGAGGTGGGGGGGGGGGGGTGTGGGGAACTGTTTTATGTATTATTTACATTGTTTGAAAGAGTGACTTAATGCCAGTTAATTTAAAAATGATATGTTCAGTGAAAGATCTCATTAACTGCTGCAAATTGTCATCCTTCAAACTGTTAATGATGATATAAATTAATAACCGCTTGAGAGAAGATGGAAACTGAAACACAAGAAAAACCTTTGCCTGCATATAGAACCTGTCAGCTGTCATTATTGGTCTCACACCAGAAATGATGAGGTCCCAGACTGCTGCAGTCTGCAGTACGGTCAGTCTGCCGAGACTCGCTACCCATCTCGCCCAGACTGCAACTTAATTCTGGATGGGAATCCTGGGCCTGGATTAGGGAGAAGTTTGACTTCCCCACTGCTATACTACAAAAGGTGTGAATTCTTCTTCCTGTGGACCCTGTAGTTCACAAACACAAAGGACGGATTGGCCAGGAGAAGTGGTTGGCTAATGAACATAACCCTATGGCTGCATTTGCAGTTATTTTGGCACTAATGTGGTCTAGTAACAGATGCAACTGTAATTTGTGACTCATTTGCTACCCCATTACTGCTTAATGAAATCTAACATATCACATTAACAATACGGATAAACACTCATTCTTGATATGTGGCATTTGGCTGTTTTCATTACCACTGTAATTAACACTTGAAATATTATTTCAATAAATATTTAAGGTGCTCTAAAATGGGTCATAGTAATCATGACATAGAGACAGAAAACATAAAGCAAACGTGTGGCTTCTAAGCCTGAATGCGCTCTAGGATTACACTCTTAAGGCATTATTTACAAGAAGAAAATGGGCTCCTAGCTCAGCAGTGCTCAGGCCCAAAATCATAGCTAGAAAGCTACATTCATGTTAATGTAAAAACACTATCATTAAATACATTGTAATGCAGTAATTGCAAAGTTAGGTTCACGCTTTAATGCAAACACTATCACATTTTTATTCCTTATTCAAGCAAAAGGGTTCAATGTAATCAGTATTTTTATAGTATGTTTGAACCTCTCTTTACTTGACATATTTATGCAACAGTAGGAATGATAAGAACTGGATCTTTTTTCCCCATCTAACAGAGTAACTCTAGGACAGCTGTATAAATATATAACACAGCTAGATAATAATACAGTATTTTGGTTAGAAAAGTAGCATTCACCTTAATATTTAAACTTACTGCAAATTGGAGAGTAAATTGACGAACACCTTAACATTTTTTTAAACGTGAATTTAATTTCCCCAATATGCCTTGTCCAAGTATGTGTATATCTTTTTTTTAAAAAACATAGAATGGACCTAAGATAGAGATAGAATAGATGTAATTTAAGAAGAAAGCAAGCCCCTTAGTGAAGTAGTCTTAAATCCAAATCACTGGACTATTCAGTCTGTAAAAGGAGCCTGAATAGCACGCAATTTGGGATTGCAGGAAGGTGCTGTTATGACCAGAAGATGGCACATAACATTTGGGGGATTTATCTTACCCATCACATCTTTTGAAGTTATTAACTTTTCAAATATTTATATCTTCCACAATTTAAAAAAAAACAACCAAAACAAAACTGTGTGCATGGTTAAATGCCATCTGTACTGAAATGTTCAAAACATTTGTTCCTTTTGATAAAAATGCAAATCTGGAGAACTGTTGTATCAACATATAACAGCCAATGTCTGACACGGTGAATTATCACAGCTGGAATTAAATTGTCTCTGAACAGCTGCTGGCAGCAGAGCTTTCATCAATGTTTGATTCAAATGTAGGAAAGAAATTCTACAGAAAGAAACATCATGTTGTCATTACAGATGGGGTTTGTGTTCATTATCACAAATAACACTGGAGCTAGTGCCAAACAATATTCCCTTATCTAAGCAGTCTTGCTGGGTAAAAGGAGATGGTGGCCATTGTATAAATGATTCATAAAATATGACTCTTTAATTCTAACCTTCATATTTATTGTTACACCTTTCTGATTATTTTCTCCCAGACCTCCTTTTTAAAAGTGCACAAGAATACCTGCGACTGAATCACCACTTACGACAAGTAAAATCAAGGCTGCCTGGTTTTTGAACCTTTCCTCATGTTGGGAAGATCATTTATGGCATGCATCCTATATAAATGCCTAGTTCTTGTTCTCCATATTGCTATGCACCACTCTCCATTGCTATGCACATTCCTAGACAGCGCATCTTGCACTTCCCATCCTTCCCTTTGGAATAAGAGCTGTTGGTTTTTAGAGATGAGCAATTAGGTGTTTCTGTCTGGAGCTGGGGTCACTATTAGCATGTTGATAGTCTATTAACTGGCTGTAAGGTGGCCCCACTGGAACAAATACACGGAGGCTGTAGCTGCCACGCCTTCCTCCCGCTTCCATTCTCAAACACAGTGATCAAATGCATCACCTCCACAACTCAGACAGCCTCCACCAGCCCAGCCCCTGGGTTTGTTCTTGATCCTGTTCAGAATTTTCCTTCATGCAGCACATACACTTCATGCAACAAAGTTGGTTTTGGTTTTCTAACTTACATGAGTATTAAGAACTCAAATTAAAATGTTGGTATCTACAACAGAAATTAGTACATTAGCAAGTAATGACTACTGCTAAGCCTGCTTTCAAAGTGTACACCTGTTGTGCTCTTTATTTGCTTCCTTCTGTTTATAATTTTTCTCATACATAAAGCAGATTTGTTTCTATTGATATGCTATGTAAGTAACAACCTTATGGACAGCCAAATTGACTAGTAATGGAGAGCTGTCAGGTTATTTTCTTTCTCATTAAAGTCTTTATTTTGTGCTCCATAAAACACACAGAAATTCGGCACTTCACTTTTCATCCATTCACAGTCTGTAAAATTATCACAGCAAACAACAGAATATGAGTATAGATAAAAAAGAAAAACATCTACCTCATTTGCAGCAAGAAATGCATTGTTTGCCTCTGCCATGTTCATGTAGTTGTTATTGTTTCCGAACTGAAAGAAAATTAATATTTTTATTTTAACGCATGTCATGATGAACTTTTCTTTACCCCATCACTGGCATAAAAAATGTTGATTAAAAAACCCCAACCAAACAACAAAAAGAAAACAACAAACAAGTAAGATGTAATTTTGCAGATGTTCTTTTAAGTCAGAACTAGATTGGATTCAACATTATTATTACATAGTCTGTATCCCCAGGTCTGTATATGGAATATATCCAAGTATATATCTCTTCAACTTTCTTTGTCCATGTAGCAAAGCCACTCCGTAGACCACTCCATAGAGGTGACTTTGGAAATTAAGTGTCCATTAGAAAGAGACTGTTCTCCAGAAAAGACATTTCAACTCTGCTACATCTTTCCTGACACGCATTATAGTATTTCTGCAGATGATCCTGATCCGGAGGATTGCTGCAGCTAGAAGAAGCCGGTGTATTACTATTCCGGGTAGACATGGTTTTAAATAGATGAAGGTCAATAAGGGAAAGAATGAGAATCTGCAGCGTTGTTCTTAAAAATCCCAGTCTTTCTGCAAAATTAAAAAGCCAAACAATCCCCCTTAGTCTATCCTTCATTCCAGCTGAGCTCCCACCCCCCCCAGTGAACACTAACACCAGAAGAATTTGCAAATGAGAGAAACTGTATCACACGAAGGCCTTGAGATCTACGTAGGGTGGAGTGGGCCAAGTGCTCATGTGCTCCTACTGAAGATGCAACTCCTCTGACATATGAGTGATCGATCTGAAAGGATCCCCTTGGATGCCATAGAGTCATTTCCTCCTAATTCTCAGGTACCAACATTTGTTGGAGAAGTACTTTTTCTCCTATAGACTGGGCATGGAAAAGAGATTATCAGCGTTTGGTTAATCAGCACTCAGCGAGCCTTATTCCCTTGAATGTACTTCCAAAAGGCAGGTAGTCTGGTAGCTGTTCCCGCACGCGTTCCTGGAGCAGGCGGGCATCTAGAGTTCTTGCCTCAAAGAACAGATATCACGCCTGGTACGCAGCTACCACTAAAACAGTAGATCACAGGCTTTCACAATTTCACATGTCTTACTAGCAGACGCAGCACACACTGAAAAATAAGAGTATTGAATGAGACAAAAGTTCCTGTCCTGTCCCTACAATGCCCTGCCACATCACTGCTGCTAAAGCCACACTAAGCATTGTTCCCTCCACTCCCATTTTCAAATTTTGTAAAGCAGATTTTTTTCAGGAAGCATTTATCTTGACAGATCTCAGTGAACCTGCTCCCTCCAAAACCACAACAGCAAACACCACCACCAGCACTGTAAGCTCTGCAACAAGTACCTGAGGATGAGTAACCATGCGCTTGCCAGAGACTGTTCTTTCCAAGCAAGAAACTCTGTTGTGCTTTCATAGCAGCAGAACCTGCCCTGGGAGGAAAACAAAACTGCTCCAGCTCAACTCGCTAGTGCAGTACTTGTCGTCTGTCTGTTTTTAGCAGGGAAGTATTTCTGACCCTGACTCTTTGCAGTTCCTCCAGCACCCTAGAGCAGTGGAGAGGCCAGAGTGATCCATCCAAGACAGGCTCTTTCCCTGAAAACTCCAAAATCCATTTCTGAAAATAAGACCAAATGTTAAAAATGGGGCGGGGGGGAAAAGGAGGCAACCATAGTGACAGAGGACAAAAAAAGGAAGAGGGAAACAAAGAATTGTAGCCTCTTGTACCTAATGAATTGCCTGCTTGACAAAACACAACACAAACATAATCAAAAGACCATCATGGGGATGAACAAATATGAGATGAGATTCCTCATTCTTAAGTATGAAATTCCGTTTGTGTACTTAACGTGCTGAATCTTTCAACCTATAACACATGTTAAGCAACAGAGGCCTTAACACAATATGTAGGCTGCCTCATAGCTATCAGAACTCTGTTACCCCCAGCTATGCAGATACTCAAGCGATGTCATTCATTTTTTAAAAGCCCAGATGTCATCCATTTTTTGAGATTAAAAAATTCAAATAAAATTCCACATTGAAACTACTGTTTTGGCACATAAGGATATGTGTCTGTGGATTTATTGCACAAAGACATAGTACTTCAGCTCAACAGTAAGACTGACAGGGTAAGTTTTTTCATGTCAGTTAGTGGCAAATGAAGAAGGATTTACATCAAAACCCCAAATGACTCCAATAGAGCTCTTCTTTCTGCAGTAACAACAACAACAAAAAAAACCCAAATATTTAAATTATACCTAAGTTCAAAGATACAATAAGCAAATAGAGCTCTAACATTGGGCAAATAAGTGGGAACAAACTTTATCCTATCTTAATGAGCTAAGCATCCTCAGGGCTCCAGTGCCTCAAGACGGAAACGTAGCTGACTTCTACCTTGACTTGTAAAATTCTACATTGTTTTGATTCGTATGTATTCCTCACACGACAGCTACTGCTGTTCTGACAGCCAAGTGATTTTCTTCTTTTTTTCTTTATTAAAGGGAAACAAAGGACAAAGAGACAATGTAGTTTTCTATTTTATTAAGGCTGAGGAAGCAAATGACGTAAAGCTAAAAGTAACAAGTACAAATCCTTAGATTCATTCTGTTCTTGCGCTACAATATTTAAGACCTTATTGTGTATGACTCAGGCACCGATGTCAGAACCTGGCATATTAAGGCTTTTGTTAGTATGGATCATAACTGGTATTATTTAATTTTATTTTTTTTTGCCTCTGCATTAGAAATCCGTTGAGGGCACACAACAATTATCAGTGAGTATTTCTAAGATTAAACTTCCTTATTATCTAATGGTACCTATAACAACAAAAGAAAATAAAATGGTTATTATCTTAAGGACCTAAACAATTCAAAAAACAAATTAAGCTTAGAGTGAAATAAGAACTGGGTTAGAAATCCTCTTCTGAACAGTTAGTGTGCGAATGTAATTACTGAAGAAACTACAGCTAATCAGCTGTGAATTGTATCCATTAATTAGTATTTGCCCTGGAGAAATGAGAAAAATCAGTAACAATGTTAACACTGCAATGCACTGATGAGTACTGAAACACAGGGCCCTCAGCATTTAGTCAAGCAGGTGGCTCCAGTGGTCCAAGTAATTTAAAAAGCTCTCACCTGAAGTGCAGAGCTGGAATTACAAAGCACTTCTTGCATATCTTTGTATCTATATAAGGCTATAATTAATGGCTTTTAATTTAGAAACACTTTGTGATCAGCTGGGAACAGTTATAAATCATTCTAAATAGAACAAGAGGTTCTTGTCTATTTTAGTAAAATAATTTGGGAAAGATGTTTTTTGTGAAATGACTCTTGTTGCAGTCAACACTCTTCTCCACTTATTTTCTAAAGGATCCCTTCCTCAGACCCGTCATAAACATCTCTGAGCATTGCTATAGTAGACAGCAGGCCTTCACATTAAAAGCAAGATGCAGCAGTTTCCTCTGCCCAGGTGCACTCCTGAGGGATCCCACCTGTTGGATTGCCCTGGGACAGGGAGGAAGATGCAGCACCCAGTCCTGCTATTTTTTTGTTTTGTGCTGGTGTTGGGATGGTTCGCAAATTACATAGTCATAGCAATAAGCAAGGTTTTGCGTAAGCTTTTGAATCTAAAGATCTCAGAGCACCCTTGCTCTTTAACTATGAAAGAATAAAATCTCTTCATCTTCCAACGTACCATTGCATTACAAGCTACTATTTGTTTCCTTCAATTTCAGGAGCTCAACAAACTCCATCTTCAGTTTTGATAAATGTATTAAGCATCAGTACCACAACTTACTGCCACAGCAAACCAATGGACACCAAACGCATATGCCGATTTCATGAAATGGATTGCAAACAAACAAAACCTCTTCTGAACTTGTGGTGAATCACAGCTTTCACTCTTCATGCAAATCATTTCATTAAAACTACGACAGTTGAGTCCTCTATGTTTTTATGTTGAAAGGGCACTAGCATCTCGGTCCTACTGAAACCTGTAAGAATCAACATGAAGACCATGAGAGAGACTGGATGTTTGCTTACTAATACCTTGTACAAAGAATGTCAAGAAATCTGATTATTTCTAAAATAGCTTGTTAAAACTTTTCTCTTAGCTTTGACTGCCAAACCTAAAGCCCAACATTTAGTCTTACTCATCTTTTCTAGGAAGGGTGTGTATTTGCAACGCTCAGGCAAAATTCCTGCACTCGATTCTTTCCCCAAGGCGTGCCTTAACAAAGATCAAATCAACTCCTGCCCAGGACTGGGGATATAAAAACTGTATCACATCTCCACTCCTACAAACTGCATGTTTTCATAAACCAAACCTCCTAGGCCAGACATCACAAAAGCTGTTAGCAAATCAAGGGATTAGCCACTTGGAAGCAGCACAGCACAAAGCTACTCAGGCTTTCAAGCTACCGTTTGCACTCACCAGAGCTTAAAAATTGGTTGGTTATGAAAGCTGAGACTCATGAATGCTTGTTTTAAGAAAGAAGTCTGATATGATGAATGCCACAGTAAACCTTAACAGTTCGGGGTAAAAATCAGTGATTAAATGTCCACAGAGTCTAAATTTCTACTGAAAAGAATCTTCAGAAAGTCTCAAAAGGTTGAATAGTGGCTACCATCTGGGCTCTTCTTTTGCAACTGTGATGAGTCAAAAGCCACAGCAAGAAATAAAATAAGCAAAAGAGAATTTTATGCCACCAAACCAACATAAAAAAAATGCATGGAAAATGAAGTCATTAACTAATGTTGAAGGTGTTATGGACACACAGAATAATATTTTTGAACCTATAAAAGTTAATGGGAGTTTTGCTACTGATTTTAATGAAGAAATTATTTTACTTGCAACATTCAGTCATTAGTATTTATTACAACTTCCTGCATTTCTGCCTTTAAATCAACTCAACTGTGGTGCAACTCTCATCTGAAAAACATTAGAACTCACATCCACTATTCATTTCCTAAAAAGTGCAAATTCAGAAATACGTAAGTAACTTAAAACCAGACGCAGAGGAGACAAGACTTTTATCTGACCATCTCAATGGAACAATAATGAATTTTTAAGATGTAGTATTTTACGTTCAACAGTAAAATTAGATTCATCAGGCAAATAAATTAGATTTTCTAACTAATTCTTTTTAAAACATTGTGGCCTAATTTAATAGTGCAACCACAAGGAAGAAGCCACCATTGGAATAGTTATTGTTCCAGCACAGAATACCACCAAAGCCATGGGATGTGAATAAATGTCTCAAATGAAAAATTCAAACAAAATATATCCAGAACAGGAATGAAACACATTTTACCATCTCCTCATAACTAATTCAGACACTTGTATTTTGCTTAAAAGGAATGATTGCAGTTCTGTACTCAAAGACTACATATCATATATCTGCCAATTTAAAAAAAAAAAAAAGTTATTACAGAGTCTTCTCCCTTTCCATTTTTTTTTCCCGTTTTTTTAATTAAAAAAGCCTTACTGCAACCCTTACTGCAACACAGAATTCAGACTTCATTATAACGACACTAACAGTCATTTCATAATTATTAGTTAATGTTTAGTCAAAATACATTTAAAGTTTCTTGGGACAGTATCTCCAGACAAAATTCTCACTGTCTTGATGCTCAACTATTGCCTGCAGAACTAGCTCTAAACTAGTTCTGTCACAACACTACATTATCTGCTTGCATATGTGCTTTAGATAGTTACACATCCAAATGCTACATTTTCTGATGCAAATTTATTGCTTATAGAAAATGGCAACCTCAACTGATCACATTTCCAATATTTCTGCAATAAAATTAGAAGCCATATTTAAAAAAATATGGCCATTAATAAAATCATTATTTTACGATGTGAACATGCTCATAATTTTGTATAGTACAACATCTACTTGCACAAATATATATTATGGCAAGGATCTCAGTTCTATCTTATTTGGCAAATTAATTCCTTTGAGGTTACACTATCCTTACGAGCAAAAAGAAAGATAACGATCCCAAAAGATGTAATTACAGACCAAAACTAAATTACTTTGCAGGTCTAAGTACTGTATCTTAATAATTTCACTGGAGAACATCTTCACTGCATTTGGGCAGATTTGATTTTGCTGCCTGACCAATAATTACAGCTCTGGCAAATACAATGTCTGATAAGGACATCAATTAAGAATGAGCATTGTGTTATTTAAAAAAAAAAAAAAAAAAAAAATTCATCATGTTCACAGCCTGTCTGATTGAATGAAATGCCAAATTAAATTAATGGAGATTGCTAAGTCTAGCTGGCTGGTGGGGAACCATGCAGAAAGTGGGACAGCATAGACAATAAACTGTCTGTAATTAAAAGATGAGAAGCTGGACTAATGCTACTTCAGCCTGATTACTCCAAACAAAACAATATACACTAAAATTATTCTGGCAACTAAAGTAGATGGAGTGGGAGGAAGGTTGGGAGAGGGAACTTTTATCTTTTAAAGAAAAAAATCTAGTATCAACTATCACCATCTATGAACTGCAGTGTCCTCACCAAATATATTAAATTAAATATTCATTTTTTCTCATCAGGAAACACAATTTATTTTCTCAATAAGCGTAAAAGTAACAGATGAGAATTCTCCAATCATTTCTGTTCTAGATGGATATCCAGCTAATCTGTGTAGAGGCTTTACTTTTAAGTACGATGTGTTCATAGCAGGAGCAGAGTGTTCTTTTCTGGAAGAGCAGGTCCTTCATGGCAGTTTCAATACTTCAGAAGCAGTAGGTGGTATTCATATTATTTTACAAAATGCAAGTATTCTATTTTATTTTTGCTACTAGAAGCAATGAGGCAGATTTTCATATCTGGTTCACGAATGCCATACCACTGAAGTTGTTAGGGATATATATCATTCTAAGTGAATAAAGTATCTTTTCAAACCTGAATTTTAAAACCTTGTATAAAAAAAAAAAAAAAAAAAAAAATCATTTTTTCTTTTAAAAAAAAACAAAAAAAATCCTAAATTTTTAAATAAAAAAATAATCTTTAAAAAAATAATTTTAAAAACAAAAAAAAAAAAAAAAAAAAAAAAAAGTGTCATTTTATCTCTGAAAGAACTCCAAATGGAATCCCTGATTTTGTCACTACATAGCTACCTGTACAAATTTCTGTTCTCCTCTGGCAGGATGCTAACGTTTTGGAAGAAATAGCAAGAAGTATTATTTACCACAGATAACACGCAGCTATTGGAGGTTAAAGATTGAGCTACTGCCTATAAAGGAGGCAGAGGGCTGGGCCAGATGCAGCCAATTGTTCATTTGGGTCAGCCTTTGACCAAGCATCAGTCAGTATATAACGTATCCCAGTTACATCAAAGATCAAACCACTTTGTGCGTGCGTGCACAAGGGCACGGATATGTACACAGAGACAAGGCTTCTGTCAGAAAGAGACACATTTGTTTGGAAGAAGTTCATTAAGTACTGAACCACTAGGTAACATGTATTATATATGCTAAGTTTATATTTGAACCTTTCCGTTCGTATTCTTAAATCAAACTTACAATTAGTGATTATTATAGGATAGTACAACAGAAATCAGCTTTCTGAGAAAGACCACAGCATTATTCTTATTTTCAGTAGATAATATCTTCTGGAAATGTCTAAATTTCCTGATAGATTCTGCCTACAAATTTTCTAGAAAAGATTTTCATATACTTGTAAAAAGCTACCAGGGAAGTGTTAGCCTTGGTGACTTTGGACACCAGAATGTACCACACAACAATTATTTCTCTCTGTTTCTTCCCCATCAGGATTCTCTAACACAGTCCATCAGGATCCTGCAATCATCAGGAGGAAACGCAGGCCCTGCTGAAAAGGTCCTATAGGGGATTTTACACCAGAAAGATTAATTTGCTTAAGAACACATTGCCGATGAGCAACTAGCCAACAACAGGCAGGAGCACAAAATATTAAAATAAATGTATCCAAGTACCCAGTTTTGCAGTGCTATCTCCAATGCTGAATTTTCGGAAAATGAATAATCTCATTAGGGGTTCATTAATTATTGAATCTGTACATAAGTATCTGTACAACCATACCTTGGATAGTCTTTTGATATTTAAAATTTTGAAAGCCTTTAATTCAGAGGACAAGTTAGATTCCACCTTTAAGTCTTAAACATCTGCCACACTAATTGTTATGTATATGTTTATATATGTGTGGCTGTGCAAGTATATATACATATATGTACACAGACATTCTCTACTTTTTGCTCAGAGCCCAAAAAAATCTCAGTAGGATAAAATACTTCAGCAAGGTCCTAAAGAAAAATAGGTGTTTATATTTTATTTATATATCCTCACATCTCCATCAGACACACTGCTTGCAGATAGTACAGATGTGAAAGTTTTAGAAAAGCAATTAGAATTAAAACATTTGAAGTTACTTTAAAAGCTTTCAGCCAGCAAATAAAAACTTCGGCAATAACAATAAAAAGCGCTGACTTAATCTCTCTAATTCCAGCCAAACTCTTTAATATGAACTCCTTCAGTGAATTCCATGGCCAAAAGCAGTAACTGAATGATCTTTTGCAAAGTGTGATACTGTGCGAGTCTTATGAACAGTAATGAAAAGAATATTTAATGGTCTCATGTTAGACATTTTCAGATCTCTTTAGAAGGATACAGTCTGTAAGAGTTTTCATATGCAATAAGTATCTTTCTATGAATATGCACAATACTATTATTCTGTTGACTGACAGTCAAGGCAATTCAATATATGCCAGATTTTTAATGCTACTTATTCCATATTTAAATGAATAAATATTAGAAGGTGGTCCAAAGCACAGTCCTGATCCTGATATTTATATAAGATTTAAGGTGTTAAAAAATTAGTCTGAATCTTGAAAGCTCTCTCCAAGACAAACAAACCAAAAATTTTGCTGTTACACATTCAAAGCGTTTCAGTTTACCATTTTGGGTCTTCGCAGACAAGAATGGATTTTCCATTCTGCCCACTCTGTCTTCAAAGGTAGTAATATGGAAAATCAAACATGGATTCTGGGTATAGCTCTGCATCCACCAACATATAAGACTGTTTTTCCTCTGTACAAGGCTAATACAAATAACAAACGTAGACCAACCCATTAAGTTTGACATAAAAAGTACTCCCCAAGATCTACAGATGTTACTTCAAAGAGTTCTGAAGTACATTCACTATCATCACAACTCATTGTTGCCTGAAGCTTAAAATATAGGAAGATACCAAATGTTAAGATTAACACATTCAGTAATAAAGCCCAGGAGAGGCTACTGTAGTTTAAGTATTTGTTTAAAAATATATGAATATTTAAAGAGCGTACTTTCTTTTTTTGCTTTCTAACCTAGAAATGCTTATGGTGATGAACCAGTCTTGTGATCAGTCTCATGAACACATACTTGTTGCTGGAATAAAGCAGATTAGCTATAAATGTCACAGAAGGAATATATTGCTAACATGCAAAAAGAACTTACATGGGTAGGTCTCTTGTTTACATGTATTTTTCTACAACTTTGAAGCAATTTGGATTTCACATGAGAAAGGTCGTCTCAGCTATGCAGCTTTGCAGCATCCATTCAATGTATGTATTTTATGAGGTAAATTTCTCTAAATACCTCAAATTATACATAAGATCTTATTTCTGATGACATTAGAGGACAGATGGTGGTTAAATTATGCTTTTTTTTTTTTTTTTTTTTACACAACTGCTATAAAGAACCAAAGCAAAGGTAAAACACAATTGCTCCCATTCCAGAGCCCTGTGAGAGTGTGGAAATGTCTCTGTTCTCCCTGACATATACAAAATGGGAGAAGATCAACAACATCTCAGAATAGCCTCAACATATATACATGGTACTGTAAAATAACTTGCAAGAAAGAACCAAACCAAATCTGTGCGTCTGATTTTGGGGCTGCCCCTGGGATCTACCTTCCCAAGCACCTTGAGGGTGTGACGGGAGCACCAGTGTCAGCATCTGGTGCCATGACTTGTGCCCCACCTGGGGATAGGAGTCCTTCAGCATCCATGGGACCTGAAAGCTGGCAAGGTTCTGAGAGAAGCACCATGCTCCCTTTTGCCCTAACGTCACCTACACTGAGGTCAGTATTAAAGGCAACTTAAAACTTGTATAGGACAACTCTACACCTCTATTTGAGCACCCTTTTACCCCCAGCAGTTTATTTTTAACTGCTGTAAGGGCTACTTTTATATGGTTGGGGGGGGGGGGGGAATTCATAAATACAGAACTGGTTTTGCCATATGAACACTTCTATTTCACTTTCCTCTTCAAGGCATTAAGTTCATACAACCACATGTTAATCATGTATCTCCCCCCCCCCCCCCCCCCCCTATTTTATATAAACTAAGCATTGAATCTCTGCATTTCTTAACATAATGACAGCATTTTATCCTTAGAATCCCTAGAAATAGTTTTACATCACTATATTCAAGATTATTGTAACATTTTCTCACATGAATTTAAAGTGATGTGATTATACTGCAATTGGGCTGTAAGTAGCTTTTCTTAGAATCTTGTATCAAATTTCACTCACTCCAGTGGAAATTGTAAATTCCATTGTAGACTGTGATTCAGCTCCACTACACTAGCAAATTACATCAAGTTTTAAATACAAAATTGATAAAGAAAGGGTGAAGCAGATGTAGACATTTTATAATAATCATAATGGAGGATCAGGCAAGACACTTTCAGACTGAAATCAGTATATGAATAAAATCTTAAATATCTCAACTCTCAGTCACGTTGATACCATGGGTTCCTGTGATTTTTTTTCTGACATGAAGTATTTCCCACTTTAGAAATACTAATCATAATCAAATAGAAAAATAGCTTTTTTTTAAGTCTTCATTAACTACTTCATTATATGCAAGGCTGTACAGAGCAAGCTGTCTATTGCAAGGACAGCCTGTAGGATGTAATTCTGCTCTTATTACACACTTATCCAATAAGGAAGAGAGAAAAGCCACCCAGAAACACACCAGCTCAAGGTGTAAACTGAAGCAATAGCTAACACCCTTCTACATTGGAAGAAGAGGAAAACAGAGATGAGGCTCAAGGATTTCATATGCTAGCCTTGTAAGAACAGGGGCTGTAGAAGAAAATGACTGATGGGCACAAGACTTGGGAATTTTCCTCAGGTGATGACATTTTCAAATTTGGAAAAATGATGAGTCAATAGAATATAGATTACAACTGCATTTTGGAAACAGGCACATAACACATTGCTTCCTCCTGTTTCTTTATCTTACATCAAACTTAAACCCGGAGGATTTCTTCACTATTATTAACTGGGGCTGGATTACAAATCCCACAGCAGGAAGGCCTCCAGAGAGTCTTCAGCAACAACTAACTTTATTTAAACATGCAAGACTGAATTGGATACAATGCTCTGCAATAATGGCAGAGGAGAATTAAATTTAAGAGTGGAATAATCCCTCATGCTATCTTGTATTCCTAATTTATGCCACTGAGACTAATCAGGCATAATTTATCTATCTTTAGCTTCCCACTGTTTGATTCCAACCTAAAGGCAATGTTCTGGGCAGCAGAAACTTTATTTTGTAGGTGAGTAACCTACTTTAATTGCATTTTTATCCATTACTACAGTCTAGCATTTTCTTCACTTAATTGGGTCACTGTTTTTCCTTCTTGTAAGTGGGCACAGAAATTACTTCTGATATTGATTGCAGCCCCTGAGGTCCTGCCGAAAGTTGAGGACGCACAAAGGGTACATAGCAAATTCCATTTACGATAAGTGAAATGGAGAAAGTTTCAGTGAAAAACTTCACTCCCAGTAATAAAAAAAAAAAACTTGCAAAAGTACAAATGTTTAAATATTGAAATCTTATATCAAGTAAACTAATGCCAGTTAAGAAAAATCAGGTTGCTCTGTTCATAATCTTATTTCAAATTCAGTCTGACCCATAGCTTCACACATGCAGGGCTGGAAATGTCTAGCATCATATGATAGCCAGGCCTCTCAAGTCTTCAGGTGATCTTCAGCACTGATGTTTCAAAATACTAATGACTAATTAGAACTAAGTGCATACTGAAAAGTGTAACAAGTATCTCAGTAAGGTAATATTTCCTCATTATTTTCAGATGCCATAGAAAAAACTATAGGTTTTTTAAGATTAAAAATGGCAATAAAAGCTTTCTTAAATAGTCAAACACTACCCTTCATGTCTTGATGTAAGCAAGCCTCAGCTGTGATACATGCAAATTCTTGAGTTTCTTTTCTTGAATTATGAGAGACATAAGATCCTAGTGGCATTTCTGCTGCCAACCTGTTCCACAACTCATGCTCTGAAATTATTCTTCAAATTTAGTGGACTAAGACAAGTCAGTGTTCGATGCTATTCACATAAAAGATGTGCAAGGAGCTGGATACTTCTTAGTTAATTTAAAATAATCAGATTTAGCTTTAGTATGAATTCAAACTCCATGTATGAATTAGCTGTAATCTTTTCAAGAACTTTCTTTGTCTGAATATTCAGGAACTACCCAAGATACTCTTAGGAATACCGGTCAATTACAAGCCAGGTTAATAACTGGAGGTCAAACAGGAAAAGTCATACACTTATATTCATGTAGCACTCTTTCCTTATCACCTCATGGTTTGATGGTGAGCTCTACAAAAACGTATCTTCAGGAGTCTCTGAAACAGTATTTTTGATACAGAAGTCATTCTGATGGAACCAAATAATACTTTGTAGCATAACCATGTATTTCTGTCAGGAAGAATTCTGCTACAACTAGCTGCAAACTGCTGGGAGTTCTCTCATTTTCATTTTATATCTTGAACCTTATCATTCCATCCCACTTTTCGAAGAGAAAATTCCCCAGACATAAGAAATTTTTGTCTAGTAGGAGACCTGGACTCAGTGCAGTATCAGAAATTCCTATATATTGGGGTTTTTTTCCCAAGGCTAAATCTGCCTCATCACTGTATTACATTTTGGATCACATAATACCTTTAGCCAAGTTCTACGACACACAGAGATTACGTTTCTGTGATAGCAAAGTTACATAAGAGTTGAGAACTACTAATCCCACATCTAGTTCTGGTGAGCAAGTGAAATGACGCAAAACCACACAAGGGAGTGTGAAACCTCAAAACTGCTTTACCCAGTCACAGTAAAAACTAACCACAGGAAATTCAGAAGGTTTGTTGCTTCACTGTCTGCAAAACTGGGGAGTTTTGTCGCACCATAACACTTCTCAGTTTTTTTTTTCTACCTGCATTGGGAGAAGTGAGAATGCAACGAAGAAGGCGGGAACAGAGGAATAGCACATGATGTTCTGGCAGCTCTCTTGCCACCAAAAGGGGCAAATACCAACCAATGGTGTGGAAATAACTAACCAGTTACCATAAAAACTAAATGGTATTATAAATCATGAGTGTTTCTTCGTTTGTATAAACGTCTAGAATAATTTCTGATAAAATTTTATCGTACAGTGATTTTTACACTTAAAAAAAATCCAAAATGTCTTCCAGATAATGGCTTTGCCTGTAATTGTTTGCCTGGAATTATTACCACACTTCGCCAGTGAAAGACATTTCCTTTGCTAATCAAAACAAGGTTACTCAATGGTATTTTCAAAACCTGTTAAGAAAAACATTAAAAGTACATATGTATTTTAATGGGAGAACAGAGTTGTGAAATATGATATAGTCTGGTTTTGAAAGGAATAAAATGATAGACAAGTGATGTACAGGTGCAGGGCACCAGGAAGCAGAGAAAAGGTGGAGGAAAGGCCCACAGAAAAGTATAGTAAAGCAGTGGTCATCAAGAGTACGACAATAAATATTAGCTTATCAGGTAGATAAGGAAAAGATAAACTGAAATCTGGTAAAAGAAAAGGGATGAAAGTAAACTTACAAAGATTAGCACATGGTAAAGGAGAGGTATTCAAAATTAAAAGAAAAAAGATTTAGAAATTTGTGATATGTAGAACATGAAGTTGAGAGCATGTAGAAGCAACTCAAAGCATACATATTTACATATACTTTCATATAAATGTTAGGTTTTCATATTTTGAAAAAACAGACAGTTGGTAACAGTGAGCATGAAATTTAAATTAATCCAGTCATTACAGACCCCTAATAGTTCTAGGGAAAAAGGTCCTTTCCCTTTGTCTTCCATACAATCTGTTGTTGCCTTCCCAACAGCATGGAACAGTTGTCCATGTCCAAGCTCATGCATGCCCATGGGAAACTCTGGGTAACATGCCACGATGATCCTTCACACATCTCTGTGCAGGACCCTCCTTAACACCACTGAAACCAAAACCAATAGATTACAAGTGACAGGGGAATCTTCCAGGGCTATAATCTCACCTTCCACCAAATGTATATATAAACCGCTAGTTAAGATACACCTCCACTTCTACATACACATATAGATGAACCAAAACCCCAAACCCTCACATGTCTCATAAAATCAAAATGCAAACAATATTTGTGTAAGGGTCATCTAGGATACCCAGAAACCTGCAGTGGTACTTACCAGGGAAAGAAACGGTGAAGGGTTATTTGCCAATATAAATTAGACTATACCGTTTGATTCAGACGGCGGTGTTGGTTGTGTGCTATATTCCAGTAACTGGAATATCACCTGTAGCTAAACTAGCTACTAAAATAAACTAAACTAAACTAAAATAAAATAAAATAAAATAAAATAAAATAGCTATCAATTTTCACATCAAGATATATCATCTTGTGAGACAGGAAAAAAGTTTCTGCCATGGTGTACTACTTAACCATGCATGTAGGAAAATGGGATATGGAGTGACTGAGAGTTGATGTATTGATTGCATTCCTCACAGAGATCCATACACTAAATGTTTCACAAACGGAACACTGAACTGAAAGAATACCCAATCTCTAAATATGGCAAGTCTCTATAAACCCTTCACCATTCTCAAATGCAAATTCTCTTACTACTATGTTCAATCTTCCTATGTTTTACTCTGCAGACCTAAATTTGGGCAAAGCCAAGCCCCTTTCCTGAAGCAGAATGCATGCTGCTGGCTCAATAACCTCTGCCTCCTTTAGAGAGAATGGTGTTCAGCTTGCGAATATCACAGCACTCCAGCCTCATTAATGGCTTTTTTTATTATTATTATCAGAATAAAAAAACTGTCAATTTCACACACTCCCCTCACATCAGAAGTTCCCAGGTGATGTAAACGGAGTTTTCAACATTTAGAATTATCATCAACAACAATGAACGAGACTTATAGCTTCTCCAGCTCCCAAGTCATATGCAGGATTCAATTTCAGCTATAAGCAGCAGTGGGAACCAAACTAAAGGACATTCCAGTGACTCAAAGTCACAATGTCTGCACTGCCACCTGCAGCTGTGTCATTAAGCAACCTCAAGTTCTACAGAAGACCTTATTGTGTATCACACTTCAAACCTGCATACATACTTTTTTGTTTAGTTATTTGCTCTATAATTCAGTATCCCTTTACTTACGCTGATACAACTGTTCTTGAGGTCCCACTGCAAAAATGAAACACTGAACTCATTAGGATTTGGGGAGGTAAATGCAATTAAAGTTTCTTTTTCATCTGAGGCAGGAATGAAGAGTGGAGGATGGAACTCCTTAAACTAGCTATGACAAACCTGTCATGTTATGAAAACACAAATTTACTTGCCAATGGTCAAACTGTCAGTAATCATCTTGCTGCCTGCAGAAGACTTTTTTGAAAAAGTCAGCTTTTAAATGGAAGCTGAACTCTTAGAAAAATGTCCTGGAAGGGACATGCTGGACATTAACAAATCTTATTTACTCATTGAAGTAAGTCAGATGTTCTGTACACAACTCATTCCTGACTGAGGAATAAAATGCACATGACCTAAAGGAAGCAGTGATGGTTAAGATTTATATAACCAGTAGATAAATTCTGCTTTCCTGTTGTGCACTACCAAGGAGCTTATGCAACAGAAGCAGGATTAGTTCGCGACAAGGGAAATTATACATGTTAAGAGTTAAAGCTTAAGAAAAGAGATCTGGCTTACATCAAGTTGACACTTTAGATAAGAGATTGCACTGTAACAGGTTATAGTAGCAAAAATAATTTGGATTGGCATATCATTTATACTAACTACTGCTTGGAACACACCCAGGACACACAGCATACTATAAACTGTCAGGAAATGTATCTGTGTATTGTTCAATATTTACAATGTGCTTTATATGGTAAATATAAGACCTGGCAGAAAAATATAGAGTATTAAAAAATAGTTCTGCTTAAAAAGAATCCCCTTTTCCCTATAAAAAGTAGTATTTCACTAACAGCAGTCTATAATTTTGTTCAAAAATGCTCACAGTGAAGCTAAATAAACTTTCAATGGGAAAAATTTGATTGCTTTGTTCAGCTGCTCAAACAGATTTTTATCTCTACTTATTTGCATATTTCTGAATATTCTCTTTCAGGCCCACACCATTTTTGTTAGCAAAATCAATTTTCTGTTGGACAAAAAGTGAGATTTGGTCTAATGATTTTAAGCTTTTAAATAAACATGAACCAAATGGTGTAAAGAGCTCTCCCTTTAAGAAAAGATCCTTGCTGTTTGGAAAGAAAGGAATTCTTTGCATTCACAGATATCAATTGACAGCAACAGATTTTAACATGAAGAGAGAAAAAATATACAAGGGCAAAACAAAAAGGGCTGCAACCTAATTATGTAGCTACAACACAGACTGATGACAAGTTTAATTTTTGAGGAACACTGTGTACACACACTCATATACAGAATGTAAGAAACATTAAACTATAATATAAAAGCTTTATTATTGATTTTCCACAGCTCAAACAATATGTTTATGAAATTGTTTCCTCTGCACCTGAAGAGAAAGATTGTTCTAAAATCCAACAGTTTTGTGGAATCCTTAGCAAACACCAACCAAATGCAATTTTTTCTAGGTCTGTTTGGCTCTGCTAATAGTTATTGTTTGCACAACTGTAACTAAGTACATTACCAACTAGTTGTTCAATCTATATAAATTTAAGAAACACACATTGCCAAGGAGTGACTCATATATCAGTCTATTATATGCTACAGAGCTGACTGTATTAAACAAATCACTTTCCCTACAGCTGAAGAATAGAAGCTATATACAGAGCAGAGGTTATTGTCTAATTTAAATCTTGGCTCCCTTCCCAGAGCTGTACAAGATTCCAATTTGTGGAAATGTTACTCTCTGCTACTGCCAGAAAGGCTACAGAAAATGGTATTGGGTGCCTTCCAGAAATATGTCTGCAAAATGCCAATCAACAAGTCACTAAAGATTAACAGTATGACTGTACCAAATTAATTTAAATTATAGAAACATATGGCTAGGATGTTTGCACTGCACTTAACACAACACCTGCTTCACAAACAGCTATGTTTCCTTCCACAGTATAAAGTAATATATGTCAAACACCTTGTGAACCTGAATCCTATAAGTGGGAAAAAAACCCAAACCAGTTAATAAACAGTAACCAGAGGTTACCACTGTTAGCTACATCCCACCATTTTGTAATGTCTACATACCTTATTTATGTAAAAATTTACATCAATCCAGTTTCAGTGGTCTTTCTTCATCGTAAGAAAAAGTAATTAGTAATGACAGAAATGAAGAAAACAAGATGACAGAAACAAATATCTTTACATTCCATTTTAGAAACCCAAAACTGTAAGTTGATATTGCTAAAATACTTTATCTCATAACAGTCTTTCAAATACAGTGTTATCATGTCTTCACTTGCTCTCTCTAAAGTTGACATTGTTATGCAAAAAACCACTCCTGAAAGGCACTATAAGCTCATGACAAGTTAAGACTATCACACACCAATATTCAAAAATTTTGCATTCCCTTGATGTGTTTTTTCCATCATTTTTATAAAACTCCTTAACATATATATGATCATGTCATCAAAAAAAGAAAATAATTAAGAAATTCAGTGACAGTCTTAGAAATATTTATGCATTAGAGCATGCCATATTTCAGCTAAAGAGGAAGGGAGCTGTTTTATGTTTCTCTCCACTGCTTTTCTATTATTGCCTTGCTAATGGAAATACATCAAACAAATGTTGTACAAGAGCAATAAATATTAAAGTTGACCTATCCATCTGGAAGAAATGAGAACAATACTGCTCACTTTTAGCCCAAATATGACACTGATAAATGAAGCTGTGAGATTCCATCACACTTTCAGCAACCTGGGCTAAGCGCCCACCACGTAATTCTTGTACCAGCAATTTTCTCCATTCATCTTCATTAGGCAGTCACTTGACCTGCCTTCTAACATCCCTGTCAAATTTGAACCTTCAGGGGCCTTGTTGTACTTTCTAACAATGTACTCTAAAAGCTCTATTCCTTTTTGGAAAGAAGCTCAGATGTACATAGAAGAATACATGAGCCATTTCTCCTGGAGAGAGAACCATCAGATGCTAGTCATGATTAAAAAGGGAGATTGCAGCACCGGGTGTGTGACTGTCGGAACAGTAGTGTTCTAACAGTCCAGAACCAACAACGCAGCCTGGCAGAAAGCACAAGTGGGCAAAGCAATCACCCTTTCGGCCATCAAAAGACAATTACACATTCAAATGAGAATGTACCTAACCTCTTGCCACAAACAAAACACCCTCCGATGCCTCCCTCAATCACTGCTTGAAGCAAGCTGGAACAAGCAGCCATAGCATTCTTAATCTAATGTAATAAGAGTGCTTCATCACGTTAGCAGTTATACATTACATCCCCATTATTTTCTTTTTCAACAGTATAATAATAACAGCACTGATTTGATTATTCTGTAATAATGTAAATGAATACCAATTCAGTATGAATTTGCCAGTATAATAAAAAGCTCCTACCAGGATTCTTAGAGACCTCCTAGAAAGACTGTTTTTAACTTTATGATCACTTAGGGAAATCAGAAAGGCTAAAGGCACCAAAAGGCGTTAAGCTTTTGATATTAAAACTATCTCAGACATTTATACAATTGCAAGATATTTGCTGGGGTATTTTATCTGACGAACATCTGATGCATTGACTCTGGTTTTCTACTGCACACAGGTGCTTATCTGTCTTCTTTTTTTTTTTTTTTCCCCAAGAAAATCTTTAGAATTATAAATACTGTAGACTGACACAGTAATGTAGCAATTAAAATACACCCACATAGATTTCTTTTAAGGCAGTAAGTTCTTGAACCCTTTTTCATGCTGATAAGGTCTTACATGAGTGGTTCCATACAGCTGCTAAGCACACCAGGGACTTACTCATCCAGGAAAACATTGCTGAATGCAAGCAAAGACAATCAAACAGAAAATATGTACACATGATACAGAGGTAAGATGGATTTCACAGTGATCACCAGAAAATGACCTGAGACTTCTTTTATACAAAATAAACAGAGACCTTTCATGAACAGATACTCCAGTCATGGTAAGTTGGATTTATAGCACTAAAATTTTCACTTTTCTTTTTAAAAGCATTGAAACTGCATCTGACTTCAAGGGAGAACACAGAACATCTAATTTTCTGACATTATTTTACAGCATTCTACAAGTATCAGAAACTATGCTGAAATACTAGAAACATATCCAGAAGTGTTGACAAGAAAAATTATTAACAGATGTGTAATTTAAAATCAAGACCAGGCATAGTTATATTTATGGTAGGTACATTAATTTCTTGACTACAGAATGCATTACAGGCAGTAACTAAGTAATTGCTGATAATGTGGCTCCCTAACTTGCAGAACATATGGAATCCTTGTCTAGGAGCTGAAGTGATGATCTGAGCTTCTTTTTAATCATATCTTCTTACATCAGCATTGGAGCAATCACACAATCCCTGGCAACATTTTTATCAGGCTTTTACAAGACAATGGGCACAGCACAGGAAAGCCAGTGGTGGCAACAGGTTTCGCCTGAGCCAATGCAGCATTATGCTTTATTAGCATTATCTGCATTAGTACCTGTATGCCTGTGTTAGCATCTGTGACTGCAAATGCCTTTACCAATACACAATGAGCCTCTCCTCGGAGGGAAAAAAAATGAGTGTTCTCTTACTTGGTTGTCCAAGATGCTGAAGACTTCAGGCCCTCTACATTGATTCCAAGTTCAAATTTTGCCATGTTCCCTTCCCTGACAACATAGGCCTTGGCTATTTAATTTGCATGAACAGATTCTTCTCAAGAATGAACTAATGTCTCTGCGGTGACAGAAATTAAAAACCTTCACAAGTAGTTTTCATGCCTGGTTCAGACAGTTAATTCTCAACATAAAGCAACCTGCAAAGATCAGCCTATAGATCAAGTGGGTCTCAAAATCAGTCGTATGTCCATTATCTGCAAATTCCCTTTTTCTGAAGTCACTTCTTCCAACAGATTAATATCAAGTTAATAATGAAACAAACTGCTCTAAATGGAGTTTCTGGTTACAAGATGACAAGAACTTGTCAACATTTTACTGAATTCAGCTCGTGAATGAAGCCTGATTCCAACAAGATTAAAACAATTGTTTTGCCAAGGCTGGGAGCTAAAAGAATCAAAACACTAAACAATGAAAGAGAAGGGCCTGAGGCAGTTTGCAAGGAACTTGTGAGAGATCTCAAAACAGCCTCACAGATGACTCTGTGTATAGCAGGAGATAAAACATTACATGAAAGTCTAAGAAGGCATGTCAGAGAAACTATCCTTAGGTCTCAGAAGACCTGATTAAGGGGGAAAAAAAAAACCCAAACAATTATTTAATCTGCTTCCATGAAGACATACATACATACATATATATATATATATAGAGAGAGAGAGAGAGAGAGAGAGAGAATCCCTATATGCGAGAGTTAACCCCAGGCAAGCAACAGACATTCCAAGCAGTAGTCTAAGAAGCAGTAAAGCAGATTTTCACCTTAACTACCTGATGTTTGCTGTGGAATGTTTCATCAAAAGTGATGATGATATGTTATGATAATGTCAGCTTTACCGTCACCATCATCTGTCATGACAGAATTACTCTACGGCTCTTGATGATTAAGTGACTCTT
The DNA here is from genome assembly GCA_025345505.1 of Todiramphus chloris collaris. NCBI lineage: Eukaryota > Metazoa > Chordata > Aves > Coraciiformes > Alcedinidae > Todiramphus > Todiramphus chloris. The sequence continues at coordinate 5,602,206 of JANVCC010000037.1, forward strand.
CAATTCTTCAAGACTGAGTGACACAGAAGAAACCTGTAAAAGTTTTTGCTACACATTTTCAAAAACCAAAAAACCAGTAGAGTATTCTATATCGCTTGATATAGGCTATGCATACATAAGTGTAATATTCTACTTGGAATCAGCCTTCCTCGGAATAGACATTTCAGTAAGCAGCTGTATACCTTGACCGCAGGCAGCTCATCTTAAATTACATTAAATTTTCTTCCACATTACTTTTTTAACTGTATTCAGAATGCCCTTTCAGATGCAGTTCAGCCATGAACTCTATCAGTTATAGTGCAGCATTGTTTGTGTTGAGTCTTTGCAGCAGGGTTATCGCTACAGGTTAATGGATTTGTGTTCTGAGAAGCCATGATTAGAAAAGGTTTACCAATAGTGACCTGTGTTCTGCATTATACACTGAAAAACATATCTAGCAACGTGATTGTTATCAACTGTCAGAAGAGATACTGAGAGCTGAGCGTATAGACACACTAAACTCAGATGTTTTTAGTACTCTATACAGGTGTTGTGCAGTGGTTAAATTTGACATGTACAAATTGATGAAGTAAAGATCTGCAAAATAACAGGATCTATCAATGCTAATGGCTTAGTTTAGAAAATGATGTGCAGGATTTCAAGCACAGCATGAATATGTAGTTAAAATATTCCTGACATTTTAATGGACATTTTCATCAGCAGACATTACAACAATGGCAAAAATCTGAAATTTTATACAAGGTGTGAAATTATTACAGTAATTCCACAAAACTCAGAGACACATTCTTACTGTTGGAGAAGATCTTAAAAAATTAAGACCTTTGAACTCCCCTCCTGATACAGCTATTCCAGTAGAAAAATCAAGCACAAATAAAGGAATAAGTTTTCATAAAGGCTTTGATAGTTTTCTTGACCCTTTTGTAAAACTTTTAAGCACTGTTCTGTACAAGGTAGTAGAAAACTTAAGCTACCATGGCTTTTCTCTTGCTCCTTTTCATTATGATACCAACCTGACATCAAGGAGAAAAATTGCAGAAAACTCACTTATATTTTAAGTGGACCATAGAACTGCTTGCTCTACTAGTAGGGCATCAGAAGCAGTGATTAGGAGAGCATTTAATAGTAACTATACCATAAAACAGAATAAGTAGTACATTCAAGGCAGAAGGCCAACTAATCACCTAGTGAATTGTAACGCTTGCTTTCAGAAAAGACTGCACAGAAGATGCAGGCTTGGACTTTCAAACCATTACGTATGCACAGCTACAGCCTCCCCTTGTTCAAAATCGGACTTTTACACATTGATTCCTTTAACAAATACAGTGATACTGAATTGTGATAATGAACCTATTCAGTTATGAAATGTGCATCAATAACAAAAGCTTGCAAGGAAAGACTTCAACGCACAGGTTCAAAACCTAAGCACTTCAGAGTATCATGCCTAGAAAGTCATTGACTTTCATGAGAGCTTTACTTAGCTTGGAAGGAATTCTTTTCCTTTGCAGGAACTGGAAACATGCTAAGTTCAGTGTGCTTGGAACAGCTTGGGCTATGGGGAAGAGTGATTTCTAATAGTCTGCACTGGTCTAATTGAAAGATACAGCTCAGAGAAGCCCAGATTTTGGCAGTTGTTTGTCCACTACTGTCCCGCTACTTGCAAGCTGGCATTGCTGCACACACCAGGAGTAGCAATGACTATGTGTTCCACCTACACAGCTTCTTTGGTCTACACAACTGAGTTATAACTATGATATTTCAAAATTGAAGCTCCCTGGGTTTTTTTTCTTCCCAGTAATTATCACTGAATCATCAAACCAGTTAGTTACACCAACTGTTTATTACACTTACACAAAATTTAAAAAACCTACACACTGCTTTCCTTTAGAGGCAGTAATACATTTGCACCTCACACATATTGTCCTCAGGATATGACTTCATTGAGCATCTCTTCCTCATTTAGTGTCATAGCTTAATCTACCTTAGTTCTTGTTACAGATTGTTTAAACTGTTCTTGGATTTTCCTCTACATAGGCTCTATTACTTTTAACACAACGTTCTGTGCTAGGAGTTGCTGATGATCATTTCCAGGACAGTGCCACTGACATACTGTTTTCAGTAGTACTCATGACAGCACTTCTCTCTAGAGGGAGATGATCAAAAGATGCCAGAAAATGTCCTTTGTCCCTTGAATATTCTGTTCACATGGAATTTAACTGGTGTCTCCACACAGCACACTCACCAGCTTTGAATTAAAACATCTGGCTATGACTTCCCAAGACAGTAACTCCTTGGAGCACAATCTTCCACAATTTTCTGATGTGAACCTCTGTTACAATGAAATAATGATCGCTATTTTTGAGTCATTATTATTATCCCAATCTCTGTGAAATTCTGCAAGACTGAGCTTGTAGATAAATGTCCTAACTTCTGCTGTTACCACAGTCAGAGAAACTGCCCTAAAGGTTGTATTTTCAAAGCCTGAAAGTTGTCATACCAGTGGGCAATGTAGTAACCATCACTTGCTCAATGTGATAGGACAATTCAGCCCATTCCACTTAAGTAAGCACTTTCAGCATTCTGTTTTGAAGAACATTAAGCTTATTTCTGTAGTGAAGATAGTTAGTACTGTCTACAGAAGAGCATCTTCTTACATGGAACCACACTCTGTTAAAAAAAAAAAGAGTAACAAAGAATTCCAGTGTTTGCTGAACTGGAGTGCCAACCATACCAAGCTTTTGTTACTCAGACACATAGAGGCTGAAAAGGCCTGAGAACCTGTGACAATGAAACATGGATTCTTTAGATTTAAAAATCCTGAAGCTACAAATAAGCTGCCTTGAAAAAAAGCAGTATTTTGAATGCCAAGAAAAGAACTAGTAGGATACAATGGAATGCAGAACACACACATTTTTCAGGAATGCATTCATAAACATAACCTTTTTTTATAGGGCTTACTGTATTTTGAAGTCTACATAAGAAAAAAAACAAGCAAACAAAAAAAACAAATCCATAAGCAGAAGATTTGATTTTGAAAGGGTAACATCTTTTACTGATTAAGCAAATTAGTTCAAAAAAAATAGTTCAGGTATCTTTTTATTTTGGAGGAAATTAATTTGCACCTTATTGGATGTAAGGTCTGCTCCTGAAAGCAGAAGAGAAAAAGAAAATTAAGAGTACCTAAACAACGTCCAGTCCAAGTAAAAGCACTTCACTAAAAGTACAAATGTCCTCCAAAAAACTCTCTGCAACTTTGCTAACTTAAATCTGTATGTCTATGTATGCTCATTTTGAGCTTTTTTTTAAACAATGGTATGTGCCATTTAAGTTAGAATCAAATCCAAAACTGTCTCTATCCCTGAGCAATAACCAACAGGAACATATTCCTGTGAATTTTTTTATTTTACTGGCACAAGAAGTTATTCTCACATCTGTTAGGGCTGATTTGGAATCACTACTCTTAGAAGACAGATTCTTTTATTTCTTTCTTGAACGCGATTCCCTAATGAATTAGAGAGGCCTCAGACACACAAATGGGGTAACCTAGGAAAACCCAGATTGTGCCACGGGGCAACAGGAATAGTTTTAATGCTACCGTGCAATCTCCTGAGCCCAGGGAAGTGTAACCAGCCTAGGGACTTTTACTGATTACAGTCCAATGCAGCTTTTTAACTTCCTCCGTGGAAGCCACTGATACACATGTAACAGTCCCAAGGAAGTTACCTATAGTTCTCTGCATCTTACTAGGAAACACCCACTAGGAAAGGATGGATGGAATTACAGCTAAGAAAAGGTGTGTACAATTCCTAATGCCATCACCTGAGTCTGCATGACCTTGATCTAGTTACTTAATTTCTCTTCAACTCTTGGCCCTGATAATAATAAAACTTCTAGCATCACAGAGTATAGATTTTAGGTAACATTAAAATACGAGTAGTAAAACTGAAAAAATTAATCTTCCAAAGGCAAAAAAAAAAAAACTCCAAAATGTATAGCGATAAACGATAAATCAGGCTCCAAAATTTAATCACCAGGGTGTATATGAATATTCAACTGGGTAGCAAATTAAGGAGGCAAAAAACATGGTAATAGTCACACAGCCTCTGTTTACGGAAAGCTGCTGATTGAAATATATTTTCTGTATATTTGCTTCTACTTCTGTTATGAAATGTTTGTTAAAAAAGCAAAAACAACAACAGAAAGCCACATGCTTACAAGGTTAAGACATAGTAGCCTCTTTGGAAATACCCTGGCGTTTGTTTGCTTCTTTAGCATAGCACTTATAACACAGTCCCTTTCTGTTGTTTTAGTGGCAAAACACTGTCCTTCGATTCTTGCCTCACGTGTAGGCATCCGAGCTCCGCAACAGAGGCTACAGCTCTGAATGAAAGCAAGATTCACAACTGCAAAGTTTCTCTTTGATTTAGGTCTTATCCTGTGGTCTTCTCTTTATCAGGCTTTCTGCAGAACAGTGCCATTGTTGGCTACCTGTAGAAACACAGGAACTTTTTCCAGGTACAAACAGTTTTGAGAAAAACTGCGGGTTCCTAGGGGTTTAGGAAAAAGAACACCAAAGCAGGGGGGTTTAAAGCTCATAATTTGAAATTTAGACACTTTCTGTCTAGACCTCAGCCCTACACACCAGGGTATAAACTTTGAAACCATTTACGTTTCTAAATGACAGAAATATTATTTGGTGAATTAGTTCTTGGCACTACAGAATCACAGAATGAAACAACCGCTCTTAAGAAGTGACTGATGGATTTTATTCTGGCAAGTCATCTGGCTGACTCAATAAACATAAGACTGGGGTTTTTTCCCCTTAGTAGAAGTATGACTGTACAATGCAGAATATTAGTGATATGAAGCTATTTCAGCTGTACATGTAGTATTCATGTGTAACTCAATACCTCCCCCCCCACACATGCATATAACTGCACAGAGCAGCCTATGGTAGTGCGGGAGAAAGCCAAGACTGAAGATTCATTTCTTTAAATATGTACTTAATTCTCCTGCTCAGAGACTTTTTTCCATTATTCACCTTGATGATTTAAAATATAAGTGATACTGCCTCTGCACTTTGAGTGAGTGAATTTTATAAATGGTTTATAGAGCTTAAGAATGGCTACTCCCTCCAAGCCAACAAATAAGGAATGTTGACACTGCGGCGTGTGAGAACACAGTCTATGTCCAGAACCATTCCTTCAAGCAGGTAAGAATTCAGAACCCACTTCACTACCACTTAATCTGGTTTTATTCCAGTGCGAAGTTGGTTTCATTTTAATCTAGGAAGCACATAAAGGTATATTTCCACTACACAGCCCTGTGTGAAGAAAACATAAAAAGTTATTGAAGTTCAATGTAAACTATGCCACTTGAATTATATATACCATTTATTTATATTACTCATGGCACAAGTGGCAGACCAATCCCACTGAGCCTGAAGCCAGTGCTGACATGCCACCTTCCTGTAGATGAAAGCCAATGCTTTCCAGAGCTACAAGTTTTTGCTTCACTGCTGTGAGCTAGATAAGGTGACACTGAAACTTCCGAAAGGCTGCCAAGGACAGAGGAAGGAATGGTAGAAACTGCTGTGCTGGAAAATTGCACTGCAATAGAATAAATCATAGGAGAGACACAGGAGTTGCATTTTTCTCCCTTCCATTTTTGCTAAGAGAATGAGAAGGAGGTTGGCCCAGGAGACAGACTCCAGATCGCCACATAAACCATAGGCACTAATATAGAAGACTTTTATCAATTACCTTGCTTACACTGTTCATCATTCCTCTATCTAAAACTGAAGCATCTAACAGGTAGAAAAAAAAGATTTGAGATCTTTCCATTCTGTTTCTCTTCTAAACTGTGACTTGAAATGCATGTGTTTTGACACAATCTTTACAACTGCATTTGGAACTAATACTCAATGCAGAACTATTTATACTGATCTAAATCATGAGCTTACAATGACTGTTTTCTTATCGAACTACCTTCACTGCAAAAGGAACATTGTACAAAGAATTTTTCCCCAGAAAAAGAAATTCAGGAAGCACAAAAGGTGCTACTTTCGCAAAAATACCACATTCAGATACTAGATTATAATTAGGTTTCTATTCCACGTATTTCAAGGTACACTGTTAACCTTAGACAACTGTGCAGGAACCTTTTAATTAGCATGTTATCTTTGGTGCAATTAATATCTTGTACCTCATACGTTATCTTCAAATTAAAACTTTTACTATCTGAGCGTTATTAATTAATCAATGCAATTCTAAGAGGAAATAGACATCATTCAAGAAAAAGGAGTTTTTAGAATGTCACAGACAGACATTTTAGAAATATTATTGAGCTGTCTTCAAGTACTACAAGGCTATTACCCTTTAGCTTACTCTGTAGAACATGCACAAACCTATAACTATTATCTAATGTGTTTCACATTTGCAAACAAATGTTATTGTTGCATTATATAAACAACCTCCTATTGCAGTTAAAAGAAGTTTTAGTAAAAAAAGAAAAATATCGCCCTTTTTTTAAAAAATAAATCCTTCATAATCACCTCAATACAGTCATGAATTTCACTCTCTACTAGGCCTGTAGTAAAGCATATAGAGTAGCACCAATTCAAAGTAAGAAGCAATGTGATTATTTGATCCTGAAGATACCAATATAGAAAATGATCTTTTACAAGCCACTGTGTCAACTTGATTTACTGTGATGAATGAATAAATTTGTAGCCTAATAGCCTAATATGTTTGATTTGAGACAGTAAAAGAGGAAATAATTTCAAAATATGATTGTCCTTGTAAAATACTTAAAAACCCTGGAAGATTTACAATTTTTCTCTCTCATATCAGATTTAATAAAATGAACACAAACCAGTGTAATATGGCTAGTACTCATCAATAAATAAAGCTATCTTTTTTAACAGTAAATTTCCTGTGTTTAAACTACAAACTATCCTATGTCTGTTTATAAGCAAAAGATACCTTAATTTATATTGCATCAAAAGAAATTACTATATTCCTAAGAAAACACAACAGGAATCATTTGCAAAACATTGTGTTTTCATTAATTGGCTTAGAAACTGAAAAGCATGACCTAGAAGTATTTAATAGATGAGATGAAGATTTTCTTTGAACTGCAGCACATGAGATCACCAGTTTTATTCCATAAACACTTGATTGTGTATACGTTATTTCAGTGTACCTATTTTAAAAAGATAAACCTGACATCCACAGAAAGAGACTTTGTGACTCAAAACACTTGTGGATTTAAGAATTTGGTCCTACCTCTTACATCTTTAATATAATCATAAATGGAAACAAAAATCTTAGTAGTGTCACAAGATGACTCATTAATATAAGTACAATTATATAGGTTGGGACTCAAACATTCTGATACACATTATATATACAGATATACTTCATATATAACAACATATATTATGCAGAGTCATAAATTGCAGGAAGGTATAGAAATGTCTGCACTAGTGCCCAGGCAGGTCTCCCAGAGCCCTCCACAGACAGCAGTGACTTCAGAGCACTACCAGGAGGTCCCTATATATTCTCATCTCCATTTTCATTTTCATTTTCATAGAAAAAGTCAGTGAGGGACAGGCACAACGAACGGCTTGCCCAAGGTCATACAGCAACATAATAACTGAAATTGGATTGGAACCCAAATGCCCTGACTTTTATTTTAACAAATACACAGTGTTTCTTCTCTTATAATAAAGAACAGAAGCAGAATGGATGTTATTTTAAGAGAATACACTTGCTAGCTTGTTTCAATACATTATTTAGAAAATCTTGAAATATGTTTGGAACCACAGGATGAAAGAAGAATAGAACAAAAGGCTAATAAAAAAAGCACCACCAATCTGATAAGGAGTGAACTAGATTTGTATCACATTCACATCAGTGTGAATCAGTGAGTTTTTTTAAAAGGATACAACTGTTCAAGCATAAAGACTTTTACCAAAATTAGTATCTTTTACATTTCTTACTGAGTCCATTCCTTTCATGCCACAGGGAGAAATGCAAGTTGAATAGTCCACAGAAGTCCTACTCGCTTAAACCATCCCTAGCAAAGCCCAGAGTCTGAAGGTCACATCAATGCTGAACTGCACTCATGCACATATGTAACAGGTATTTGTTTGGATACTGACAACTTTCAAAGGTCCCTAACCCATAACAATCATGATAATGGCTTATTACAAATTGCTACAGCACAAAATTTACAGATTTTTAACTACTGCTTCAAAAACAAATCTATTATAGACTGAAACAATTAGTAGAGAAGACTGATGGAAAACAAGGTAGATAACTCCATATGTAACACAAGGAAACAGTGTGGTGTCTGCAGAGATCTGTGGTTTGGCCTACAAAGAAGGTCTTTTAAACCACAGAAGAACCCAGAACCACCAACTGCCCCTGCTATGTTCCCTGAGAGCACAGGACAACCTCCCCAAGATTCACAAACTTGAATGCATTCCTGCAAACCCTCCTGTCTTAACATGTAACCATGAATCCTTTTGCCACAAGCAGTGAAGACAGGGACAGGATACATGATGTTGCCCTCCCATCCACCCACTGATGGTTTGTCTTTTTTTTTTCCATGCTTAGTGACAAAATTACCATTTTCACATGTATCAAGCTTTGAAATTCCACGGAACTGTATCCCAAATAGAGAAGCTTCATCCAAACCAGAACCATGCCAGAAGTGATGGCCTTTACTGATCCACCTCTCAATTCTTCAATTCTTATGCTACTGAAATTACCACATACAATAATTTAAAAGGTTAAAGTATCTAATATTAAACAGACTATTGCTGAACTTTCGATAAATGATGGATATTATACAATATATTTTTCAATTTAAAAAAATTGTTTGGTTAATCTCCAACCATTATTTAGCATTTTCCTTTCCAAGGACACAATGATTCTGATTAAGAGAAAAAATTGACCAAACTTTGTACCAAACATAGTTTTGAATTAGGTTTCATAAATCTTTGGTATAAATGTGAATAGCTGCTTATGCAGATGAAGAGCAATAAACAATTAATTTAATGCTATTGAGCAAATGTCATTAATGTATTTGAAGACTGAATGAATATTAGCTCTGTTGGTAAATGACATTTTGAACATGTAGGGTTTTATAAGGGTGGGTCATTTCTTTATACAGCAACAAATCTTCAGACAGTACTTCTGTCTGGTTGTAGAAAACTAAAATTGATATCTTTTCCATATATACTTAACCTCCTACAGATTTATTTGATTCTCAATAATTACTATTCTCTGGTAAGAGGCATATGTTATTACAGCACACTGCACTCCCACAAGCTGTCCACTCAGTGTATTTTAATAAATCTCTGCCAAAGCTGTATAAATTTGATCCTGTTTAAATTTAATAAGGATCAGAATATATCAAAGCACAGATTCCCATGGGAGAAATAGATATTTTGCATAGTTATTGAGTGCCCTATTCATAAATACAATGTGTAAGACCTACACCATCAACCTTGAATTAAAAAGAAAAAGAGATTAATGTGTGCAAAGCCAGCTACTTCTTAAATAACTAGTGAAATTAGTGTTTAATAAAACATTTTTCCCTATACTACTGTTAAAGAGAACAGCACTGCTACAGTTTTAATATTAGCATTCTGATATGTAACTATTGAATATGTGCAGTATAGAAATGCCTTTTCAGGTACATTTTGCAATTCTTTCTTTAAAGATTTACCTAAATAAGGGCACAAACATGTCACCAAGTGTTGGTCCTTGGGTTATCCCTTACCCTTTTCAATTCAGTGGGACCACTGCCTCAAGCAGAAAGCAGCACAGTAACCAAGAGGCATGCTATTCCAAGAACCTGAACTAGTTTAGAACAATGAATTGCATGAGCATGTATTTGACATCCATTTACTTCCTTTTACTGGAAGGATATCTAGAAGAGGAAGAAATTCTTCAATGCTCTATTAATTCCAGGTAAATGTTGGTGATTTTACAAAATACCCTACAAAACTTTATGTTCTGTTAAGGAGATCATTTCAGTGCTTGCTGTGGCCAAATACCAGGAGACATAAGTATGTAAATTGATGCTGATCTAGGATCTTAGGAAGAATTTTGTGGATTGCTATCACAATCACTGCATGTCTTCTGAACACAAAGACATTTACATAACTAGTTCCTCAGATTCCAATGTTTTCTTTCTGTTGCTGTTGTTTTAAAGAAAACACGTTTGCATATAAGGAAAAAAAAAAACATTTCCACCAACACAGGTAGAGACCACACCTGATAGCTTCTAGTTACAGAAATGATGCTTTGGTCTTTCGTGTGAAAGCTGCATTCCTTATCATTGGTTTCCATTCATAATTGCATAAATATCTGTGTATATGACCTACCACGTTCAAAATAGCTCCACTTTCTTCCATCATCATTGATATTTACATGATAATAGGTATGGGAAAGAAATAAGACTATACTTATCCTGAATTATAATTCATAATTTCAGAGTAAGAGCATGAAAGTCCAAAGACAAATCATTTTATAGGGAGTGGAGATCTTTCTCAAGGGGAAAAAAAAAATGTACTAAATCAATTTGCCATTGTTTTACAAGTCAGCCACTGCGAATGAAATCACAGACAGCTGAAATTAATGGGAGTTCTGCCATTGACTTCAACGGGCCAAAGATGTCATCCTCAGTATTTTACTATACACAGAAGCTTGATGTCAGAATTATTACAGCTTTATGAAGTACAGTACAACATAATTCAATCCATCAAAGTGAAGCCAATCATATCATCACTCAATCATTGTTCCCACTCACATCTATGCTAAGATTCATTCTTGTTTTCTTTTCCCTTTACCATCATACAGCTGTTGGAGCTGGGAAAAACCTCAGCCATGTTTGTCAGCAATATTTATCCGTTGTCAATATTATGTTGTTATGGTGAAAGCACAGATATAAAAAAGAAGTTGAAATTTCAGTTATAGCAATGGAAGTGTGTGGAAGTCACAAGACAGGCAACATAGCTTTGCCAGAATATCGCCATCGAAATCATAGCACTCAAAACACAATTACTTTGAATTAAGATCAAACATACCATGATGTAACTATTCATCCTGGGTAAACATGTGGCTAGGTCTTTTATGTGCCACCTGTAGCACAGGGATACAATCTGTCTTTGTTTTCAAGAATTCTAGAAAATATTGCCCATCGAGTGGTGATGCTGGTGGATCCATTCATTGAAGAGATTCAGTGCTTAAGCACAAAGAGCTGAGAGTGCAGTGACTTAATTTTCTTGCTTTTATGGGTTTGTGTGTTTCAACTCCTATGTTATTTCAAAAAAGTGGTTTGTGTTTATTATGGAGATATTCTGCTGTATTTTCCTTTTCTCAGTTCATGAAATTTTCAATATAAGGAAAAAACAGCTCAAATTCTTATTTTGAAAACCATATTGCCATTTTTATTCAGCCTGTATTTTAATATAGCATCAATATTTAACTACTTCATTAAATGAAGTGTGACTTTTATAGTGAAAATGTCAGTCTTCGCAGTTCATTAAATTCATTTAAAGTATAGCTGTTTGATTTTTTTTTTTTCCTGAAGGAAAAAAGGACTATTAACTGAAGGCATAAACTTAACATTAGCATGTACTTTTTCCTTCAAATTAACATTTAAGATTTTAAGTCTTTACAAATTTAAGGGATTGTTTGTACCCTTTTGCATTATCCTTATTTTTATAATAGATGTCACTTTTATAGCATATACAACTGTTTATCACAGTTGGATATGACCAGTAGGATGTCACAGAAGATATTAATATGTCACGTGCTATTTATGAATCTGCAGAATTCTACAAGTAGTATTAAAAATACATTATTTTGAAATGTGACATCTGGAAAAATAAACTGTATATGATGTAAAATTTAATAACTCTTGGAATCCAGCAGGGTTTATGAGAACTGTTTTTCTGTTTCATAAAACATTCTTTGATGAGCATCCTTTCTCAAGGAGAGTTTCTATTAAGCAAAAGCCAGATGGAAGAAATCCTGGTCCATATTCTCTGGGACTTTTGTAATTTATGTCTCTAAAGCTGGAAAAGCTAATTATTTCTGATTAATAAGTTGATGCAATAATACTTTAATAAGAATGAAAAAGCTGCTTTGAAATGTACTAAGATATAAATGTGGTGATACTTTCTTTTCAACCTACTACTCTCTTTCAATGTTTGGCATAGATCTCAATGGCAGTGGAATTTTTGGTTTTGAAGACAATCACAAGTTCCTCACAATTTTAGTGCCTGGGTCCTATCGTGTCCTCCCTTGTCTGTGTCTGTCCACATCCACCCATGTCTCCCCCCCCCATCACCCCGCCCCCCCAAAAAAACCCAAAGCAATTAGATTAGGCTACTCTCTTGTAGTAATGATCTAAGTCAGTACAGTGATGATTCTCACACTTCCCATTCTCAGATCGCACTAAATAGTCAATGCTTAATTTATTACATTACAGATGGCAATTAGGGGGAGGAGTTTGGACATGTGACATTTTAAAGGGCTTAATTTTCATAACCATAATATCTATTGTCTGAAAATCAGATATTTTTCTAGCATCTTAAATGTAGAATCCAAAATACCGTACTACACACTAAGATTTTGGGTAAAGTTGCGTACCATGAAGATTTAGGTTGTAACTATGACTTTAAAAAGTATCAAATCATTCAATCTATGATTTTAAGATTCACCATATTTCCCATTCCTCTCACATGGGCATTGTAGCTTCCATACAACCAGAAAATGGTATCAAACCAGAGAGGAAGAAAAAATGAAGAATGCAGTAATTAATGCTCACTGAAGTTAAAAAGCTTCTTTCAATAAACATTCTTCCATTAATGTTGTACACAACAAAGTTTTATTTTCTAGGAAAACTACTTTACATCTCTAAATTTGTACTAAACTACTGTGACTTGTTTTTCTGGGTCAAAAGTAACAGGGTTTAGAGAAAATTCTGGTACATGAACTACCTTCTGGATGATTTTTTCTGAAGAGTACAATAGAGAATAAAAATTGAATTATCCCAAGACTATGGGGGGGGGGGGGGGGGGGGGGCAGCAAAAGAAAGAAAGAAAGAAAAAGAAACTCTAAAACTTTTAGAAGCAACAGCCCACTGTCATAGATATAAAAAGCTAAGAGGTACCCATGACACATATTCCAGATGGGAGTTTGAAAGAAACAGTCTTTACACACTGTTACTTTCTACACTGTTTTATCTGCCAAACCAAGCTGATGTGCTCTAACTAGCAATCCCTTATAGCATGATTACATGGAGCTGAATAAAAATAATTTCTTTTAGGATGTCATGAGTTAACATGCAACTACAAAAGGAGAGGTATCCAGCCAGCTGTATTAAAATCATATGCTCTAGACAGGTCGCAATTACCAGCTCTCTCACATCATACCCTGTAAGACTGGGATTCCCATCCAACTTTTTCAACTTGAAAGCAAACTCTTCACCAACAGAGTTAAGATAGCCATCCTGAGTCTGAGACAAGTGCTTGGTTCTCCTGTTGCATGGAGCTTCCAGGCAAAAGGTGAAACAATGCCATTCTTCCAGATCCATATTTTTCTAACAAGTACAGGGAGGATCAAATTGTAGCAATCTTTGCTACCTATTCACCTTGTGCAATTGTAGGATCATTCAGGTTGGGAGGGACATCACGAGATTCCTAATCTAACCTCTCAGCACAGGCCATGCTTAACTCAGGAACTGCTTGCTTGGGGCTTTCCTTCAGTCATGTCTTAAAAACCATCAAATATAGAGACAATCCTTTCGGGCAACCCATTGCAATACTCCATTATCCTCAAAATGATTTTTTTTTTTTTTTTTTCCCTTATATGCAGACTGAACCTCTCATTTTCACTTGTGCCTGTTGCCTCTCATCCTCCCACCATGTACCCCAGTGAAGAGCCTGGCTGCATCTCCTCTCAGGTACTGGGCTCCTGTCCAACTGGAACAAATCCTGCTCTGTGAGTCTTTGCTCACAGGGCAAGTATGCCAGGCACAGACCATCTTGCTGCTGGCCCTCCATGAACTTGCTCCAGGTTGATGATTTCTGTTAATACCCACCAGGATCTGCTGGTTCATTTCAACAGATCTGCCTCCCAGCCACTCAGACCCCAGCCCACATCTCTCAAACCAGCACACCATAAAAACTTTGATACATTAGGCCAATACACTGGCATTGAGCTTTAGGGTTTTGTAACACTAAAAGAGCCTCAGAGATCTCCCAGATCCATTTTTAAAGTCCACTTTACAAGAAAAAGAAAACTTAATTTTCATTTTTTTACCCAGACAAAATAGTAATTACCAATTTGATGCACAAGCATAAACAAATAAAATCCTATTGTTAATATTAAATAGAAGAATGAAGAAGAAGAATCATTACTTTGGATAATTGAGGCTTTGAGGAAAACTTCTACATCAGCTATAGACACCTGCTTCAAAGTTTAACTCCAACAACAAACCAACCCACACTTCAAAAGAAGATAAACCTAGAACTCTCTTTTAAAAATTGTATACTGGTTTTAATTACACTTTAATTGCACAAAATTATGTACCTGTCCCAGAGCACATTAAGAAATAGCAGCAATGAAACTTGACAGTAAGATTTTTGCACTCAAGCAGCCTTGTAACCAAGCAGCAAATCTTCACGGTACATTTCAGGAAACCATGCTGCAAATGCAAATAATCAGACCTTTAAAAATAAGGCTACTGCTGTCCAGATAGAGCCATCCAATTCTTAAAGCCTCAGAACTAGCAGATATTTGCTAGTTTTAAAATTTTTCTTGACTTATGAAACTAATATACAGATTTCTTGAGTCTGGGACTCAAAAGCAGTTCAATCAAATGATCACTTCCAAAACCACCAGCTTACCACATTCAGTGCTACAAATGAGAGGCTTTCAAAAAGACCTGTAATTTACCAGGTCTTTGCCTACTGCACCACACATTTGGGCCATCTCTTTTCTAAACAATAACTAAACTGATTCCACCCCAGCTGAAGAATTCTCAAGATACTGTTCATTGATATACAACTTCTGCTTAGTTTTACCCTCATTTAATGCAACTTTTCAAGGAAAATGAAATGGAAGCAGCTTTGATTTTACATACTCTAACCAGAGAATCATCTCATGAAGTCACCAGATAATCTTTGCTTAAAATAAACAAACATGCCATTTACATGTTTCCATCATATAATAGTCCAGAAAAAAAATATAATGAAAAAAAAGAGCAGTTGACATAATCATCATCATCATCATCATCATCATCACCACCACAGAGGACAGTGTAAATTTCCATGTACAGGTAGGTAAGGAACTATGCTGTTATTTTTGTATATTGGACTAAAAACGTACAAATGAATAATAGGATAAATAAGGATAAAGCATAAAGCATACTTCTCTGGAATGCTTCATTCTCAAAAACTTCTAATTTGCTTACAGAAAATTGATACATACAAGAGCTCTTTTAGAACTGATTTCCTTGTAAATTAATTTACTGATTTAGTAAAGTTAAGCTAAAATAGAAGCATCATTTCACCTCTAGCCAAAATTATGTATTTCATCATTATGTCTGGAAGCACAAATACCTATAAAATTATACAAGGTGTTGTATAAATTGCTTCAATTTGCTACCTAAACAGGATTATCAGCTGGACTTTTCAAGGAAAGATTGAAAGAATGGAATTATGCTGTACCTGCATACCTTTGATATTAACTAGTAATTAATAATTTAAATTCTAATCCTTAATTTATTGAAATTACACTTTTATCATATATATAAAAATAACTGGCACCATCAACAGTTCTGCTTACATTTAAAAATTAAGATTCTGTGTTCTTCAATGGTGGAAAACACCACCTGTACAAAGGAATCCCATTTTTCCCTTCGACACACAAATTAATCAGTCTATGAGTAATTAAGTGTCCAAACTTGGGGTGATATCTGCAAAGAACCACATAGTTGTAGTAGCTGCTCTTTCCTAAGCTGAAATGTTTACAACAATGCTGGGAGATGGAACTTTTTTTACACAAACAAGACTACATACTCTGTCTTCATAGATTAAAGGCAAAATAAAGATATCCACTATTTTTTTATAACCTCTAGAAAAGAAAAACAGACTTGCATTGCTCAAGAACACAAATGGATATTAAGACAGGCTGCAGATTTTCACAAGTGTTTAATATACCTCTCTGGAGGGCTGCTTAGTTCCACTGTCCAAATGATTTTTGAAAATTAAGTTCTCATTCAGGTCCATGAGACCAGAATACTTTTAGAAACTTGGAACTGAGGCAGTTCCCAGTTAGCAGAGCACGGAGGTGAGGAAGCAGATGATTATCTGATGTGCACTCTAAAAACACCCACTCCAAGACAAACCATCTAATAATTCGATACCATGCTTCTACAGACTGTCAAGCTTCTAGATGTGGATATTTCCATAACCTCTTTCAGACACTTAAAGGCTTTTCCAAGGAAAAGAACATCATTTCATAAGAAAGAACTAAGTTCTTTCCGTGTTCACAGACACTAAGTAACTCTCCAGGATCTATAAATCTAATTTATAAAAGTTTTGCACTATAATACTAAACTTTAGACATGATTTTTCTTTAGTAGGTGTTACACATAATCCCACAATTGCTGTTGAGTCTGTAAGTAACTATCACATCTAGAGTTGCCTTGTCCAAATCAGAGACTCACTTGGCCTCACAGAGTGCAGAATACAACTTCATTATCATATCTTTAGGAATCTAAACATGAAGCCTAAAAGAATAGCATTAAACAAAATTAAAAGGACAACCAACCCCATGGTCCCTGTTTCAGCCAACCACAGTACAAATTTATGGTACTTCGCATAAACTCAGACCCCTAAAGCGAATACTGCTCCTCTTTCCCCACTTTATGGGAAGGCTGCCTCGGCCTTACTCCTCTGGAAGACACAGGCTTTCTTCTCATTCCTAGCCTCAACTCATAGCCAGTGTTTATACAGCCACACTTGTAACAACACTGTCTTCTCTCTCACCCTGCTGTTTCCAGTATTACTGTTACAGCACAGATGCTTCAGGCCTTTTGTATCTTCTTTTCTTAAGAAAAATAAATATTTTCTCCAACTGTAAGATACTTATTTAAAAAGCAAACAAACAAAACAAAAACACAAAAAAAACCCCACCAAACAACAAAAATCTTTCCTGCCAGACCTGCAATTTTATGTGTCAGTTCTTTTATACTTCAGAGATGAAGATTATCTAGACCTTCCCACTTGAAGCAGGTGAATGTAGCATTTTGCTTTGTTTTTGTTTGGTATCTAAGCTGCAGAAACCATAATGATGATTCATGTATTTAGTAAAAGTGCAGACAAAATCAATTGGAGGCCATTTTTAAGATTTCCAGTGAGGCAGATTATTGTTTCTGGTAAGGATGAGAGGCCAGATAGAACTGGTGCTTTTCAGCAGCCAGAGTAATGCTTACCAACGTTACAGCCTGTCCCTGCATAACATATTATCAGTACTGATTCCTTTGTTTTGTCAGCAGGTACAAAGAAGTAGCTTCATCCTTTTAGGAAATGAACGGTTCGGTGCACAAGAAACTACTACTTCAAAATACATCCTCCAAGATGGATTTTTTTCCAATGAGTTTATGGAGTTCAATTCAAAAGCAGAAACATATCTCTTCAAAGAGGGTATATTCCTACATTCAAAAGTAGGACTAGACCCATTGCTTTTGAATCTGTAGAAGTTTTCAGAAAATAAGGATGAGAAAGAAAGAGTAGAGTGTGTTTTAAATCAGTTCTTACATGAAGTTCAGTTTGTTTGTCTCATTGATTGTGGGGTGTTTTTATTGTTGTGGAGGGGGGGTTTTGTTCGGTTTGGGTTGCTTTTTTTTAAGCTAAACATAAATCATCTTCACAGGGAAAACTTCAGTAATTGGGATCAATAAAGTGAATGGTGTTGCTCTAGCATACATACCGAGATTCATCATCTAAAATCTTGTTATTTCTTATACCTACATTTGAAGATCCCTGGCAACTAGAAAAAGGCTACAGAGAGGAGCTCCTTTGCTTGGGTGCTGTAAACCAACCAAACAGAGAGGCAAAGATGAACTTGTCTCCTTCTTTTGAGCAAAGGAGAACCAAAGATCTGTTCTCCAAAGTGTGCAGAAAATCTTTAGATGTGAATAACATCTATTTTCATTCTCTTCTTGATACTTCCAGACCCCCACAAAAAACCACAACAAAAACCAAACAACACCCAGAACTGCGGGAAGTCCAGAAACTGCAGCAGGCTGAAAATACCTGATCCTCTAATAGCAAATATTTAGCAGCATTCCCCAGCCACCATTCCCCCTCTCATTAAGGTGTTGCCCAGACATTTCTCTATTCTTTTTCTAAATCAACAAATGGTCATTTGCTTTGGTAACAGAAAATGCAATGACTGCTTCCTACCAAAGCAGTGTGGAAGATGAAGCAAAACAGTAAAACTCAACAAAATATGAAGAAATGGAAAAAACTGTAGTTAAAAAGAAGTAGGAGATCAAAGATTTCTCACCATCAAAATTTTGTGCCAGATTTGGTACGTTACTTGTACTCATTGTAGCTGCAAAGTATCAGAGTTCATGATTCTGAAGAACCAGAATTGATTTTCCTTCATGGAAAGTGTTCATTCTTTTTTACTTTCACATTTATTTTAAAAGAAAAAGGTTACATCTGGGGGGCAGAAAGCAAGGTGTATGCTTGGTATTAGTTCTCACCCGTGCAGAGAATAAATGAAACTCAGAAGATCCACAAATACTTTATATAGTCTAAAACTATATGGGCAGCTATTATATTCTTATTATTTCTAGACCTTCTCCTTTCATATGCATTTTAAATACTCATTCTATTGATGTCATGGTATTTTAATGGAGTTTATTATCATTTGAGTTACAGAAACACTGAGAATGAGGCACAACAACATAATGTTCACCTTCATTTAGCCATAATACAAACCAAGTTCTTTATAATCACTGTCTCTCACTTGAACCTCATGATTGAATAACTTTAAAAACTTTCATTTAGAAATAATTTTTCATAAACACACAAATAACATGGAATATGATGCAGAGAGCACTGTAGTGGAATCCAGTTAATTAGCGATCCAAAAGTTACAGGCATAACTAGCCCCATGATCTCAAAGAAGGTGTATGTATCCTGATGTGTGAATCCTGTACGGCAGCTAACAGCCTCTCCCCACATTTTCCAAGCAGTGGAAGGTTGTTACAACTGATGCAGAGCAATACACATTGTCCACGCTTTAAAAATGTGTGACTGTGCAAGAGTCACGTTTCTGATTCAACGTTTATTAGTTACATGTATTACAAGTAAGAGCTGTCAATTTTCTTCAGAAAATCAACACAAAGCTCAAAAAAAAAAACCCTTTAATATGTTATCAAGTGAAGAATCAGGATTCCTCTCTGATATGTAAACTCTCCACCAGACTATTAACAAAAGGGCAAATTCTGAGACCTTCCTTGAAAAACTGCTATTTACTAGAGACAAGAATACAGGAAGATAGGCAGCATACTTGTATGACATGTTATCGCTAGCAATTTATTTGTGCTGATAGAAGTCAAAGCCAATCTTCACCATTCTTAAACACTTTCTAACAGAGAAGACAGAGAAAGGCTGCTGTCCCATCACAAGTTGTTTGCTGACTAAATTCAGAAAAACAGTTTGCCTCTTAAACCGGGCAAGCACAGTCGCAGATTGAGGCAAATGGAACACAGAAGCTCACAATAGAATTTTATACCTGTTTTTTGAGAAGAATTGCAGGTAGAAGAGCAAGACTAATCTGTAAGCTGTACACTGGACATACCTCAAATCTGTGTATGCGAAATACTGAAGTGCTATTGGTTTGATTACTTGAAAGGGTATTTAATAAACAGAATTACAATAATTTCCTTTTATATGTGATCTTTGATTAATCTCTCTCAGTTCCATTTAGCTCTAGATTACACAGCCTGCCTTTCACCTTGTTCAGCCAGAGCCACACGTTGTTCAGACAGAGCTACACATCAAGTGAAATTCTGTCCCAGTTGTGGGTGTCTCTAAGAATTTCAGGGTTTTGCTGCATACTATCAGCCAGCAAGTACAAGCCAAATCAGGCAGCAGAGCCAAAGGGACATGAGAAAGCTGCCCAAGGCATGTGCTGACACAGAGCAGGCTCTAAGGGTCCTCTCACAGAAAAGGCACCCACAAAGCTGATTCCACAAAGGAAAAATCTCAGAAGCAAGTCATTGTCCCCATGAGGTATGATGACTGGGAGAGCGTGGGATACTAAAACACTTCACTGAAGACACTGACACACATATGATTGAAATATTATTTTAAAAAGACCAAGGTAAGACAACCATCAGAATTCATGCACATACAACTTGTCAAATCCTTGAAACAACAACTACCTATTTTCAACAAGCCATAAAATAACCTATGCACCTTACAAACATCATCCAAAATCCATGCGCAAAGCTACTATGTTAAAAAAAGGCTTAGATGAAGGTATAAGAAAAAAAGAAAGGCAGCTTTCCTTATCAGCACATCTTCTATCTCATAAACAACGGGTAGATCTCTATCATAGAAGCATCAATGAAAGCCACCATTTAGGAAGCCAGGCTGCCTTGCACAATATAACATCTGATTTACCACTCCACACATGCTCCTTGGGTCTCAGCTGCACCATCATGGAAGCATAAAGATAACTTCAAGTAGGCTTTAAAAATGTCAGAAGGAAAGGACAGTAAAACCATCTGTTAAATCCCTTTATTTAATAATCTTTCCCTTGTAAATTACTTGGTAGAATAAAATAAAATTATATAAATTACTTCATTTTATCATTTAAAAAACAGCTACTGGACATTCTGAGCAAATCACAGAAAGTCACATAGGTATAAATGTATTATTTACTTTAATGATTACTTTGTAATACAAATATAAATTAAGCTCTCATGTTTGATCCTCGTAATGTTATTCACATCTGTGGTATGTCCAGTGTGCAGTCTTGAGATCAGTCTTGTTTTTACTTACAGTTCTGCTGTGAAAAAGAACAGAAAACGCATTGCAAATTCTGTTTATTTTGACACATGTACAGAGTAGGCAGTTTTTTTGGTTAATGTAAGGTTAATGTATTTCAAACCATATCAAGCAAAACAACAGAAGAAAAAAGAACCATGTGGGATTCTGGTAAGAAACCAAAACTATCCAAGTTTTTCACTAGAAAGAATCAGTACCATGATACCGCCATATTTACATGGCCGCCTATTAATATCATTTATTTCATCCATAAGCTTACCAAGAACCTACAAAGTGACAGCATTAACCTTCTAAAGCAAACAGAACAACTATTTTCCAATGCTTAATCAAATCCTTATCTATTTAAAAAAGCAAATTGCTTAAAAAATAGAGGACTGCTAATCCTCTATCAGCAAAACAGTTTCCTGATAAAACACAAAAGCATTTTTAATAATAACAAACACTGAAATACAGTACCCTAAACCATTCAAAATTCCACTATTTGTATAAGCCACATGACTATAAAAATAGTAGCATAAAAAAACCAGCACATAAATACAATCACCTTGGAAAATAATCTAGTCCACTATACAGCAATTGATTTTTTTGCATGGTTTGAACACAATTATTCATATCAAAATTAGACAGGTAATCAATATTGAGGTGTTTAAATATGTCCTGAACTTACAAACCTTTATATATTTCAGTGATTTGAAATATAGAAGTCGTCCCATTGGGATAGAAAGGATGATTCATACAGCTCAGGTTGTTTCCATGCACATGTTCCTTGTAAAAAACAAACAAAAACCCAAAACAAACAAACAAAACAGAAAGACAAACAAACAAACAATGAACACCCCCCCACACACACAAAAAAAGTAACACAAAAAAAGCCCCCACAAACCACAAAACAACAAACAAACCACCCAAACCTAACATTTTGTTAAATTGCATATCTACAACTACTTAATTTTTAGATCCCTCTTTAATTTATCTCGAACGAACTGTTTGCAGAATTACAATGTAAACTATACTTACGTCAAGTGCTAAACAATGAAGAGTTTCTCTTGAAAAATATTCTTAAGGAAATCATATGGAGAGGTGAATAGAACTTGCTTCAAATGACCAAAACCACCTGCCTGTAGACTTAATTTTCCACAAAGCCTACTATACCAGTAATTTCACATATTTACAGCGTTTCATTAGGTTAGATCAGAATTCTTCAGAATATTAAATACAGAGAAAAGAATATCCAAATCTAAATGCATCTGTTCAATAAATACTCTGCTTTGACATAATGATTTTACATAATCATCAGTGACATACTTTGTAAAGCGGATGAGGACAGTGAGGAGATACCCAGGCTATTGCCACTGCAGCTCTCACCTCAGCCAATAGCAGATCAGGTCATGCCAACAACAACCAAAAAAATATAATTACAAAAAGCAGAAGACAACCAGATCCCCTACTTCAGAGGCTGCCAATCCAAAACCCAGAATTTCATCCCAACATAGCCTTCATTTTTAACTTCACTGTGTCACAACCCACTCTTTTCACAAGATTTAGTCTTAACTCTCACAAGTCTCTGTCCAGAAATTATAATACAGGGCCATAGTGACCTAGACAATAAGAAAGGCTATCATTTTACAACAGCAAAAATAAAACAGTGAATTGGTAACAATTTCTCCCATGTAATGCCAAGGGCATCTAATGTCCATACAAGTGAAAGATGCCCACACAGAATCAGTCCCCAATGAGCATAAGCAAAGCTGAGATACAACTGCCAGGGGAAAAGTAGAGATCTATCTTTTTTTGGGTTTGTTTTTTTTTTATTTTTTAAATTGACATTAAAGGGATATTGAGGGATACTTTCAACTGGCAATTTCTGAGAATGGACTGTTTTTCTTTTCCCTCTTGATACTTATACAAGGCTTTTCAACAAAATGTGGGCTGCTGGGCAGACTGGCCATGCAGGAGTAAACAGAGAACTCACCGATGCCAATAGCTGGCACATGAACTATAGAAACAAACTGAAAACTTGATGAACTGTTTGTTTAAAACACTTCTCATTTTCAATAATAAACTAATATTGTCTACTTTTAGCAGAACACCTTTTCAGACAGATGTAAGTCTGCAGCACTGCTCAATTTTATCTCCAGCACTCTCTTCAGTTATTTTTCCTGTGATGAAAATAGCATTTTCTGCCTGTCTGCCCATTACCATGAAGTGTCTGAAAAAGCTCACAAAAACATCTTTTTGGATATCCGAAGTACCTGTGGCAGAAGCAGTTGACTAACGACAGTCTCCCCTTTTGGCTTTGCTAGTCCAGCTGCCCTATAATGCCTGTATTTTTCTATATATTGTTTCAGGCACAAACAGGGAAAATACATTCAAAACAGAATTTGGATTGGTTTGACAGGTGCTAACATGCAGTGGGAAAAATATGAAATCGAAATCTTGTTAGAAAAATAAATAATGAATAACGCAGCAGCAAGTATGATCTCATCAAAGTCTTCATGTGAACAGAGTATAGTGGCAAAGACCAGAAGGCTCTTGTGTGACACTGTTATCTAAAGTCCTGATTAGATTTTCACCTCAGAGTTCTCAATTTTGGTAGCAATCACTGCACAGATACTATGGTGACTGGCACTCTATAAATACATCACACAGACAGGTAACAGTACAGAAGATGGGTATCAGATAAGCGTTTGAAGCATTCGAAAATTCAACCCTCACATTAGGTCTGTATAACAGTACTCAATTTTACTTCAGTAAAAATGTGATTACAGATAAAAAGGTAGGATTACTGTTGTACAAGTTCTTCTCCTTTTAAATTAGATTATCATCATTCAATAACATTAGTTAGGTTTTTGGGGAGTGTCAGAATTCAACAAATATATAGGCATGTATTAACTACAAATTTAATAAAAGCCTGCAGCACAACCCACAGGTCGCAGTTTGATTGGCCTCACTTTGCCAGACACTGCACAAAACTGCAACAAATGAGTCACACAACTTACAGTCGACGCAAGCTACTCTCATCTCAAGTGTCTGCCAAAGAATATAAACTGTTATTTCCTCTGTTTCTATTTTAGATTTTATTAGAAATTCATAATTATTCATTATAGGGTTAGGGTGGACTCAGTACCTCTGATGTTTGATAGTATGGGAATGAGGCATGAATGTCATCCCACTGGATTTAGTCAGTATTTCCACCCTCTAGAGACAGATGTGCAAGTGGGTGTCCATGCCCATGGCATGCACACAACAGAGCTGTGATTGCTACAAATTATCATTATTTTAAAACATACCCACTAGTCATTTCCACACATATCATAAATACTCCAGATTACTGATAAACATTAAACTCAAACTCTTCATACATTACTGTATGTTGTTACAAAGATCTTACTAATACAATTGCAACTCATTCTAGTAACTGCTACTAAGTATACTTTGGATATAACCAACTTCTTACATCTTGATAACAAATGGCACATTCAGTATAGGAACTGCATTATCTGAGCAATGGAAAAATTATATGCTGCACAATCCAATTAGTATCGCCATTATACATGCTCATTCTGAGCAACATAGGTTCTCACAGAGGTGCTACCTCTGGCATATAGGGATTTCCTTTCACAGATAGTTCTGCAAGCATGTCATGAAACCTGTGGGATGACTGCTCCTGAAAAACAGTATAATGCAAAGACATGGTCATGATACAATTTATAATTTGTAGTCTCATGGACACACTCATCTCATCGTTGCACTTCTTCTTCCAAGCACTGGGAATCATATATACAGCATTTTCACTGCTGGATTTGGCACTCAGCTATTTTAGCAACTTTTTTGCCCCCCCCAGCAGTAGTTGACTGCACAGTCCTGAGGTTTTGAGAGATCAGAGGCAGGGGAGGGGTGTTCTGGGAAAGAAGCAGAAGTTCAGAGCTCCTTGGTGCTTTCTGGCACTCTCCCATCAACCGGGGCCACCTTTGTCATGGTCAGACTGTAGGTACACTCCTCAGCTTCCAGTCACCAGAGACTACCCTGTCTGCAGCAGAGCAGAGCCCAGATGTAAACTACGCAGGGTAGATGATGAGTGAGCATAGAGCTTTCTATCTTAACAGCGTACATGCACCCATTGTCTCTCACCATCTGCTATACAAAAGAAAAACCTATGCATATATAGCCACACTAAATTTGCAAGAAGAGTAATTTTCAGTCATTTGCATAACTGTAATCCATTTTTTCCTAACACCACACACTAATAGGAATGACTTATAGCCTTAGTCTAGCTTGCTACTAAACTACTACTGTCTTTGCTTTACCTCTGAAAGAACAAGATAACCTTCCCATGCTTCCTTTGTAAAATGCAAAATATTTCAGCCAAAACCATCAAGCTCTGACATTCACATATGTATGCTAGTGCCTAAATTAAGGCATGAATGTTTGAAATTTGTATCCTTCAAGGACAATCTATGCAGAAGAGATACACATTATAAAATGTAGACATCTAAATAATGAAGTAAGGATTCCGGAATATAATAATAACTAAAGCACTGAGCTGTATGTGCTCAGGTTTTGGAGTTTTCCCTTCTTCAAACTGTATTATAAGAATATGGTTCTTTTAATATATTAAAAAAAAAAAAAAAAAAAGTATTTTCTATGAATAATAGTTCCCTAAATATTTTTAGTACAAGACATGTAATTTACTCAGTAAGTGAAAAAGTTTGTTTAGAAAAAAACTACTCAACTATAGAGGATGTCCAAAATTGTTCTCCATCTGCAGAGCCATAAAAGGGCTCAAAACAGAAGCAGAATGTTGTACAACAGCTGGTCTCTTTCAACTTTCTGTCATTTTTAGAGCTACTTTTTGGTAATGTGTTTTGCTTTTTTTTTAGTACATAGCAGCAGGACTCTTCTAGAAACAGGCAGATCATGCATTTCCTTGTGCATTTCCATGAAGCAGAGGTGGATCACTGCTATCCCAAACCACCACCAGCCAGACACATGCAGGGCCAAGTCATGTACTCTCACACCAGCACTGAAAACTTATCAAATATGGCCCTGATCCAGGAAAGCACTTAAGCACATGCTTTACTTTAAACATGTAAGTAATCCTATTAGAGTAAATGAGATTCAGCATAAACCACTGGACTGAATCTCAGAATGCCTTGGTCGTGGCTCTGGCTATGTCAATGACCGACTGTGTAACCTTGGACAAATCACCATATTTCTGTGCCTTTATTTCCTCTTTTGCCCTTCTTGTGCATTTACCATCTTGCCCACCATCTCCACAAAAACAATTTTGATCTGGCATCTTCCAGAAACCTCTGTACTATAAATAATGGTAGGGATATTTATGTACTTTAGGCCATTTTTAAATGCCTGTCATACACTCAAAAAACCCCAAGATGACATCCCTTACCCTTAGGTCTACTTATCCAGTGTTGACAACTAGTTTCAAAAGCACAACATTGCTCTTAGAAAGCAGTGGTGGAGAAGGAATCCAACTGAAGGTAACAGCAGGTACACACCAGGACAGCTCCCAAGCACATGTTGTTACAAGGCCAGGACTCCTGCCGCAGCTCCCCTCCCACTTCTGGTCGCTTGCACGCAGGGCAAGGCAAGATCCCAACTCCTGTTCAGGGGTCAGTCTGCCACATTGCTGCTAGCCCTGTACCACAATAGGGAAAAACTGTACAGTCCTGGGAAAATCTGTTCAAAGCACACCGCTGGAAGACAGCATTGTCTCACAGGGTGTGATGTATTTACACTAAGGGGCTTTACATTCAGTATTTTTAGACACTGAGATGCAAGATACAGTTTTCCACAGTAGGCCATATGCCATCAACTCTATGTCTTAATGATCCTGAGAGTATTTTCACACATATAATTCTGCTTTTGCACATACATACGACTCAGCGTGTTTACTCTTGCCATCACACTTCCTGCTTCCCGGCAGTTGTCACAGGCAATGTCACTGTCACAAGGAGAATATGGATTCAGCTCCTAACAATGAAGCAGGCACGGATGAGTGGGCAGGATACTCAAATGAGTTTCAGAAAGACTTGAGGTGAAATACTGTCCCTAGAGAAATCAATAACAGTTCTCCCATTTACTTCAGCAGAGTAAATATTTCAACTCTTTTTTTCTATGCCTTCTGGTCATCTTAGTGCCTAACAGAGTAATCATTTGTTATCCTTAGGAACATAACAAAAAAGACAGAATGGATGGAAAGTGTGGGAGGGAGAGAAAATTTCTAAGTAAATGTACTCCTTTTTCAGAAAAATTTAAAAAAAAAAAAGCAAAACCAAACAACAACAACAAAAAAAAACCAAAACAAAAACCAACCCTTACAATGGTTCCTATAGTTACAGATTATAAACAATGTAGAGGAAGAGATTAATGCAGTTAAGATCCTCCTTTCTAGGAACTCATTCACAAATTTCTCTTCTGTCCTTGAAACACCTGTACACCACATTGCCACTTTCCCAGCTGAGCTAAAGTAGAGCTCTCAGCAGCATCACAGTTTTGCCTGTGTCAGTCTGCTCCGGATCAGGCCTTCTGCATACAAAGATGTCTATTATAAGGCACATGCATCATGAGCTGTACTCTCTTCATTAAAATATTTTCTGCTGCAGATAGGAAGCCTGGCCAACAAGATACTTGCCCAAATTACATTCAGGAGCACAGCAACTGAAACAAATTTCTGCATAGGTCAAAAGTTAGTTACTTTTGACTTTTTATGAATGTGTTCTCTGTTCTCATTGTATGATGAAGGGAATACAGTCAAAAGGTTACATCTAACTGTGAATTTGCAGCAAGTTAATAGACACAATAAACTAGATGGTTTTCTGAAGACATTCAAGATTTTGGACATCAAAAAATAAAAAAGAACCCCCAGACTAACCTGTACCAGAGCCTGAAAAAATGCATACCATGCATAACACAATAAAGTCACCGAATAAGTGATATTTCCAGTAAGCATGCTGTTTGTCACTAGGTGCTGCAAGTTTCCAAAATCAGTTGGCATATCAGACAACAGTGAACATTTACTATGCATTTTAGAGCTCTTGCAAGTCCTTAGCAGCATTCAAAGTTTAGGTTGACATTTCATCTTTAATTCATGCTCCTGTGTCTTTCTATATTAACTACTAACAAAGCAGCTTGCTAACAGGCTCAGGAGAGGGAGCATGCGCGAAGCAGGGGCTGTGCGCACTCCACGAACACTGCTCTGCATCTCCCGTGGGAGCATCTGTGCCTTTCGACAAGGGAGGCAGCTACCAAACCCTACTGACAAACTTGACAATTGCAGCAGCTGAGATGGAGATTATCATAAAGATCAACAGAAAAGTACGCTCATAACATCTATTTAGAAGGAATTTCTCTAGGACAAAGTTTTCTTCAGCTACTGAATCTCTTTATTTGAACCCACATTATTTCTCTCTCTGAAAGTGATCTTTGTATTTCATCGAACTTTACTCCTTTGGAAAGAACTCAGGAAAAAAAAACAAACCAACAGGTTTTAACATAAGTTTAGACTTTGTGTAGCACCCTTCTCTTCCCCAGCATCTAATACAGCGCCTCACAAAAGGCCCCAGAGGTTGGACAAACATAGCACCAGGAAAAACACAGTGTGAAAGGGATCTTTATGTGCATGTGTGAGGGCCCAGTGCTAATAGCTCAATGTGCTATTGACACATCACAGTGCAAACAGCTAGGTCTTTTTTAAAATAGCATGAGTCACAGTGTCATTCTTCACTTTGCCTTTCCCAGATTTAGGTAATTTGTGAAACAAATCATCCCCGTACTATTAAAACATACTTTGTAAATGAAGGTAGCCACTGGGAAGTGACTATTGCTTCTGACTGTAACGTTTACTCTACCAACTACAGATGCCGCAGAGGTGTGAATTGATCTAAGCGGTACTGCAAGTTCTCTGACAAACCTCGTCAAATCAAAACGTTCGTTATTTTCCCGTGTTAACAGACGATGTACTTTCAGACAATCTCGGTATAACCCTTTACTTTAGAGGCTGGCCTTAATAAAGACGGCATCCCCCGAAGAAGCAGAGCAGGAGGAGGTGTCCCCTTACGCCCGAGCTCCATCAGGGCTCATGCCCGACCCTCCGGGGGAGCCGCAGAGGCTCCAGCCCGGGGAAAAGTTCAGCAAGTCCCGGCCCGAGCCCCGGGCGGCTGCGCGCTCGCGAAAGACGCCTTTTGTTCCCTGCCCGCGGGGAAGAGGGACTCGCATCCCGAAGTTATCGCCTGTCTGGGTTTCGAACTCCACCGAAACGCCCCAGAGCCGGGCCGGGCCGGGCAGCGGCGGGCTGCGGCCTGGCGGGCGCGACCCCCGGAAAAAGACCCGCCGCGGCCGCCGACGGCAGAAGGGAGGCGGCCCCGCAGCTACGGCCCCGCGGACATTCGCCGTCTCCAACTTTCCGGGGACAAGCGTCCCACGGCCCCGCAGAGCCCCACGGGCGCACCCCGCCGCCTCCGGCTTTCGGGCATCCCCCAGCTCCGACCCTCCCGCCCCGACGGCGCCCGAACTCCGGCTCTCGGGGAACCGGCCGTGGCAGCAGCACGAGGAATTAATACACGCGGGAATAATCACCTTGTTGTAGTTGTAGTAACCCAAACACTGGGCAAAGTCCAGGTTGGAGGGGTCTCCGGGAAGCGAGCTGCCCGCCGCAGCCGGGTAAAATCTTACATCCATGCCGGTGCTTTGGTCCAAGAAGTGCACTTGGAGAGACCGCCGGGAGGTTTAATAGATCCACCTTCAGGTGCCTTCCCCGGGGCTGGGGCGCGGGCAAACCGCCGAGGGACGGGAGCTGCGGGGCACCGAACCTTCCCGAGCAGTGGGGACGAACGAGGGCCGGGAGACGGCGAGGGAAAGAGGCGGCGGAAAAGTGCAGGTAAACACGGAGGAGAGACAAGGAGAGGTGGGCGGCGGAGCCCAGGTGGGTGCTCGTCCGCCTCGGCGGGAGGAGGGGAGGGAAGGAGGGAGGGCAGGAGAGAGAGGGAGGGAGCGAGCGAGAGAGAGAGGGAGGGAGGGAGGGTTGTTGTTTTTTAAAAGCTCAGTGCCAAGCCACGGGCTTTGCCTCCGCATTCAGGAGCAGCTGCTGTACACAAAGGAGCCACGCGCCCGGCGCGGACGGACGGACCGACCGCCGCTGCCTGCCCGTGCCGCCGACAAAGGCGGGGGGGCGGGGGGGGAGAGGTGGAACAGCCGCCGCCCGCCCGCGGTCCGGGGGAGCAGGGCACCGCGATGGCACCGCGATGGCACCGCGATGGCACCGCCGCCCCGCGGCTGCCGGCGAGGGACGGGGCAGCTGCCCCGGAGTTGGTGCAACAGGGCTGCGCCGGCCGGGGCGGGCTGAGCGGTGCGGGGCGAAGTGCCGAAAGAGACGAAAGAGCCGGCGCCTCGCTGGCACCGCTCCCCGGGAGGAGCGACCGGGGCCCGCGCCCCTCCCCGCCACCGCCCCTCCCGCAGCCCGCCCGCTGCCGCCCCCGGCGGCCGGTGTGGTGGCCGCTCGCCCGCCCGGGCCGGGAACGGGGCCGGCGACAGCAGCCGGCCCTTCCCATGGCCGTCCTCTTTCCGTAAGGTTCCAGGTGAGTAACTTTCACCGCTTACACCAGTTTTCTGTCTGGTTTCTTATGTTGGTGATGCACTTTATTGATTGACACTGCTGCCTTGCTGCGTCAGGTTGATGGCAGAAGGAGGATTTTTCTAACGTACTGTCAAGAACAGGACTTGAAAACACAGTAGTTTACCACACAGAAGCCTTCTTGAACTAGCAGTACTCACTGGATGATGATTGACAGCAATCCAGTAAGAATCCAAGTTCGTTTAGTCAGTCATAGACGCCGCACAGCTGTATCTGCTGCTACCCTGCGTGGTACCCTGCTTTCCTCACCTGAAATCTTGCTCCAGAACGTTTGGAGGAAACATTAAAGCAGTACAAAGGCCATTTAACCTCATGAGTCGTGTGCTGCAAACAAGGTGTAAGGAAGAAGGATGAAAATATGCCCTTGACTCACTCAAGGCTTCTATGAGAGACAGAGAATTGCCTTTCAGGTCTAGGGCTGATTCCTGTGCAGTTATAACTCGCGATTCACCTCCACACTGTCTTTAACTTTACTGCACTGGATTTCAAAGTAGCAATGACAACACAAGTATAGAAGGTTTAACTACAACAGCAGCAAGACCTCTGAACATCTCTACATCTCTGCTGTGGCTGCCAAGCACAGATAACCCTGGGCCTGTGCTGCCATCCCAGTTCTGACTGAAGCCTGCCACAGAAGCTTAATGCCCTACACTTCATGTCCAGCCGTGGTTTTGCACTCTCTAGATAGATTGGGAGCACAACATAAAACAGTCACTGGCTACAACACATAGAAGGGGAACATATTCCCAACTCCATTTCTACAAACCTTATTTTCAATATTTATGGTGGCACAAATAGCTCCTGCTAGCACAGGAGACATCTGATCACCCTTATTCAGGGTATTGATCCTGAAATGTCACAGCTTGAAGCAAAGGAAGATCTCTGAAGCGACATTTTGCACTAAGAGCAGAATTAAACATAGCACAGATATACATCGGTATTTACATGGAGTATGTAGAATGTAACTTTATAGAAAAATGTATATGAACTGATAAATGCCTCAGCAGAAAACAGGCACAGTCTGTCAAACACCTAATCCAATTTCATATGTATTGTGTCAACCATTTCTAACCAAAGGGAAAAAACTGCAAAATCTACTCTGTTGCTAGAAGGGGAACAGCTGAGAAACATAGAGTGCAGACTGTTCGTACAGCCACAGCCCACACCTGTGGCAAAAATTATTTATGCTCCTGAGAGAAACAAATTGTTCAGAAATAAAAAGACACTGAATCTGTGACATTGTGTTAAAGCATTCCTCCAAAGCGGTGATGGAAAAGAGGTGGTGTATGGGCACAGAAAACTCATTTCAACATTTCACCTGAGGTTAATAAAAGTAATACCCGCTTTGTTTTATTCATTGGGTGACAAACATTTCTGAAAACCCAAGGGTATGTGTTAAAATAAGCAGATTCTCAGGTACAGAAGCAGATCGTTGGCACCAAGTTCTGAGGTGCTCTGCTATATAAATACGAGTGTTTCGAGACTGCCACGCTCTGCTTCTCTACACTTCTGATGAAATCCAAAAGCATATTCCACTGAATTCAAAAGGAAATTGCTTCAGTGAGGAATGAACAGCAAATGATTCCAAGCTTAGGATTTGGTCCCATTGTCATATTGAAAGGAGCCTCTGAAAGACTGCAGACCTATACAGTATATGGCTCTGCACTACGGCTGTGGCACAATTCCTGACCTGGTGGGCAAGGGTCTGCAGGACAGGGCACAGCCCAGGGCACAGCCCAGCTTGCCAGGTCTTTCTCACAGCCATGGCCTCCACTCCAGAGACAGAAACAGGAGCCTGTGGAGCAAGAGGTGGCACACGAGGTGCTGCAGGAGGCGGGCAACCCCACCTCTGGATTACAAGTCTTAAATTCAGAAGATAAGCAAATAATGGTGATGTAAATAATTATTATTATAAGTGTTCTGATAGAATATACTGTTTCCAACACAGTTTCTTCTGAAAATAAAAGAATGGGCACGACAGAAAAACCCCGGAGTACTGCATCTTGCTGCACTGGCACAAGAAGTTAATGTAAAATTGAAATGGAAAAGTCAGAATTGGAAACAAACAAACAAAAAAAACCAAACAAACACAAAGTATAACAATTCCAGCTAGGCAAAACATTTATCCCCAAAAATATCATTTTGTGAAAAGTTTTGCAATACTGTCTATTTATACAATTCTGAAACTAAAAGTGAGAAATTTGGCGATATTTCCAATCAAAAAAATTTCAGTTCCAGGCTATAATCAAGCTTTGGCACATCTACCAAGTGCCCAAAATAAGTCTTTTGCAGAACTAGTAAGGCTGAAGTGAAACTAATGAGTGATTTAAAGAAAAATGGATGAGAAACTGGGAGATATACTGGTTTATTTTCCCTTTTAAACACCAGACTAGGTTTTATATGATATTCTGTCAGAGCGAATTTTGCAAACTAAAAAATTAGACAAGTGTGTTTTTTCACTTCTCAGTACCTCTTCAATGTAGCTTATTAAATAAGTAAACTTGAGTAATCTCTGCTACACTTTAAATCCATATGCTTGATGTCAAATCTGTTTGTTAGTAACAATGTATTTATCTCAGGAGTACCTTAAGGATGGAATGTGAGCCAATGTATTTATATCTTTCTGTACATATCACTTGAAAGGAATCCAACAATTTTTTTCTCTCAATCTATTCTCTTTAAGGTCCTTTAGTAAAATTATAGCTTTGGAATTCTACTTCCCCCCCCCCCCTTTTAAGAGCAGTTGGAATGATGAAGTATTTGCAATGTTGAGTAAGTATTCCCTTCTCTTTTGCTGGTTTAATAAAAGTAAGCATGTATCTACAGTAAGTGGAATACTCCAGTAATTTCCCTGGTCCTGGGTAGCCTTGATTTCAAAGAAACTTTCTGAAAATCATTGTTCCATAAAGATTCCAATGTATGCCTACCAATGCCAGCAATTATGATGCAGGCAGTAACACTCAAACAGGGACTTTGTTCCATCTTCAGCTATACTTTCTTCTGACTCATCATCACAATTCAATTTTAAAAGCCATTAAGAACACTCAAACTGCTTTTCTGATGCAAGCACAGAAATTGTATTGGAGTGAATCAGTCCTATGAAAACTTCAAAGCACACATACACAAATTCTGACTGCTGCCCAGAAACCTTTCAACTTGCACAGGTAATACTGATGTTCTGGGCCTAGTCAAGTCTCACACACACACACACACACACACACACACACACACACACACAGAGTCCTTTTCTTGGTACCAGGACATGGCAAGGGAATGTGTTTAATATTTATGGATGATTTGCTTTAACTGGTACACCCTTACAGCCTCCCCGAACTACTTTGCAAACCCTGTGTTAGTCTCCCAGTCTGTAACACGGATGCAGTACCAAAGGCTCAGTAATGTCTTCTCTCTTTTTACTATGCAGAAGTCAAAGGCACTGGGAGGAGGTTTACTGCAACAAACAGCAGTCAGGAAGAAACCTCATCAATAAGAGCAGACACCAACTCCCTAACATCCAAATATTCAGGTAGCCAGACAAGTCTTCCACAAGCCCTGCAACTCAACAACACCCATGTCCCTGGCCTGACAGTCTCCTCCCTGGCAAAGAGGGTGAACATGAGAGGGGGCAGGAAAAGGAGGGAGAAGGGGTAGAATCAACTGAGTCTGTCCCAAGAATCTTAGGTCCAGTTTCACAATGCAGAATCTACACTTAAAAAGACCTGACATTTATTTTCACAATGCAGGATACACATCTATTGGATCCTATAAAAACTGTGAGAAAGAAAAGGAGATGGATGAATACATCCTCCATGTCACCTGATAAGGAACAGCACCTTAGCCCCTTCCAGCCAGAGCACACGTGGACAATGAAAGGGCATAAAACGGAGAGGAAAAAATACAAGAGGAGACAAGAAAGGCAGAGCACCAACCAGGTCTGGTTTAGAAAATAATGTAAAGCCTCCTAGGATCAATAGGAAGTCCCTTTAATTGATTGCAATGGGCTTTGAATTAGACCTATATTCTACTTATCAAGTACAGCTGCTGAGAATCAATAATATTTTGACTTACCCCTCAAAGCAACAGCTACACTAGTAACTTTTGGCAAAGAAAAAGTACAATTAACATCATATCAATTCATTAGAGTTTATCTCATTGAAGTTCCCTTCCCATCAGATTGTAGAGTCAGCTGGCATATTTAAGTGATCATGCAGGCATGAATATCCTATATAAATGAAGCAGTAAAGAGAAAACTTTTGTTCTTAGCATTAATTCGGATCAAATATTCATTGATATCCACATTTCTCAGCAAGTATCTCAAGCAGAGATCAATAAACACTTACTAGTCACTGACCATGTTTCCTGCAGTAAAGGAGGGAATGTCTGCCAGCAGATGGGAGCAGCCAAATAATCGGGGGAGCTGGAGTCTAGTGCTTGTCTGCCAGATGATCATTTACCTTCTCTTTGTCTCAGTTGCTGCATCTAGAAAACCACAGATCAAAGGATTAAAAAAACCCAAAAATTACTAGTCAGTTCTTAAAAATACAAATCATTATTTATAAATACAAGCATGGAGTGGTGCTGGGAAAAAAATTAAAAATCACAACTGAAAGTTTTTGGTTTGCAAAAATTCTGTTTCTTTCAGACACAAGCCAGGAAATGCATTACTTTGTGAAACTGGGAAAAACATCATTCATCTTTTTAAACATTTACATGTGCCTGCTTTGATGTTTCTGTTGATTGCTGAAGCCTTTTATCTTACCTGAAGTATTTTAGCACCTCAACTCACATATGACAATTTCAACCATATTCTAGCAGAAAAAACAAGTATTTGAGTTGTTTACAGAGCAGAGACAATCACTAATACTGTTGAACCACGTTACAGCAAAAAGGTTTCTGCCACTTTAAAGAAAGTATTCCACAAGCCTCCAAAATAACCTGTGTGTAATGGACAATATAGGATTACTTTTTGGCAGAGCAAATATCCTGTTGCTATTGACTGCGGTGTTACAGTATCCTGACATACTAGTATATAGTTATTGTGAGATAAAGACCACGCTGAAAAACAAACTGATTGCAGTACTGAAAACAGAAAAGAAACTGTCCAGTAATATAAAAATTGATTTCTTTAAGAGAACAATGACTGGTACAGTGTCACTTCTAGATTAGCATTAAAGAATAAAAGCTTTAATTGAAACTAAGAAATTGTTGCAATGTATTCCTTTCTTCCAGGGATGCCATTTTAAAGCAAGACAGGAAAACCTGGTTAGAGATCACTCTGCATCTGTGTGTATATATATTGGTTTTATATCACCTGTTGATATAAAACTGTGGAAGATGTGTGGTATGTTTCTGTTTGTTTGTGGGGTTTTTTCCCCCCTCTAGCTCTCTCTACATCCATACGTTTGTTGAATTTAAGAATTATTACAAGGGGGGTGTGGAAAGCTGCTGGCATCTACTTTTTAAAGAGAATTTACAAGTACAATGTCTACAGAAAGAAAAACATGTTCATCATGAGCAATCCAGATTCTTTAAATTTCTATATTGGTGTAGAGGAATTTGTCAGGACGAAACTTTAATTTTACAGTAGAACCAAATCTAATTACTGAAAGAATTATTTTAATGAAATGTATCTGAAAAGTCTTAGTGAGATAAGACGAAGAGTATTTCCAGGTGAGAAAGGTTAGATGTAATCCTTGTACCTGCACCAGATTCACTCATACGTATTTTTCAGTCATATTAATTTCATCCAGTGTTCTATTAGGTAATTGTTTGAAATATACAGCTTATAGCTAGCTATATGACCTCTGATACATTTCATGTGCACACATTTCATTACAAAGCATCTAAACAAGTACGTGGTGACGTTCCTGGAATGATCAAGAAAATATCTTTCTTTGGGTTTGTGTGTTTAATGCAACACTGCCTTATTTCCCCAAAGAGAGGGCACACTTACCCTTGAGAGCCTGCATGGTAAGCTAGGGAGCTGTGAGCAATAGTGCCCTGGGGTCCCCAGAAGTGGTTGTACATCCTCCTCTCAGTTACCGCAGTGTACATCTTTTGTTGGTGGGTGTGGAAGGAATGGGCTTTTGGTCATTGCTTGGAAGCCACTGAAGTACTTGTCGAGACACTGTCAAGATTTAAGGTAAAAAGCCACATATAGTTTTACAGTCATGCCTTAAAAATAAAAGTCATTACTTAAGAATGCTGCTGTTCTTATGTCCATTTCAAATGTTACAGTGACTTACCATGATTTTAATGTCACCTTCTACCAGCACAAGTATAAAATAATTAGTGACCCATGCTAGAGAATATGTGAAGACACAGAAAAATTTATCCACATTTGACAGGACTGTAGACATACAGCTTTATTTAGATATATCAGCTCCATACAATAACTGGAAGTAGTCTTCCAAAGGACTCATTAGTTATCCTTTAGGTCTCCTAATTAATGATGTAGTCTTCTGAGAGCATATTAATAACTCTGTTATTAATAGCAGCATAATTCTATCTGAGAATTAAAAACATAGAACACTATTTTATAAGTACTTGTACAACAGAGTTTGGGACTTAGTAATAGACACATACATAATTTCATCAGGTGAAAAATTAACAGATTTCTAGAAGTGTGATCTCGGGTCCACAATAACATCTCCAAAATGAGCTGCTATACTTTCATTCAGGAGACTTACGTTCAGTTTATAGAGTTGAGCTCTCTTTTTTGATGCTTCAGTAGGCTGGGTTTTCAACATTGAAAAGCTGAAGACAGATTTCAACCAGTTCTCTAGACTGTTTCCCCAAGCTCATAAACAGTATGTGCCAAGCTGTTCATAAAGAATCAGCCCTCGTTTTCATGAATGACTAATATTTAATAAAACAACTGATCACAAAACCAAATCTAAAGAAATCAGTACTAAAATAACACTTGGACTTGCTACTAAATGCAGTGTTCTTTTATATAAGTCCATTTCAACTCCATTTATTTCAGGATTCTACAGCAGTCAAAATAATCAATGCAGAATTTTCCATGTGATTTACACATTGCTTTTTAAAATGAATCGACTGAAACAAAAAATGCTTATTTCTGCTGCCTGGCTTGTTTTCTAAAACATATTCTCTTTCTTTTAAAGTGAGAGAACGACCTCTGCTTCAGGAACAATTTTCCGAGACTGTGTTTATCAAATGGCTTCTCTGCTTTCATGAAAACAATTTATTTTCACTGAACTCCTCAAGATAAGCATTGAAGTCAGGAAGAATGTACAATGACATTTATAATTACATTCAAGAAACAAATATTTTGCTAAAGGAAGGTTTGGGATTTTTATCTTTTGTAGAAAGACAAAATAATTTCCACCAACATACCATTTAAAGATATTTTTTCCCTGAAATTAAACAGTGTATTTTATATGCATGGACAGAGAAGCCTGGGACAGTAATCTTCTCATAGAAAAGCTACAGTATGCAACCTAAACAATGAAAGTAGTAACATAATCCTTACAACCAAATTCCCTTCCCTACCCCTCTCTTAGGAAATAGTCTGCAGACAAATGACAGAAAGAGCAGAGGGATACATGACCTTGCAGACCCTCCTCCAAACACCCCCCATATGCCCAATCTTAGAAAATGGACAAAACAATTGTCCCTTGGAATGGCACGTCCATCTCTCCAGCTTTCCCCCCATATTTTCCCCTTGCTCAGAGACAGTTTCTTAAGCCCCAGAGCTCACCACAGAGTCTATGGACATAGGGCATGGTGCCTTCTGTTCTTTGCAGAAATACAAGATCTTGCTAAAAAACTCCCTCTGTTTTCCTTATGGATTCAGCCCTGGACCCATTCTCAACTATCAACAGCAAAAGCTCAATCATACCAGACAACTACTGCTTCCTGCTATACTCTGAACTGCCCCTAAAACCAAGGTAGTCCATAATGTATCTCATCTTTCAGGACAAAGCAGCCACAGATTTAGCCATGTAGTGCCAGTACCTTCAAATGCAAATTCAATAGCTACCTATGCAAAAGCTGCCCATAAATATATTTAGGAATTCTGTTTGGGCTGCCTGAAAACGTGGGTCTTACAAAAGACATATTACTTACAAAGACATATTGCTATCACTTCAATGAATGCCCTTTAATTTGTGGGAATTCGTTTTAGAATTAAAAATGTAAGATCTGGGTTTATTCCCTGTCAGTCAAACACCCTAGCTTTTCATTATTTCTTTTTTTTTTTTTTTTTTTTTCAGAGCATGGAGGTAGTTCTAATCATAAAGATTCTCTGATAAAGTTCTCCTCTGGAGACATACTCTTTTTGTAGTCTCAGCTAGTAAAGAAATATCATTCATTTACAATATTCATCAGAGAAGTGGGAAAAAAAAATCAAAAGCCACTGAATAGAGATTGTATTTCACTAATATACACCACGGCTTTATTTAAAATATACAATGTTAAATTTGATCAAATATCAGCCCGCCATTCAGAGTGAAATAATCCCTTTAAATTTGCATGTATCTGTGTGTGCCAAAGAGAAGCATGTTTGCTTTCAAGCAGGTGCACATCCTGCTATGACTAAATCTCTAACTCATCAAATTGCTTTACCAGTGTGGGACATGCCCTTTTTTCTGGAACAG
The DNA here is from genome assembly GCA_025345505.1 of Todiramphus chloris collaris. Lineage (NCBI taxonomy): Eukaryota > Metazoa > Chordata > Aves > Coraciiformes > Alcedinidae > Todiramphus > Todiramphus chloris. Next base: position 5,641,591 of record JANVCC010000037.1, read on the forward strand.
CTTCAAGCATTTTCCCCAGCATTTCAGCCACCTGTTTACTGAGTTCATACTCCAAAGGAGATGCATGCAATTAGAAACAAGGAAATGAAAATAAATGACCTTGTTTGTTATAAATAACAAAGAGACTCAGCAAAATTAATGCAGTGAAGCCTGACCTTCTGACCTGAAAGAAAGAATCACCTCATTCCTTTGTAGCAGGCTCACAATGCTCCAGCACCAGGCATTGTTATGCAGCTTTGCCTCTTTTGATGGATCTTAAAGGAGTATATTCTAAATATTAAATGTTTTACAAGTTAGATTAGGAAATTTGCATTAAAAAGCATGTTGAAACAAAGTCAAGAGAGTAATGATAAAGATTATTACCGCTTTATTTAAAGAGCACAGGTAAACCCTGTGTATGTTAGTTCACTATAATACAGTTTTTCAATTGAAAGAAAAATATATGGCATTCCAGGTACTAAAGAGCCATGGAATGTCTCCTTCACTGTTCAGTGAATTGATCAGGGAGAAAGTTTTTAATTACTTAACTGTAGGAAAAGGAAACATATTTCTTTTGTAAATTGTGCTATGATGATCTGACTTTTGAGAAAAAAAAAAAGCAATGTATTTCTACAACTATGGCCAAAAATAATACAATTTTTTTTCATTATCCTTTAATTAGACAAGTAGAAATACCTTCTTTTGTAGGAAGACTACTGAATAACATTTCTGTGGGTTACATTTTCACTTTTGAATGATTCATGTCATTCTGTAACAGTGTCCAGCTGTAATAGAGGGCAAGGTGTTAAGAAATTTTTTTCGCTGGATTTCTTCGGAGGTAATGAGAACTCACAGTTGTTTTCATGGCAGTCCTCACAAAAAGAGCAGTGTGTAATTACAGTGCTGGTTCCCATCTTGTCACTCTCCGAAACAAGTCTGTTATTAACGAAGCAACTCAGAACTGTTGCAGAAATGAAAGGAAAACATGTTTGTATCTTGCTGAAAGCAGTTCCTACAACAGGTATTGTTTCACATGGATTTTTCCCAAACTAGTTTTGTGTTGGTTTTTTTTTTTTTTCCCTTTCTTTGACTTTCAATGACATCTGTCCAGCTGCTGAGGTAACTGCAAGGCCTGTCATAGCAACAAGCCTCAGCTCTGCAAGTTTCTGTTCTGGAGAACAGGGGACAGCTCTGTCTGCAATGCCCACAGTGTGGTGGCCATATCCCCAGTGACACCAGTTCCATGGGACAGTGAAGGGTAGGCAGGCAAAACAGTCACAGAGAGGTATGGTGAAATCAGTCCCATCACAGGAAAACGCATCAGGGCTGGGCCAGCACTAGGAGCACATGAATGCATCCCTCGTGCCATACCCACAACACTGTGGGCCTGGGACCAATGTGGTGCTTTGGGGATTTAGGAGCAAAAGGGAGAAGCAGCTCTTTTCCTCCCCACCCTTTCAGCCATTCTTCCACATTCTGTATGAGATGGAGCAACTCCACCCCCTTAAGGACTCAGCATGATTCACTCCTGCTCCTATATTTTTACAGTAAAAGGGTGACCTGAATGAATAATTTCCAGCAGAAAAAAAGAGTTGCTGAACACAGCCTCCCTTTTTGTTCATGAAGTGTCATGAAGAGCTTGTGTTTTTTCCAAAGTTGTGTATCATTAAAATCTAAACATCCCACATGGCTGAAGGTAGAGGTATGCTTAAGTATTTGACTGAATCAGAGCCCTTAAAAGCATTGTCATCTCCATCTCAATAAATATACGTTTGTTCACATGGACTGAAAGCAGACCATTCACAACAAACAGCCTTCTGAGAGTTAAGCCCAGCCAGAAGAAATCCTGCTTTTGTGGAGCATGAAGTCATGATCTCTGTCCTCTTTTCTGGTCCCATATACCATGTGTGGGCCAGCAAATATCTGACTGGAGAAGGCCTTTGTTTCTGTGATGAGCCACCACTGGAAGGGTGGAACAGGGAGAGCAAAGATGGGTATCCATTAATGTGTCTCATACTCCAAGCATTAGACCTTACTGGACTATAATTTGTGAGTATTTATATCAGTATCTATTGTGAAGTGCGTAGACTGGGCTTTTTTTGCTAGCTTTTACTGGCTTCAGCAGTCAACATGTATAGTTCCTCTTCTTTGTGAGGGGTAAGTCAAAATAGTTGATAGTCTTCTGCAAAATCTCTTTTATATCCATTCAGAATAAATTCTAGATGATGTTCTCCAATAAGTAACAAAATTCACATGTTAAATATTTGTCCTTAAACTCACTCATTGAAGGGTTTGTGCTACTTCAGATTAAAAAGCCTATCATTCCAGGCAGAACAAATTCAGGGCTCTTGGAAAAAGTCCATTAGCTCCCCCACATTTGCTTTATTACAACCTCAATATATGATGTCTGAAATGGGGACAATAGCACTGCAGACATTCTATTGTTATGTACTTATTCAAGACAAATCTCCCAGATACCTGTGAGCTGCCTGAACAATCAATGAGTGGAAATACTGAAAATTGTCCATCACAATTTTTCTTTTTCTTCTTTTTATTTTTTTTTTTTTTTTACTTTGTATTTTGTATTTAAATAATTACCAGAAAACTGACATTGAAGAAAGGCACTCGATGGCCCTCATTAATAATTCACTACGAATCCAGCAGCTCCAAAGCAGTTGTTGTAGGTAGCTAGAGACTTCCACAAGCTCTCTCCTGTCCCTTGAGGAATCCTCTCAGGTCCTTACGGTTTTTTTTTCCTTTTTTATTATTTATTTATTTATTTTGTGTGTTTTGCCATCATATTCCAGCCATTTCTGCCTATGGTGCCATGGCACCTTTGTGTCCTGACAGCTGCACACTGCCAGGGCCCACATAGTGTATCATGCGCATGAGAAAACCCAAGTCAGGTTCCCATAAACAGCCGGACAATGGCCTCTGCTTAGACCTGCAAACTGCAGGGTGTTCTGGAATGAAACTCTGCCTCCAGCTCCCTCCATCAGAAAACCACCACTTAACCACCTACAGTACGCTGCTACCACAAAGCCAGGGTGCCTGCATGGGGATACCACGTGGCACACCATGGGCAGATATACTGCTCCTGGAGTTCTGCCTCATTTGCCGCAGAGCTGAACTGAGGATGCACTTGCAATTCAGAGATCAGCCATGCTGGCTGGTACATCCAAGGCTATGCATCTACACCATAAGCTTTGGTAGGCTTTGTTTAACCCACACTGTGACTCAGGGTCCCAGAGTATTATAGAAACTATGCTGTCTGGTGCAGACTAAGGAGAGTGATTTGAGTGTCCCTGATAACAACAGCATAGGACAAAAGTAATTTTCATTGTTTTCAGGCCATATAGATCTCAAAGGTTAAAAGCTGTCATTTCACTGCCACCTTGGTATTATTTACAGACAGAAGAATATTAGTCCAACTAAAAAAAAACTTCCCATAATAATGGAAAATTTGTGCAGGCTGTTTAGAGATGGCAGGCAGCAGAATAGAGCAAAATAATTTCTTGCATTACATGATCCATGATCTTCTGGCTCAGAAGTTCTATGCCCCTTTGGACTGGTCTATGCTCTAACATGTGCTTTATAACCAAGCTTCACATAAGACAACTAAATACATGCATTTTTTTTCCCCTTCTACTGCAAGCTTCCCAGACTTAGGCTGCCTCCTTCAGCTGAACACCTTTATTTTAGAGCAACCGCTCCTACCTACACTTCCAAAGAATTTTACTGCAAATTGTGCAAGCACCAAAACCGTGCTAATGTGCAGCTGAAACAAGCAAGCTGGTTGTGCAAGCACGACTGTTTGCTCTGCCTCACATGCTTGAACGTCCTTGCGTTACATTGGGGAGACACACCTCATTGCCGGGAAGAGTGGTCTCACTTTTCCATGATGATGGCCTGACACGAATATTAAGAAAGGCAAAGAACATAGCAAAGTTACACCCAAGGATCAGTGCCAGGAGACATGCAAATAAACACAGAATTCCAAAAGGCTGGAAATGTGTGGCATCCAAAATGAGTGATGCTGCAAACTGTGTTGAAAAGGCAGCAGTTTTCAGAAGCATTAGTTCACATGAATTAGATGCATAAATGACTTTCAAATTCATCTGAAGTCAAGTCCCCCTGGGAAGCAAGTGATGTACTTTACTCCTTGGCTCTTACAATTATTCAGGAAGAGTAGCTACTCACACTGGAACAGGAGAGCTCATTCTTTTCTCAAAAGAATACAAGAGGCCCATGCTGGCCAAGAAAATTCCTACACTCAGACTAGGGCTCACCCAATTGCAGCCCTGGCCATTAAGTAATAAAGGTGCCACATGGTCAAAGTCATTGTCACCAGAATTGGGGAAATGCAAAGAATTAACAAAAGTTTCCTTCTTTCTTCCTCTGGTTCCCATCCGAGGAGAGGGTAAGCAATACCACAAACAGTTCAAGAGGACAAAAACAGTGTCAGGGCCAGTGTCCCCTGTCTCAGCACAACAGCCCTTACTGGTCACAGCCCTGCAAGCTACTCCTGAGCACATATTGATTTTGCATCAAAACACTAAAGCAGCCATGCTTTGGACTGAACAACCACAACTCTAACTCACGCCTTCATTAAATGCTTTGCCATTCCTTGAGAATGAGAGGTTCAATAGAAAATCACATTGTTCTGTATTCCATCGGTAAACAATATCTTATATATATTAAACTGGTTTATAGTAGTCATCTGTTCTTTTCAAGCTGTGACAGGACTTTGAATTATTTGCTCTATCAGCAACTGCTGTAGTAAATTCCCCAGTTATGCTGTGCGTGGCAGGCTTGCGGAAACACCCGTGACAATGAAGTGAGCAGAAAACTCATACATGATGGAATCCACTCAGCAGACTGGTTTTTGGGGACAGTTGGGCCTCAACAAACAATCCTTTCTTCTCAGTCTATAGAGGAGCTGCACTGGGGCCTACTTTGGCCATTAGTCTAAGGAAAGCCTTTGTTGAACATATAGCTGCTTCTCACATCGAAAGAATAAATCACATTCTTATTCTGGGTATGTCTCCACTGCATTCACTGATGTGAATGTTGTTCCATGGCTGAAAAACTGGGTAAACAGCTTGCCCTATGACGGCTCTGTGCTGCGGCTCTACATTACTCACTGAGCAACCTAATTTAAAGCCAGCCTGGATGTGCAGCCCCAGCACATATCTGTACTGCAGACAATGTACCCCCTTTTTTCAGGAATATTTTGTTCTTCAGGCTGGATTACCAGGATTTGAACCAATCTGGGACCCACATTACCTGAGAAGGAACAGGGAGAATCCTATCTTTTCCATGACCTTAGAGAAGCAAAAACCAGTCTAGGCATGTTTCAGGAATGGTTCTGAGGTATAGATTTTTTTTTGGGTTATGAACATATATTTCACTTTCTCAAGAACATAATTTGTCAAGAAGCACACATGTCCTGGATAGTGGATGCCCCCTCTAATGTTTAAAATCCACAGTAATCAACATTCCTAACTGCTTCAATGTACAGCAATTCAATATTCAACCATCTTTACAATCATACACCACTCTCCACTCTTCAATTTGCTTCATCATTTACTATTAACTTACATTTTTGCCCATCTTCACATCCTTGAATAAAAATGGAAGATGTAGGTTTTGGCAGACCATAGGGACCTCTGCTGACAGCTTCTATACAGACGGTCATCTTTGGATGAATAGAAGTGGTCTTGCACAATATCTGAGCTTCAGTTATTCAAGATTAAGATTTCTATCTGATAGAGTGCATCTGATGATCCATCAGCACTCTGTCGGAAACACTCGCATTTCCAGGCAGGATGCTACCAGCCTCATCTGATCTTTTCAGTGACTCCTAAGCATAACAACAAATACAGTACATGTTAATCTGGGGCACTTACAGACAGAATTCTCCCTTTTTCTGTTCTCCATTTACACAGGATATTGTTTGGCTCTGTTAAAAAAAAAATTAAAAAATCATCACATACATGTCCCATTTATTCACATTTCAGTTATCCCTTTTCCATTAAGGGCTGTGCTACACAAGAGGACCATGGCTGAAGCATAAGGGGAGATGCTGGTCAAACAGGGGGACTCTTGGGTAGCACACATCCCTGAGGTGCTCTCACAATTTTTTTTCAGAGCTACAACAGGCAAAGTTTCGCGTTGTGTTTTAGTTGTCATGTGCATTTGTGTACACTGTACAGATGTAAAATTAAATGAATTAAAAAAAAAGAAAGAAAGAAACAAGTTCTCTGATGGCACTATCCCTTCTGCTATCCATGTTTTCAAACCAGGTAAAGAGTAGATACAAAAATATATTTAGTGAAGCAATTTTTACCCCCTCATTCCACATAACACACTTGTGCTGCTGGGGAATCACTGCAGAAGATCTTCCAATAACCAGAATTATAAACAGCCTCTAAGTTAAAACTTCTATTTGAAAGTTTTTCTGCCTTCTTTTAGTATTTATTAAAATAGAGCTGCCTTGAAAAAAAGATTATGTGTAACTATTTTCAAAGAAAACAGATCTTTGTAAATGCTAATGTTAAATGTCTGTATTTTTTATACCTTAGCTACACAAACCTTTTAAATTATTGTTTCAATTATTTCTTCCTATTGCTACCATTAGTGAAACATTTTATACATACACTTGCTCTCTATTTGTATAAGAAATTCCAAGTAAATATTTTTGCCATCCATTTTTTAGTTCCTGCTCCTTTGTTCTTGCATCTCAGAAGAATTCAACTAACCCAGTAGCATTTCTCCTGGCTATTCCCTTCAGGACTGCCTCTCACTCACTGAAATGACTTTTTCATTTCCTTCTTTTCTGCAGACTTGCTTTCTCTAACTTCAACAAACAAACTAAAGTCTCTCTGCCTTTGTCCCATACTAGCATCAGTTTTGAACCTTGTCTGTTTGTAAATAACTAAAACCAGAGACTGGTCCTTTGAGCATTACCATAATACTGTCATCTCTCACCAGTATCAGACCACGTGAAGCCTCTGTATTTGCATTTCACAGTTTGCTGTCATTCTTTTTGTTGCTCATCTTTTCTTTCTTGTTGAAAACTCATCAGCCTTACTGCTCTCCATTGTTTTGTGCTATCTTTGAAAGGATATTTTATACATTATTTAATGGATTGTGAGCCCGCGGTCTTCTATATTCTGTTAAGTACCGTCCGCTGTGTTTTCTCAGATTTTTAAGTCCACTTCTAAAAATGTTACTGTGTGTCTTTGTGTTTTCTTCTAAGGAGGATTTACACTTACCTACCATTTGGAACTATATGGGAAGATGATGAATAGGATACATATTACTTAAGAGCACATACAACGCAAAATTGCCTGTACAGAAAATCCATATGTCTAATTTTTCTTACTGCATTTAGAATAGAAGAATTTGGGCTAGATTATGTATGGTATGATGAACACAAGCACTAGCAAAGCACTGGGAGACCTTGCTTTGGCAGATTCTTTCTCCTGCTCTACTTGTTAAATTTACCATTAAATACCCTACTCAAATAGAATGAGGATGTGGCCTCTCATCACTGCTCCTCTGCATCAGCCTCAACTCGGTCCCATTTTGGTGCCCTTCTCTCTGCAGTGAATTTAAAAAAAAAGCATGTAGGACACAAAGATAATGGAAACCGCTATGTGCAAAACTATCCCCTTGTAACCACAGACTATCCAAAACATCTGTCATGACTTAAAATCTGCCAAGAATTAAAAGTCTTTGACTATACTTCAAGTCATCAGGCATTTCCAGCCAGTCACTATTTCCCACGGCAGGTTCAGCATCTTCAGGTCTCCGCCTGAGTGTTTTAACTTCTTACAGAAAGCTGGATTTATTTTTTCAAGGCCTGGATTTTCTCAGTATTCAGAGTCTGTATTAAATCGTTATTCTTCTTCTGTTTCAGTGTCTCTCTTATTTGTATTACCCTTATCTTCACTGAGAAAACTGAGTCAAAATGTTTAACATCCAAAAAATTTCTGTCAACCAAAGGTAGGTTACCATTGCAAGTCTCTAACTCTACCACTTTCTCCAGTGACCTCCTTTCTTTTGTATTCAGAAAATCTCTTATTTATCTTAGCCCTTTGCACAAACATACTTTGTTCCTTTTGCTTACACTCTTCCCTTTGTTCTGTAATCTTTCAATCTTCCCCACCAGCTTTATCTTACAGATGATTGATATATGCATTTCAGCAGTCTCAACTGCTATCTTATTTATCCTAAATAAATATCGACGCTGGATGGCAGGTATAATTCTCTAGCTACAAAACTTCAAAAAGCTTTGAAAATCTATTTTATTTTCCACCCATTCCATTCCATGATCCTCATGATTTTTAGAGCTTTTCTTTCTTCACGTGCTTTTTGATTTAATTATAAACTTAACTTTGTGATAACACCTCATACCAAGATATTCTTCCATTCTTACACTTCCAGTCACGTTATATTTATTATGCACAGTTATGACAAGGATAGTTTTCTTTTTAGTCCAATCTTTTAACTGCATACAGAAACAATATTAAGGTGTTCAGTCTGATTTGGGCTACACATCCAGACTGAATTAAAGCTAGACAGAGGGGCAGTTCAGGTATGTTGTGTGTTTAAAGGTCTCTGTTTGAAAGAAAAAGAAATCTATAATGTTACCCTCAGGATTTCAGGCAATGATATTCCAAGTCTGAAAGAGAAGGAATAAAGAAACTGAAAAAAGATACACACCACTGATCAATCAATTGAAAAGTACTGTAAATGGAAAGCAGAAACCTCCCTGGATTTGCCTTGTGGGCTGATAGCAGTAGCTTTGTATAAAGAAAGAGTGCGCTTACGATCCACTTTCTACCTGAGACATAAAAATTAGTTTTTCTTAAGGTGTAACACACAGTAACAAATTATAAGACGGTGTGGAAAAATCCCACCACTCCTCGAGATGAAGACTAAATGATGCCCTTCCATGTCTTCCATGGATCCCATGTCTCCTTAATCAGGCAATGCCTGTCTCTGGAAAACTCAAAAGCTGCTGAAATGCAACAGTCTCTGTTACAAAACTGAACCACACTGACAATGATTGCAACCTTTATTAAGACTCAGGGGGCTTTTTGGATAGGCCTAACAGTAGACAAATTACAAAAGGCTCCTGTGCTTTGTGCTGTTATTGGTGGGAAGGAAATCTGCCTACAGGCTTTGAATGAAGAGAGGAGCTCCCCTTCATCCTAACCCACAGAAGGAACCCTGGTTCCCAGGCTCCTTCCCACCGCACAGTGCCTCACCACTGGCAGTCAGCTCCATCTCATTTTACTGACACAAGGTTCACTTTATTACTTTTGGACTTTAAATAGACCTTGAGGATCAAAATTAGTCTCTCGCATACTGAGTTTTCACTATCTGAGGGCAGGATTCCTCAAGTACCTATTACACGTCTGGAAAACTGATTAAGTCCCAAAAGGATCAAACTGTGGCATGTGGTCTCAGACCATAGCAAGGGAAAGAGAGAAACTCTCAGAGGACCATTGATTTTAGAGCTGTGTGGCAATGCAGGGAGTGTTCTCTGACACCTTTTTAAATACATGTAACACTGTTCATTTCTCCCGTCCTGCTTCTAATTTTCTCTTAGCTCCAGGAGTGTTATAGTGGCATCTCTCCTAACATATAGGCTTTATAATGATGTTAAATAAGCATTACCAACAGAAAAAGAATGACACACTAGAGTAAAAAAACCAAAACAAAACAAACAAAAAACCCAACAAAAAGTGAAGTCAAGCCTGTCAGTCAGGCCTCCCCTCTCCTTCAAAAACTTCCCTTGGAAACACGGTAGAGAACAAGAGAAGCCTGTGCAGGCAACCTGGGCCACTCCATGCTGACTAGCAGTGCTCTGCAACCGACCAAAAGGCACATTTAACCTCATCATGACTTCTCTAAATATTTTTTGTGAATATTCTTTGTCAGGATTCCTTGCATAAGAAAGACCATAGAAGACTTTTCAAGCTCAGCTCTCAGAGACAGTAAGTGAAATACACTCCTCTACAACACTTTCTCAAACAAGCTGAACTTCTTTTGCAAAACCGCAACTCACCTTTTTAGCACAGGGACACTTGAGGCCACAAAAGTAAATAGGCAAATATTAAGTGAGGTGACTCAAACATTTATGCAAACAAAGACACTCTTATTTTGTCAGAAAACAAATACAGTTCAGTGTTGGCAGACACTTTGTTTTTCCACGGCCCAAACTTGAAAGGTAAGGTAACCCTGGTGACTACTGAGGTCGCACACAACTGCTCAGGATTGTCCCACCATTATCAGGACTTCATTCAGTCAGGACATATAGAGGCCAATTCCTCACCCAATGCCGTATGTACTGAGGCAGCAGGAAGCAACACATTAAAAGGGCATGTTGGACATGTAATTGAGATGAAGACCAAAGAGAACCCCAGCTTTTCTTCTCATTCTTGTAGAATATGCACAAATGATGCACTTTGTTTCTTAAATAAGTCCAACATACATAAAACCATAAAAAAAGAAAGCTTGAGGTAAATTTCTTTTTATTACAGGCATTGAAAATTCCTACCTTGATACCAGAGTCACACCATGGTTTTGCTACTCAGGTCAACTGCTACCAGGTTTCTAAGAAGCTGGAAAGAGACAACGGAAAGCTAAATTCTAATGGACTGGATAAACATCTTCCTTTGAAACACTGCAAGAACTGTACAGGGACTATACAAAAACTACTTAAATTTTATCAGATTTATGTCAGAACAAATCAGGTTTTACTGAAATGCTTAGTTTAGCTATTTTAGCTTGTGAATTTTGCTCTTTTTTTGTGTACAACTTAGGTGATATAACTTGATAGGGAAGACACTGACTGCAGGCTAGAAGCAGATAGCTCTATTCCAAAATGAGGCATGTAAAGATTGGACGAATGTTTGGTGGATAGTGCCCTAATTCATTACAGAATGGGATTCGTATACTTACAGAGTGAAAAGCTCGGATTAGGCACACAACATAATTTCCATTATGTTAATGTTGCTTTAAAATATATTGCACGGAGTGCTGCAACAATCAAATTATCAATTATAATGTCTACTCAGAGTAGAAAAGTGTTGCAAACAGAGGGCTGATTACTGCTTCAGTACTTCCAATCTGCATACTCATTGTTTAGTACAGGGAAAACAAATTATCTTGTGTTGGCCCTAGTTCAAATTTAATTAAATGAGTGCAAAGCAATTATAATAAAGTACAATAGTATAGTAATGAAAGGAAAATAACTCATTAACCTATTAATCTTTATTTATGTTCCTCTCAAATAACTATGTAATTTCTTTATCACTGCATCCCATAAGAAATAGCAGGCTCTCACTGCTCATGGCCTGTTTTAGCAGGGCTTATTTTGCTAGAGATCGTTGTATGACTTCACTGTTACTATTTATATAGATTTTATTTAACGTGTCTGATTTTTCTCCTCTCCCTTACACAGTATATTTTAATACCCTTTCCCTCATATCTGTGGTGAAGATTATAAACCTGTTCTCACCCCCCTTTTCTTTTAACACTTGTCAGTTCTGAAAGGTAAACCTCTCTAGGAGCATTGGTATGCTTCTGTCATTGCGTAAGGGAGGGAGCACTCCCAGAACATCTGCTGTAAAAGATGGTCTTACATTAAGACATAAGATGAAAGCATATTCTTTTTAAGAGGACCTGACACAGCTACTGCTTTACAGTCTTTATGGGTATAACAACATACTCCATATTTTCAAATGTGCTTTTTTTGGTTCTTCATTCCAAGTTTCATCTAGGTTGCTGGGTTGTTCTGTTATTCTGACAAATCTCAGGTTTAAAGAAAAACAGTATTTTTAGACAATTAGCCAAATACTATACCGTGGTGTATTTTAATCATGCTTGCTGTATGCTAGCTATCATTATTACCTTATCTCACCAGAACTGGTTTTGTTTTCATTGACATCTTACATTCTAGTGTGTACATTTAATGTCACACTCCAGTGCTTAGCTTATTGCAGCCAGTCAGGGTTGACTCTGTCTTTTCACTAAACTGAGCCACTCACAACAACAACAAAAACCCCAAACAAACAAAAAAACCAAACCACCACACAAAGACTAAGCTGTGAGGAAGCATCAAGATGATGAGCAAAAACACACATTTCAACAACTTTTACCAAATAGCACTTTCTCTTTTTTTAGGCTGAGAAAACTAATGAGATTACTCTTTTTTTTTTTTTTTCCTACTACATAAAATGAAGCAGAGCTGGTACTGTTACTGAATATTATCCTGGAAAGTAGGCAAAAATCAGTAGCTGCTATATAAACCATAAGAAAATTAAATTAGAAGAATTACAGTTAAAAACATAGATTCTACTTCTGCCTGCACAAGTGTAATTACTGGCACTTAGAGAAGACCAGAAGTACCTGTGTAAAGCATATAATCAACAGAAATATCATTCTGCACAGGCATAAAAGGATGAATGAAGGCTCCTTTTGAAAACTGGGAAATAAAACTCCCACAAAAGAATTTTCAAAGTCAGATGTCCCTAGGTTTTTTCCTTTCCACGCATGGACCCTGCATGCAGCCAGGGTCCAATCTTGCTGCCTTATAAGATTTGAGCAGAATAGCTTCCAAAAAGTTATTAACAGATTCTCTGAGAGGATTGTAGAGGTGCAAATTTACAGCTCAGATGGCTGAGAAACATACAAGTTCACCATATCTTTCCTCTTCACACATAGCAAAAAACTTCTGCCTTGAAGAGTATATTTCTGGTTTCACAATCTGCTGCTGAGAACTCTGTTAGCAAGAAATGGAACTCTTTAATCTTAATGACACTTAATGAGTCACTCTATTCTTTGCACATTTTTAACACTCAGTTCTTTATTTCACACTTATTGCTCAATTCTTGCTTTTATATTATTGCAGCACTTGTACTGCATTAATACAACTACGCAGGGAGCTGTGCGTGTCTTTATTGTGTTGTGTGGGACAAATGACATTGTTCCTTATGACATTGCTGCTGACCTGCTGGAGAGTGCTCAAGAAGTGCAAAGGCATCACCAATAGGTGGCACGTTCGCTTTTTCCAGAGTATAGTGCCATTATTCTTTTTGTTTGCGTGGCTTTGTTTGTTTGCCTTGACAATGATTCATGTTTTAATTACAGTATTTCAACATGTGAAGTAGCTAAATCATTAAAAGAGGACGACAGACAAAAAATAAATTTCACTACGTACTACCATCAGAATCTCACACAAATTGTCATCTTTCTCAGTCCAGAGTTAAATACTTGTCAACAAGCTGAATCAATGTTTATTCTTCGAGTAGAGCAACCACTAGAGGGGAGTTTGACACTCGCATTGCAAGTTCACAAGTATATGCTAAACTGCAGGGAAATGTAGATGATCAGAAATCCACAGTAATTAAAGAAGACCATCATGCCAAGCCCACACATTTCCACCATCTTTCCAGATTACTGAGTGAGATGATTTCTATCTGACTTAATAAAAGTCTAAATTCTGCTTCCAGTTGAGCTGACTTTGTCTGGCTTCCTGATACATAAAATGAAGAAATGAAACTGCAGTGAGCTGAGGAAGAGAATATGAAGCGTGCTCAATAATGAAGACAAATATCAAATAGAATTGCCTCAGATGATGCTAGACTTCACAGTCACCGGACTTTGCAAACCCTAGGACAGTTGCACAATGAAAGACTCTTTTTTCTATCTTTCTCCTGCCTGCAAATCACTGGTCTAATATGGTATTTGGTGAAAATATACAACGATGTCTGTTGCCTGCACCTAAAATGTATACCTAGCTGGCCTTGATGTTTCTCCTCCTGCGTGTATATTGGTTTTATTTAAAGTGAATTCCTACTGCACTGTGCACCACAGGGAGTGACAAAGCCAGATTTTCAGTCCCGGTGTGATGGGCACAATGCACATCTCTGGTGAAATATTCTTTTCATGCAAACAGACACAGTTTCACTCAAGTCAACTTACACATGCTAAATATTTGGCAATATCCATACAAATCATAAACATACCAGACAGAACATCGGATGCTGCAGAATGCCTGGCTGTGGTAGGAATGAGGACACAATTCCTCAAGTGCCTGGGCACAGGGAAGTACAACCAGTTCATAATGACCTCTCCAATCTTAATCCTTTGTACATCTAACTCTTTAGCCAGAAGGAAAACTTAGAGCCTAATTGATTTATCCTACTAATCATAAGCGGTCTCATCATAACACAGGATATCTTGTATAACAGGATCATAGGGAACCCCTCTAGTAAGTAAAAACAACAACACAGAATCTGAAACTTCTTTAAAACTGTATTTTGTATGACTGGATATTTTCAGGCACAAGCATGTATCTGTCACAAGCGAAGTATATATATTTGTGTGTATATATATATACACACTCACAGAGACACATCATTTTTTCATAACTGGGTCTCAGATGTACTACTTCTGATCTTCAGAATAATGGAAGAGTGCAGATTCAAAATAATAAAAAAGATAATATATCTTCTAGAAGAAAGCAGTGAATACACTGCACATTGCTTGTCACAAAGAATGTATTTGATCCATGTTCTTATTTATAGCATCAAAATGTTTTTGACAGTAGTAAGGAGAGTAAAAAGTCAACAAACATGAGACAAAGACAAGAAACAAAGCTACTCAATTTAACTCAAACAGTATTTAAAGGGGTATTGATCATGTAAGAATATATAAAGTATATATTTAAAAGTTAAAGCTGTCATCTATTATGATGACATTCCTGTTGTGTGCCATAACATACTATTTGCCTAATTTACTCTAACACCCATCAGTGTAAATCAGTAGTTATTCCACTGAAAACAATGAATTTTTTCTGGCATACAATTGATGCAAGTGGAGAATTTGACCCTGTATCTGAAAACCTTCCATTAAAGAAATAATTAGTGTGCACAGGTGTTGTTTTTCCCTAGTAATTGATGTGCAAGTCTAACCACTTCTAAAGGCTGCCCATTTGTTTGACAGACAAGAATTTATTTCCCTCAGTAATGAGCACAATTTCATAGGGATGGGCTTTTTTTTTTTTCTTCCACAAAATAGAAAGGCAATCTATATTTCAGCATTCAATCTTTCTCATGCCAAAATCACAAATGGACCCTAAAGATCTTCTGCAACTCCACTGAGTTTACACAAGATACTGCAACTAGACCTACTGCAAGGCACTTCCCTGGGCACATGAACATGCTAATTCCTGAAGATTTGGAAATGTGCTGAGAATATCAAATGCTTGGAGACTACTGCCCTCAGAGTTCATACTGGAAAGCTTCCAGGAACTCTCGAATAGTTCAGGGCAGGTACCAGAAACCAAAAGGAAAAATGACCAAGAGGCATCTCTTCATATTTACAACTAAATAATGTCAATATTTTGCACATCTACTCTCCCTCCACAGGCACAGTGCAGTTTAGGACAGTGAGAGCAGGGACGCAATGCCTGGTCATGGGACCAGCCTTAACAGAGTGATCACAGTTTGGAGTCTGCAGCTCTTGCAGCAGAGAAACAGTACTTTTGTCCACCATAAGAATTAACCTTCGTAGATTAATTCCCAACATGAAAATTAGGAATCTCTACTCTAAAATGAGATTTCAAGATCACAGTGTATTGACCATGGAATGATTATGTGTGCAGTGTAACACTGTCTCCCCTCAAAGGTTTAAAGAGATCCTAAAATATTTCACAAAAATTCTTAAGAGTGCCATATCAATGCTTCCATAAATGTGCTGCAAACCCTGCATCTGGAATATTCTACAGGTTATATTCTCTTCAATATTCTACATATCAAAGAGGATCATACATATAATAGGATGAACATGGACACCAAGACCTAATCTTAAAAAGGCTGCTTAAGAATTTGCCAGCCTCACAAAACAAGTAGCTGTAGCAAAAACCCCTTAAAGTCACTATTTACAAAGTGTGAGTCATCTGTTTAATGGTGACAGAGAATTCACTATGTAGTCCAGATGGTCGCACAGATAATAAATCTAGCCTAGCTTTTTGATGTTATGGACAGGCTGTCTGCCTGGCTCACACTAAGATAGACAAATAGATTGATAGATAGACAATAACCTTCTCCTTTAAACATTTTGCTGTTAATACATATTTTAAAATAAATAAAAAATAATAAAATCTAGCTATGCATAGACCTCATTAACCTACAGAACTATTCCAGGGGAGACCTGAAAAACATAGGCAAACTTGTATTTTAAGTTTACAAGTTGAGATGTTTCTGCTGTCCCCTTAGGAAAGAAAAGGGCAAGGACTGAGTTCGAAAACCTACTCAATAATAGATCTTAAGCTCTTAGCTAGAACAGGACAATTCTGGGCCAGCACAGTGATTCCTCAACAGCTGGTATATGTACTTTGTAGTACTACAAGCTTTTGGCAAAGAAACTCAACTGACTCTGGATTCTATTCCCAGTGCTCCCTTTCCCCAACTTTTAACCCAGGGCAATTTACCTAACTTCTGTCTGTTCCTGGTTAGCCATCTGGTAAATAGATAATATAATTGCATCCTTTACAGGCTCATTGTGGGGCTTAATTATTGAACGTCTTTAAGATATGTCTAGGTTCTTGGTGAAGAATTGTGCAATCCATTAATAAATAATAACGGAGGGGGAGCACTAAGAGGTGGGGGAGCATAAAGCTGAATTGTGGTGTAGGAGAAACATTAGCCAAAGTGAGGCAAGACAAATATAGGCAAGTGATTAGTTGACATGATGTGTAAAGGAAGAGAGCAAAATCACTAAATTAATTGCACTAGAAAACGTAGAGAGGGAAAACAGGCTAAGTTGAAATGACAAAAAAAGTAAAGTTAGACAAATGTGAAAGGACAGACCTGGAAAAACAGAGTAAGTTATGTGTCACTAGAGAGGTGTCGAGATTGGACTGAGCCTGGAAGCTTAAACTGACTGGAAGGAGAACTTCTCTTCAGTTTACAATTCATGGTTCATTCTGTTCCAGTTTGCTCATTTCTTTACAGTGCATCTTACACAGATTGTTCTAATGGATGGCACTGCCACAGGGCATATGCGCTCTTCTATCTCATCTGAAGTGGGTGGTACCTCAGGGAGTTGACAGCTTCTCCTGAATGTGTGGCATTTCTGGGACAGACATCTCAGTAACAGCCTAAGGGAAGCAGCATTGACTCCCTTCACCAGCCTGATCATCTGCAAATTACATCACAAGAACAGGAACTACTTCCACTTCCTAAGCATAATCAATGTAAGTGAACCACTGATTGCTATCTGACATTCAGCTTTTCTGTATTTTTCATTTCCCAGATGTTTCCGGTTTTGTCTTCACTATCAACTCCACTTTATCAAGAGATGTGACAACATATATTGAAAGGACATGGCCATATTGCAAAGAAAGAATAATATCAGATAAGTACAGTAGAGAACCATGGTGTTTAAATAGGGTTATCACAAATTTAGTAGTTTGCAAATGAAACAGTCAGCTTATTGTTTATTCAGCTCTCATCAGAAAAGTTGCTTTCTATACTGGATTTCTTCGTTGCAAAGGCCATGCACTTCAGTTAGCATGGCAGCAAACCAAACCTTTTCCCCTTAATTTTTTTAAGTACTCTAAATTTTTTTGAAGAATAATAGATATTATTTAGAGTGTTTCTGGGTTGTTGTTTTTTTCCTCCATGTCCTTGTTTGAATTGGAAATCTTTGGATAAAATTAGATATATAAGACAACCAACTTTGTCTTCTGCTTGTTTCACATATTTCCAATTCATTGCCTCTTCCTACTATAAACACAGTGAGCATCAATTGGAGCTGTCACTGGATTCAGTTCTTCAGCCCCTATTTACATTTAGTATTATAAAAGAAACACACTAATGTGAAAAGGATGTTAGTCTGCACAGTGTGAACTCAAAGACAAAGATTAGCTTTTTTCCAACCTTTTTCTGTTATCAAACAAAAGCAGATACCTAGCTCTCAGATTTTTTTTTTTTTTTTTAAAGAATTACCTTCTTCCCAAATTTACAGAAACAGTATATTATGTAGGCAGACTAATTTTTACATCAAGAAAATTGGGATATTGGAAGACAACCAAAGACCACAAAAATTATCCTTATACTAACATTTCACTTTGGCATTCCTGCTGTACTTAAAAGGTATAGTCTATTAGGGTGGAGGGGGAAAGCGAGCCTGTGGAGCAAAGATCTTTTTTTCCAGTGTAGATGGGCTCTTCTCTAATGTACAAAGATAAGTTGTGGTTTTCAAGAATATTTTAACCATTCTGAGGAATGTCCATCAAAAAAACCCGTAAGAAGTCATTAAGTATACCATAAAAGAAATCAAAACAAAACACTATGCAGCCAGAAGGAGGAAAGATGGTAGAAAAAGGACCTTACAGTTATTTTCCATATTGCTGAGTCCATGGTGCACACCCTGAGATATACTGAGCAGTTCAAGGAGTTTGTTTCATGCATTAAATTGTGAAAAATCATTTGGCCTCATCACTTGGTACTGAACACTCAGTCTTGCACAGTCTTGCTCTTAAAACTGTGAATGACTCAGAAGAATTCCATGCCTTTTATGAATAAAATATTAAATATGAACATCAAGCTTACCTTCTGTCACTCCATTACACATTTGCTTGCTAATGACAATGAAGGTGCATCACTTCCAGTAAAACTTCATTCCAGCTTTCATGTTTTTCTTGGAAAAGATAGCAGGTGAATGCTCCATCTGTAAAAGATAAATGTTATTTTGTTATAGTCTGTCTGACCAGTCTATCAATGACTATCATTCATCTGTTGTGGCAAAGTGAACAGTGCACCATGAATTTGCTAACATTGCATTTGCCCAAACATTTTTCTTTCATAGTAAGTGAAGCATAATAAACCTTGATCTTTTTTATACAATAGTTTTTGTTTAGAAAGGATGATTCACTGGCTATTTGCTACTACATATTGTTCCTCCTCAGAATTGCATTCTACAGTCACAACAAATTTCTTCCTTGGATTCAGGAAAACCCACTATTTATTATTCTTAAAAAATAATAATGTGACAGAGAAAACTCCATGTGAAAATTTTAGGCCCACATTTTCAGCGCTGACACCTGCTGAGTGATGCATCAGAGAAAGAGGGCCTATTATCACCATAAGAACTCAAGAAAATTCTTTCTGAATTCCAGTAAGTATCTTTCTTTTCAACACCTTATTTGAGATATATGAATGTGATGAAATTCTGTGTTCTGTGTGAGAGAAAGCATTTTCATTTTCCTTCAGCAAATAACAATCTGTAACCCCCAATGACATTAGAAAGAGTATTTGTCTTTGCAGTGCTCCATGGAAGTCGTTTGAACACCTCTGTCAGAACTTTTCAGCCTAAAAGCTACATTGGTGATCATTTACACACACAATAGATCATTTTGGGTCTGGAAAAGTATTCTTAGACCTTTCACTACCTGTGCAAGGCTATTTCCCTAACAGTACATGTTTCAGTAAGTCTGCTTCACAAAGAGAATGTACTACTGAGCTGCATTTTTCCTATAACATACTAATGACTCACCTACTCCTATTATGTTTCTTCCAGACAAACAAATAAAGCAAGGAAAGATCCAGTCAGTTAATGTCTTTCGCCCAGAGTAAATGAGAAACTATTAACTGTATCACAGATTTCTTTCTTTGCAGGTAACTGTTTCTTCATGTAATATTTATTAGATTTCTTCTACAATCTGGGTAAGCTTCTTCACTTTTTTAAGAAAGGAAAGACAGGTGAAAGAGGACAGGGCTCCAAACTAACATAAATACAGAGAAGCATACACATGGCTGTAATCCAATCCAAAGAACATGTTTCAGCTTGTGCATGTTGCTGAATCTCACCTGAACTTAAGGGGTTCACAATAACAGAGACATTATGAACTCAACCCAGCATGTCATCTGTACACAGATAAAATAACATTAAATAAGTAAAATCAGAACAGAAAATAGCAGTAATGCTCCCTGATAACTATATTTTGCCTGTGTATAAGAAAGCCAGTGTGAAGATTACTTTGACTTCACTGCCCTTTCCAACACCAAGATGCATGTGAAAGATATTAAAATAATACAAGGTAGGTTTCTCTCACTCAAACACTGAAATTCCTATAAAAAAATAAGCAATTGGAAGCATTCCTGTATGACTACATATTACTTTTGGTTTTTTATCTCTCTCTCTCTCTCTATATATATATATGTGTGTATATATATATATATGTATCTCATTATACTCCCCTTGATTTTTTTATTTTGACTGGTAGAAATTTACAATCTATAACATAGAAACTTAGCTTATTATAAGGAACTAAAATAAGCAGGTACATGACATGCTGAGTAATGCAGTGTACAATTACTGGATATGGTACAAATCGATACACTCTCTACGTTTCACGTAGGAAACACTTTCTCAACACTGTGCTGGTAATTTCTTGCCCTCCAGATTTATTTTGGCTATTCCTTTTATAAAATGTCTCTTCCAATATATATACTCTCTAGAGGTAGACTGCAACTGTATTTATAAGTACAGAAACAATGATAGTCACAGATACACTGTATCCTTAATTGATTTGAGTCAGGAAAAAGATTTGGAATTGATAAATTCACACAGGAGGTACATTGTGAAACAACTTCCACTTATTAAAACAGTGAAACATAACAATCATTTAAACAGTAACAGAGGCTCATACCCATGAGCTTTGTTTGCTCAGCTAGTATTAAAATTCTTTCATGGATTCACCATATTTTTTCCTTTTATATGTCAAATACCAGTGAACTCTCTTTCCCCAGTGTTATTTTCCATAGTCAGCACAGCAGCAAGAACAAGGCAGAAAATCATCCTCAGAAACTGAAGTCATCACCTGACTCATATTTCCAAATTATTACATATATTGTTATTTAGCATTCATTTTATGGCAGCACCAAGGAAATAAAACTCTGAATCAGTAGTCCCTTCCACAACGACAAGTACAAACAACAGGAAAGCAATCCTTGCTCCAGAGCCATTACATACAATCAGGTTATTAAAAATAGTAGTACTAATCATTATGGTCTGTCTAAAAGACTAAATTTAAATTAATCAACAGATGCCACATCAAGCACTACATAATCGGAAATTGTTATATAATCTGCTCAAGGACACAAGACCAACACTTCTGATCCACAGCTGTGGATGAGACTGTAACTTCACCGAACATTGAACAGTACTTGAGAAAGGTGAATTCACAAAATGCTTTGATAAGTGCCTAACTCCTGTTGGAGTAAAAACACAACATGAATATCTTCTTGCAAGAACACACAGGTAAAAGAGTCTGTGATTTTAAGGTACACAAACCTGAACTACCTTACATTGTTACCAAGTTCCTAGAAAGGGATGCATCCAATTAAGATGTTAACTGGAACTCATGAATTTCCTGAATTCCAGCAGGTCTGCAAAGTGTTACTTTAATAATACTATTATCATCAAACTCCACTGAGAAAAAATGAAACAAAAGAATATTTATATACTTAAAAGAAATCTTCCTACCTGAGTTTCAGAATTGTGCTTGGAATTCAAACAGAAATTTCCATGCTTGCTTGTGCAGTTTAAGGCTTTGACTCATAGTTTCAATATGGAGGTTTTGTGTAGATATTTGCACTAATATCTCATCATCCATAAATAACAGTCCCTTAAACAACATTTCCTTCATTTACTAGCCTTTTCATGTATAAAGGTTCAGCCATTAGCTATTCTCATCACTTCAATAACTACAAGATACATGTCATGGGTTAACAAAACCTACCATCTATGCTAGTAAAAGTACACTATGATACATTTAGC
The DNA here is from genome assembly GCA_025345505.1 of Todiramphus chloris collaris. NCBI lineage: Eukaryota > Metazoa > Chordata > Aves > Coraciiformes > Alcedinidae > Todiramphus > Todiramphus chloris. The sequence goes on from JANVCC010000037.1 coordinate 5,663,437, forward strand.
ACCTGTCAGTTTTGGAAATGCTAACATACAAATGGTTTCCTATAGATTTAAAAGATGAACTAGATTGAGAACCTTTTTTGAGATTAAGGGGAAATGTGGGCATAAAACTAAGGAAGCTTTATGGCAGAAGGCTGTATTGCTATCCGTACTTATGTCCTTATCAAGAACAGGTCAAATAATCCTTTCTTGGAATTACACAGTGATCAGTTGAGATAAATAAATCAGACCATGTAATTCATAATCCAAAACAGTAACAATTAATTTTCAGAATCTGTCTCATGCGGAAGCAAGCACTGGTGTTTCAAAGCCGTGATTATTTTAGCTCTGATTTACTCATACCACAGTGTGCATTGGCCTACTTCTGAACAGATCTGGAAAGCTATGTAACTAGGCCTATAAAACTATACTCCATGGATTTCATATAAGTCTAAATGTAAACAACAGAACTTACAACTAATTGCCTTTTAGATAAAGCTGACTTAAGCAATTGAGATAACAGAATCCTACAATACTCTGGATGAAACATACTAAAAATGTGAATTAGTAAGTTAGCTGTTATTGAGCTCCAGATGTTTCTTACTCTGGCAACGTTCCTTAAGTGATGATAAGCAGATTTACATACTTAACTAATATGTTTATTTAAAGAAAATTTTCAAATGCAGACTAACATCCAGATTTCTTATTTGGCTTCAGATCAAAAGACATGCTATCAATAAGGACAGCATCCAGGAAAACCTTTTCAACATCTGCTTAGAGCTAAACAACAGATATTTGATTTTCTGCAAATTTAATTTCAGGCAAATTTTTACTTCCTCCAATGTATTTTATATACTCAAGACAGCTTGACCTAGTCATTTTGCATATTAAAATCTCAGAATATGGCTCGTACACTGCAGTTGCTAAGGAGAAACTCTGTTAGTTTGTAGTTCACATTTAAAATGCTATGAGCAATTTCACTTCGAGTGAGAACAGAAGCTTTTTGGAAGCAAAGCCCTTCCCTCAACAATAATATCAGTGATTAAGAGAAGCAGGTTCAAAAATGTTTACTATGTTCCTTGTAATCTAAAGAAACTTAAATAGTAACAAAAATTGAAGCTTGACTGTTTCCTAAGGGTAAGAAATGAAAAATAAAGTTAATATTACTGAGTCACAGTCAGTATTCTTTGAAACTCACTCTTGTGAGAAGTACTTATTGTTGTATTTAAGGCAAACTAAGAAAAGAGCAACTCAGAGCAAAAACTTAAAAGAACATACTTGGAGGAATGGATACTCTTGCAAATTTCTTTCCTAGGCTGCAGAAAGGAAAAAACAAATATACTGTTCACTGGGAGGGAAAGTGTGTATTCCACAGCTTAGTAAAAAGAACTGAAAGGAAATATATGGACTTCATTTTCAAAATTAATTACTTTGGAAAATAAATAAAATTAAATAAAGAAAAACATTTCCAAACAAGTTAAGCCCTCACATATACTTGTACTGAAAGCCAAGATAATGATTATATAAACATGAAAGAGGTAAATGTTAAGCAATGAATTGTACCAGTAGATATACAGACTGTCTGAGGAATGATGCCAAGGATTAGGGGAGATGAAAATTAAAAACTATGCAGTGTTCTTTGTGGTTCCTCAGTGTATATGAGAGAACAGGAAATATGCCTACCAGGAATTGGGACCGAAGAAAATCTTCTGGATCTGGATAACCCTATAACGTGATTGATCTCTAGCACCTCACACCCACAGCTTTCAGCCTACTTTGCAAAGCCTGCAAATACAGGAATACTGCTACTGCAAATCACTCTGCAGGTCCATGGCAGAATCAGAAAGATAACATAAGAAACAAGAATGCCTTGCCCACTGAACACATTGATTTTCTTACAGTAAAAAGAGGAAAAAAAAAAAAAAAAAGTGGTGGTGGGGAATCTGGAAAATGCTCAGGAACATGCCCTACCTAGCTTGAACTCAGAAACCAAAAGAAACCAAAGTGAAGTCAACTTCTATTACCTCATTAAGAGACTTGAGAGTATGTGGGGTTAACAATATTGCTATCAGACAGAGTCAGACTTTCCAATTGATTTGCCATTGTAGCTATGTGATAACAAACAAAAATTACATTGTATTAGTTATCGAAAACAGGAACAATCTAAGGTTTTGGCACTGGAATTCTCTACCATGCAAGTAAGCTTATCCCAGGTGACAACATGTAAACATACATGAACTTGAAACATTTCATAACACTTATACATAACCTGTAAATAAGCTTAAAGTCATGAGATTTTTGACAGCTAATAATTACTAAGGTGGGTTTTTCCTATTCACATGGGTCTCTGCAGTTCATACTTCCAAATTTTCCTAAAATTCACAGTATCTATCTAGGAAGATATACCCCTTTTCAAACAAGCTGAGATTGCAGTTTAATGATTTGTCTCCAAAACATGATACTTTACAGCAGACATAGGAAAACATGTCCAGGCTACAATCAGAGGCAAAAAGCCACCTTCTGGATCCAGTGAGGCTAAGACCTGCACACTGCCTTTCTAACCAAGGAAAGAGTCTGGAAAGAGCCCATGAAGCCAGGAGGAGAAAAGGGAGCAGCAGCAGCCAGGTGTCAGGGTGAATGCTGGGGAATGACCTGGCTGCCCAGAGCATTTTTTACAGCTCAAACTACATTAGGAAGCACTGATACATCACCAGGCAATAAATTACCCCCTTTAGTTTCAGGTAGCCCCTAATATAACAACCATGTCTCAAAACATGTCTTCTTCTTCTTACATGCTTTCCTAATTCTTCCTTCCCTTTACTACACATCTTTTGGCATTGTCAGTAGTTCTATTTGGTTTTTTTTCATTAGATTCCACATGCAAATGAATTTGTCCCTAATTCTTCCATACTGACCTTTTCCCAGCAGTGATTTACATGCCCAACTATCTACATTTACCACAAGTACAAAGTGTCTTGTAATAGCAATGCTTTCTAAAGAAAGGCTGGATGTGGCACTTAGTGCCATGGTCTAGCTGATGTGGCAGTATTGGGTCATAGGCTGGACTTGATGATCTCAGAGGTCTTTTCCAGCCTCAGTAATTTTGTGTTCCTTCAGGGGTTTAAATACTCCAGTAGAGTCACCTTTTATTTTCTTTTTTTCATGGGTTTAGTTTTCCTGATTTCCCTTTCTGTAATTAAGTTCCTCAAATCCCTAAACCATTTCAGACTGCTCTTTTTTAGGTCTTTCTCCAGCTCTGCAATATCTTCTAAGCATGGTAAAAAAATGGAACATGAAACAGTTTTTTCATTTAAACATTTGGTTTGCCACTGAGTCCTCTCATACCACCCACCTTCACCTTGAAGACCACAGCTTTCCCTTTCTTAAAATTTGCATTCTATGAAAGATATTAAAGTTTAATGTTTCTGGCATCATGATTTCCTCTTTTACACTGCAGAAGAACCAAATATACACAACTTCCACTTTTGGTTTATCCTGTTAGTCTCTTTGCCTTATTACTTTAATTCCTCTGCTCAACCGCAGAATTAATGATACATTAAACTGCCCACAGTGTATGTTGCAACAGCAAACATAAACTAGTAAGGGAGTTTGCAAACTGTTTAATTATTACATGAACTTTAAACACCACCTTCTGTTAAGATTAGCTTCCCAAATGTGATTTGTTCGATGTCACTGAGAAGATATTGGCATATTAGTCTAAATCTGACCAAGGAGCAATCCGGCCTAAAGCCTGTGCAGTGCTAGTGTGGGCAGAAACAGTATGAGACAAATTTGTGCCTCCTCTTTCAAAGACCTGCTGTGCTCCAGGATCTGCTCTTGTGTCCAAGACATCTGAGAGGTTTCACAGAAGCATGGACTAACTGGCTCAAGAGATCATCCTGCTTCAGGTCCTGCCCCAGCCCTCAGCTAAGCTCTCCCATCCTGCATGGCACCAGCCTTCAATCCTGTGGGCAAACGCTGCCTGGGCTCTGATATCTTCTAGGAGGCTGTGCTTGCTTTGGCCTTCCCTTTGTACTAATCTCCTAGGAATTATCCCCTTGGAGGACAATCAGGCAATAATGCAATTTTGTATCTCAAAACCTTCAGCAGACAACAAGTAAAAATTAAGGTAGCACTCCATCGGAAAAAATTCCCCTTTGAGGAAAACTAGGTAACCCTTGAGCTCATTTGCTGTCTAAACACCACCACACACCCCTTGCAGGTAAAAATGCCTTTTTCAGAAGGTTTGCTTATTTGAGTGCACCCCCAGACAGGATGCTGCTCTTTCCATTTTGCAAATTCAGTCAGAATTCACAGAATTCTCCTATCCAGGCCTAACTCCTGAAAGAAACAGAGCTCTGTTCATTGTAAACCATAAAACATTTCTCTCTAATTATCCTGACACCACTGGATACACTTGGTCTCTCATAAATTAATATAAATCATGTGAATATCATTTATCACAAAACGTACATCTGCAAAGCACAGTAAAACCTCCTTTTCTCCCTTCTTAGGCAATGACATGCATTTCGGTTGGGACAGTTGAACATTGGCCTAATATTAATGGACCAGTACTGTACTAGTCTGTACTGTTACAGAAAGCTGTGTATAAACCATTCAACATGAACAAATAAATTAGATTCAACAGAAGAAATGAAAACTGGTATACAACGTTTGGAAAACTATTGAAGTGACATAGGAGCTGCATTACCACTTTCAAAAGTGACTTAGATAAAAGATTTTGAAAGTTGTAATAATCTGACAATAATTAGGCATTTATGTGAATTACACTTTTTATCTTCATATCACTTCTGTGATTAATTAGACTTTGTTTTGAATCAGTAGTGCATTATTCCTAACAGCTTACTATAAATGATACACTGACTACATGCAATGTAAAGAAGTTTATATAAGTCCCTTTATGAGGCTCAGAAGAAATCCAGCCTGTAACAATTGCCTGAGAAGTCACAGCAGGCAAAGGTGCTTACAGGGGTGGTCTTCCACCCTGGAGGCAGGACAGCTGTGAATTAGGAATGGGGAACCCATAAAAACTCAGCAAGCAAGAAGAAATACTTTTTTTTCAGGTTTCTGTAAAGCAGGGCTGGGAGTGCTGTTGCTTTCTAGAGAAGAAAACCTATGCAGAAGCTAGAAAGAAAAAATTTTGTTGTCAATACAAGAAGCTTTGTTAGCTACCTGATGTGAGAAATAAGCCCTATGAAGACACTTAGGCCATCTGATCAAAGAATCAAATATCCTAGAGAGGAATTCCAGGCATAAGTGGCAGAGAAACTGAAATGAGAAAGAGAAACCGAAATGAGAAAGAGTTGCTGTTGTATCCTAAGAGAATAATAGAAGATTATAAAGCAAAAGCTGGGGCAGGGAGGCAGTGTTCTCCTTCCAGAGTGAGGCAGAGAGATTTCTTACAAGATCACAGGCAGCTATGGCAAACAGGCATAAAAATAGCAGCACACTGAAGTGACTGTGCTGAACTCCAGGGAGATACAGAGATACAGGTGTACTGTGCTTCCATTTTAGAGTAAATTCATGACTTTGCCAAGCTGCTTCGCAGCTATGGAAGAACTCTGATTATAGCATGGTATCCTGTGTGTCCCTTACCCCTGTATGGAATGAGCACGCTTCCTGTTCCTCCCCTGTCTTGAGCAGAATTCCCTTGTTCTTGCCATTACTTTATATTTATTGCTGACAAACACTTAAAGTGTTAAAATGGAAATGAAGATGAGAATTTAACAAACCAAAGTGATTCCAGTATCAACCTGGTAGTTTTCCCGGACTGACATTCTAATAGACGAGTGTTCCTTTAGTAATGTAAAAGTCATCAATCCACGATAAGGGAGACAAAATCCCTTGCAATCTCACCTGGGGACTTGCAGCTAACAGGACAATTATACATGATACTATGCCAGAAAATACTAAAGCAAATATTAGGAGAGTGTTTGTTTATATGTATTCTATCTATGCAGCAGTGCCAGAGTTGACAGCTCAAAAGACTGCATGTTCCCAAACTCTTACTTATAATAATCTGCAAACGTGATTGAAGGAAGCAGTAAGAAATCTAATAAAAATGAATACAGAAAGGATTAAGAAGACAGCTTCATGATGATTTGCATTTCTACATAGCAGTCTCTTGCTTGGAGTTGTGATAAGATAAATCTTGTTTACAGCGTGTTAATCCCATGTCCCAGTAATGCTGGTAAGCAATGGAGTCAAGTCTTCCTTAGAAGAATGGAGCTGCTTTTGCATTAAACAAGCAGCCTGAATGAAAGAGCAGAAGGTCAAGAGTTATTCTAGATTACACTTTCCAATGAGTCATTCACATCTCTCTCCTTCAGAAAATGTTTGATGTAAATTGTTTGGATGTAAATGGTAAGTAAAGCTTTGAGCTTTTCTGGGTCAGTGATTGACTTTTATTGTTTTCTGTAAGTGAAATTTTAAAATTGGCTTTCAGTTTTGTCATATAATAGCGATTTTATGCATTAGCTATGAACAGACAGTACATTTATATAACATCAGATACTCTCCTAGATCAATTTCAGCTATGAATGTAAAACTTTGTACTTCTCTTTGCAGAGCCAGTAAGAGTTTATGGACTATAACCTTTCTATCTCTGTAGAGGTGTTAGGTCCTATCACTACTTAGCCAGGTCCAATCACTTCAAAGTATTAGCTAATCAGACATTATCCAACCTATTGGCCTCAAAAGGTAATGGTTTGACCCAGCTAGGACATATGACAGGAACTCAGAAGCCAGATTATATTTCTAGATCTGATAGTTTCTGGACACTTCAGGCAGCTCACTTCACCTTCTGTGACTGTTTAATCTTCAGTATTTCTTACTGTCTGTGTTGACTGTGAGAGTTCAAATACTCTCTTTTTCCATATAGATACCTCTCAAGTTTTATTTTGTGACATCAATGTTACACTAGAAAAGAAATAATGACAAAAATCTTTTTAAAAATTGGAAGAGCCCTGTGCAGAGACTTGTATCTTCAGTTGGTGCTTATTGGCAATAATAATCACTTCAGTCGCAGTGCTTTACTCATGCATTTGAGACTTTGAAAACATGTTTCTCCATGGGCTCCACTATACACCGGTAGTGGAAAATTAGTTGCACTTAAGTCAGCTTTTATTTTCTTTCTCCCCCATCTTATTCTTAGAAAAAATAATCCAAGTTTCTCATCTTTCTGCCATCTGAACGCCTGCATTCTGTATCGACTGCAAACCAAACTGAAAGCTATGAAGCTGTATTCTTTCTAATCACATCTGTCATTATAGGAGATGGTCACCTTAGCAGAAAGATTGCTATAATGGGTTGCTAATGGGCTATTAAGGGGCTTTCAAGTATCACGATGATCATCATAAGAAAGAACTGAGAGCCATTCCTTATTTCTGTGTAAGATTAATTTTTCCCCAGTAATTCCACGGATTAATAATGCAAGGTTTGTGCACCTCAGGAACTGCTTCACAGTTTCGTAACATATGCTATGCAAATTCAATAATTAGATCTTGACTTCACAATTTAAAAATAAGGTCCTACTACCTTCCATTTAGGCACGTGCAAAATACCAAGTTGAGCAAGCATTCCAAAGGAAACAATTAGATGATATGCTTTAAAAGGGTCTTGATTTGGTCAGTTTTCAGAATTACTGTAACACATTCACTTTAATTCCATAAACATTTTAAAATGGCACAAATTCACAACACATTTGTGACCTCATGTCTTGCTTTATCATTTCTTTCTTCTCAGACGAATTTCTGGACACTGAGACCTTTAAAAGCTTTGCAGACTATATAGAAATGTTCTACATTTTGCCTAAGCTTGTGCTCTCAGAGTTGATACCCTTTCAAAAGAAAGTGTAAAACATAGAAAGTGGCACTAGACATTCAGATGTGAAATACCTTTTTTTTTTTTCTTATATAGCAAATGAAAACAAAGAAAGAGAGGTTTTTTTCAGTCCTAGTTGGTTATACATCTTATAACAAACTGACAAACAATTTGACTTATATGTCATATTTTGCTTAGGTATAGTTCTGTTTCTCCTGAGTTGAACAGGTGGCCTTCACTGACATGCAATACAATAAAGAGGCTTACCTGCACTCGAACCTTTCAGCTTTACAGGTTACTATCCCAAAGTTGTACATACGTGTGTATGTATATTTATGTAACATACATATACACAAAGCTTTTTTTTTTCCCTCCACAGCACTTATTTTCAAACACTTCTTTCAAGTTCAATACCTCTTTCTGCCTTCTTTAGATCTGCGTCCTGTTCAACATGGTCTGTGTGTCCGATGTTTAAAATGGCTTTCTGAAGTTGCCCTTGTAATTCTGACGGTATTTTCTGACAATCCAGAGTCACCCCATGTTGCATCTCTTCCTTGCCTTTCCTATTCTAACACTATCTTGGAGGATAAGTGGCAGCAGGTGTAAACAGGAAAAAGGAGACGAGTGGCACCATTATAGCACTGCTTTCACTTGAGAGGGGCTACTTTTAGAAAAGAAAGCACTTGCAGCAACTCTTATTTGATTGGCATCATTGTCTAGTGAAGCTGGCACACCATCTTGTGAGCAGGCACAATGCCATCCTAACAGATGGGCATGTGGATAGGAAGCCAAAAGATAATGTACGAGTACCAAATGTGTGTATTGGAGGGCAAGTTTCCCAGTCAGGAACATCAGAATGGCAGTTTATAAGCTTCTGTACCTATGTTTAAGGGAGATAACGTACACATTGCATCTTTACAATAGGTGCATGGGTAACACACTCTGAAACCATAGAAAGGGACTTGTGAGTATGAAATTCAGTGACTGCTGAAGGAATTATCAAATTTGTAACTTCATGTTAGTAAAAGGAGCCATGTAAAACCCAGAAATGGTATCTTTATAGTTGCAAACTAGGATACTGTTCCTGGCTGTGACACCAACCAAGAGGGGATAAGTGAAGACCGGGATCCAGGACTGTGTGGAGAGATCCTCTCCAAGGCATACCTCCCAATTAAAACTTTCTGAGCAGAGGTTTTCATGTTGACTATCATGTTTAAAAACAGCTGGACTTAGTTCCATGAAATTGTTACATATTTATGAATCCATTTATACTTTTGGCTTACAATACCTTCTTTTAATGAGTTCTATGAGTAGATTATTCAGCATAAAATGAGTGAGCACTTCCTTGGATTTTTGTTAAACTTGACACTTGATCAGTGATACAGGGTGTTAGCACTGTAGTTCTTATGTTGTCAGAAATAACTGCTTCTTATTCCTCTTCTATATTGCTTGCGAATATAAAGACTTCTACAATAGTCCCCTACTGCACAAAGTTATGTTTGTATTTCACAGCTATTATTTCAGGCCTCCCCAAAATGCAAAGAAGCAGAGGTAATTTTTAAGATCTGGTCTGAAATCTTGTTCTGGCGAGAATTTGGTCTATATTTACTTTTGTCCTCCCAACAATACCACTGCCATAGCTAATCTGGTCAGCATTAATATTATGTGGAATACAATAGAAGAAACCAAATCAGTGGTACAAAGAATATTCATGAGTGATACCAGTCAATTCAAGTTTGGCAGTATTACATATCATCTTTAAATGGGCTTGAATCACAAGAAAAAAAAAATAGATGACATCAAATAGTGACACCTTGAAAACTGTGAATGTGAAACCACATTCTTTGGTTCCAACGTGTGCTTCACAAAGCTCTAAAGCATAGCAGTAGCATATAAAATTAACAATGGACCAAGGAAATAGGGGTTATACCAAGACCTGAGAATGTGTGGCTCTCAACAGATGCCGAGACAGACACTGCATCCTTCCCTGCCAGCCCACTGCATACCAACAAAATTACATAAAAGTATCCATTCACATTTTTAACTCACTGCTAAATATTCTCTTAAACATAGCCACTTTTTTTCCCTATCATTAATTGAACAAGAAGCAAGGGTGTGATTATAATCTGTTTTCATACTACCATGGGGATTTCTAATATCTCTAACAGGCGCACCCATAGTCACCTAAGGTGGGACACAGAAATGTTCCCCTTTATTCCCAAGAACCAGAAGAAATGGATAACTGCTGTGAGTCTAAGTGTTTAGTATTTTATACTAGCAAAATGTCAACAACCTCACACGAGGTAAATTTTTTTTTTTTAATACATATAGCACATAAATAATACTTGCTTACCTGTACAAAAAGGACATTTCTTTGTCAAAGTAGCATCACTGCAGTATATCACAACTCAATAGCTCAATCTGAAAATGTAAACTTGATTTTTTAAATCTCGTATATTATTTTCTCCAGTAATGCCACTGGATTTAAAGACTCGTAATGTACTCACATTTTTACTTTCGTACTGCTGAATACATGCATATAAAATCCTCTTTGTTTTAATACTTTTGACTTTTTTCAAACCCTCTTTATTTATAACTTAAGGCATTTTAAGAGACATTATTAGGCTTCACCTCCTAAGCTTTTTCCCCTAAGTCTAGTCTGCTCCACTTCCCTTCTTTTATACATGTTTCCATACAAACACACAGAAGCACATTTTAATCCCAGTCACAAAAACCTGAAACAAGAAAAATCTATAATCCTTTTTGGTACATTTTGCTATCTTCTTTAGCACTCACAGTAGAGTAAGTGATAATCAATAGTGATATCTGCTTGAATCTGGATGGTTTGATGGAAGTGCTTTTGAAACACATCATGGTGCCTGATGTGCTGTAACTTGGTCATCTCTTCTTACATCTCTGCAGCAGCACTATATCTAAATTATACCAATTGTTAGTTGAAATATATTAAGGGTTATTATTAGCATTTCAAAATACAGTCGTACCTAGTTGGTTTCTCTTGTTAAAACTTGCCAGCTGGTTTAGCTGTTCTAGCTTCAGTTCTGAAGCAAACCATCCACAGAGATCAGATGTAGGTGTCAACAGCAACACATGTAGGCACTGTTCTGTTTTGTTTCTGGGTTTTGTCTGTAGGGAGACTTTCCCTCTGCTTACAGAGTCTTCCATACAACCATGCAAGTTAGAGGTAAATTCCAATTATATTGCATTAAATATTCTAGAACAAACAGAGATTTCCTCCAAGCCTGAAAAACAACCCAAAACTTGTGGTCCTTCCACCCATTCAGTCTGTTTAAATAGGATGCCTCTGACACTGTGGCTTATCATACATAGTCCATTAGTCCTGGGTCTTTATGTTAGGAGACGATTTTTATCGCCATTTAAAGACAGGAGATTCCACGAACTGACTAGGACTGTATTTCACTATGGACTCAAGATACTAAGAGCTTTCTGACCATTTTATGTCCAGACACATTATTTTGCCACTAAATCTACCAAACCAACTTGAAGACTTTCTGAAAAACAAGACAAAAAATTACTGCAGTAGTGATTTTACATGATTTATATATACAAATGCTCACATAATGCCCTTAAGAAACATGCCAAATGTTGGCATATTTTCAAGCTCAGTGGATCTAGTATATGTATTCAAAGCACACTTTCAGTATGCTTCTCATCTGCAATAGGTTCACTTTTGCCTGAACATGGGAACATTTCTTTCCCAGGAAAAATGCGTGTGTGAAATATAAAACCGGTTATTTTTAGAGTACTCATTTCATTCCAAATTCATCACAGAGCATTCTTTTGTAATAATTCTACTTCCAGTGCTTTTATGGGGAACCTGCTTATACCTAACTCAATTTTAATTTATTGTGAATTTGCATGTAGGTAAAATGCTGCTTACAGAATCTATCTGCCAGAGTATAAATAGCTCAATACTAAAATGCCCACCCCCTAGAGAGCAACTTCTGCAGGTACTTTATAAACAACTGCTGAGGTTACTCAACCTGTTAATTACCGTTGAAAATTCAGCCTCGTATCCAAATTATGTATGTTACAAAGAATGTTTATGCCAGAGTTGTCAGCAGCAAGCTGCCTTCTACATTCCACCCCCACTGCCACTCTGAAATGCCCTTGAAACTAAGCAGATACAGTGTCAGTGAAGAATAAAATGAGGAATTCATGGGGACACTCATATACTGTAGGTACACACTCTGTAACGACATACTCCGGCTCTGTAAGCAGTTCTTATACATTAGATGCTCACTACCTAAGTTACAAACCTAAAAATAACCGCCTATGTCAGAAGGTTGTAAAGCAAGAGGAACAAGTACTACTTGCACCCAAGTCCCCAAACCCAGATGGATAAATACTCTAGCTTTAATAATCGCAGCAAGGACTATTTCAGAGCACAATTGCAATTGATCTACTGATGAGATTGGGTTCAGAAAAGGCTACTGACAAAAATCCACACCTCAGGATAAAGTTAATGAGGCTGTCGAGGGAGCAGCAGGGCCAGATTTAGTGCCAAAAATGCACCAGTCACACTAGAGAGCAGTGCTAAGTGATAAGGAACAATGTGGCTCAGTGACAGATAGATTTAGACCCCTTAAGTCCAATAAACAGATGCCAAAGATTGTTAAATCAATTCATAAGAATTATGCTGAATCCTGACTAAGATGCACATCAGACAAATAGCACATCATTTAGTTAGGAAATATAAGAAGTCAAGAAAGTAATCTATGTGTCACATGAAATATGGGCAAGGAAAGGGCTCTCTTGGACTCCTTGTAAGCAGTTCAGTGCCTACTTGCTGAGCTACAGCAAATTTCTACCATCGTTATGATGAAGACACGCTGGCATCCTTTCCCTGGCGTTTCAAATGCAGAATATAGAAACAGTTGCAAAGCATCTTGGATTCAGAAAGGACCCTGCATCTGGATGCACACAAAGCTCAACACAAAATTTCCAGTTCTCTTTCCTGGTATTTTTGAATAAAATCTGCCAGCCATTTGGCAGGGGGAGAAGCATATTAACATTACACATAGTTCAGAGGTAAAGTCCACTCCAAGGTCATTTTACTGAAATCCTCATAAGAGATATCATGGTAGAGGATGACTGATTACAAACCTTGAGTCCACTCTAAGTTCGCCAAACCAGATTGGAAAGCCCATCTTGGGATCTCGTCAGTATAGTGCTAGAGCAAGTTCTTCCATTTAGTCCAAAGATGCGTATGTCCAAATACCACAACAGATTTCATTTGGTGCTTCAGCTAAACAGTTCTGAAAGAATGGAGACTATTTTCATAGTTCTATCAAGCTTCAGAACTGTATGGTGTAATGGTGTCCAAGGATGACAAAATTTTGTGTTTGATGTGCTTAATGAACTAAAAATAAACAAGGCAGTAAAGTTCACACAGAATAAAGTTACTCAGGTTTCTCAAGTCCTGAGATAACTATAAGCATCTTTCAAATGGCTTCATAATCAAGGTCAAAGCCACTGCATAAAAAGTTCAATAGTAATAAATGAAAACTAATGTACATTGTGGAGATAATGGAAATTAGTAGTTTATCTTAGCAAGTTCTGAGCTGATATATTACAGGAAAGGCACCTAACCAATATTGTGAAGGCCTGAAGGATGGCCTGTAGCAGGTACAGGAGCTCATAAAAATAGAAAAAAAAAAAAAAAAGATGAACAAAAGAAAAATAGCCAGAAGAAAAAAAAGGAAATAAAAAAAAAAAAAAAAAAAAAAAAGTTTTACTATAGGAAAAGTTTTACAAGGAAAAGAATAAAACAATGCAGATTAAAAAAACCTATAGATTTTCTGCATTTCATAAGGGATATCAAAGCAATGAGGTTCACAGAAGCAGACAAGTATGATAAAAGCTAAGAAAACTCTTAGACAAGAATAAATTGCTTTTTAAACTCTTATTTTGTTTATTTTCTTGAAAAGAAGACAAATAGGAACAGGCATGACAAAAAATGTATTAAGAAGTAATGAAAGCTATAAAGAAGGTCAGCTGGGAGCTTTCCTTCTTCTCTTCCATAATACAACAAAATGAGGTAGTTATTAAATTGAAATGGGGCAAATTAGGAACTGATAAAAAGAAAATAATTTTTCTCACACAACACATAATTAAATTTTGGAACTCCTTTCCACGGCATTTTGCTAAAGCCATAAATTTAACAAGATTCACAAAGGGATTAGATTTCACATAGATAAATTCTTGAGATACACCGTGCTTGAAACTAGGAGTTTTACTTAATGTTGACAAAGAATTACTTAAAGTGATTTAAATCTCCATGTTTCGGATATTAAGACAAACTTAATGAGTGCTTCACAGATGACCCCTATTAGTCATAATGTAGGACTAAGCCACACTGAGCTCTCCTTCAGTACAGTAATTCCCAGGTACTTAGGTTTCAAAACATCCTTCTTCCTGGCTATAAAGCTGAGTTTACTCTGCCAGGTGGATAAAGACAAGCTTGGGGTCAGGGAGCTGAAGGGAAGGGAATAACTCAGAGAGCAAACTAAGGGGCTTCCCAGTCACTCCTATTTGAGGTCTACAGCCACATACACATACAGCCACAGCTGAGGAGAGATTCCATATGGAATAAACTTGCAAAGATAATTTTTTTTTCTCCTCCATCTTTAACAACTATTTTTATTGTCATCAGATCATTTTTTAGATGCTTATCACGAAACATAAAAATATGGCAGTTGTCATACTAGAAAGTACTTTAAATTCTCAGCTAAAAACATGGAAAGGATCACATAAAGAGCAAAGGTCTGTTACATTTCTTTCTTAAATGTTGAAGACAAAGGACCTAGGAAAGTCATTGAACATCTCTCTTTCAATGGCAGTGGTGCTCAAGTAAGATGTTTGGCCATTCTAAATGAATAACATGCACAATTTACACGGGTTAACCTAAAGAGCTTTTTTTTTTTTCTTGAGTGGAAAAATAAAAAACTAATTCATAAATAAATGGTAGAAAGTATCTGCTTCAATTTACCACAGAATATAAAATGCTTAAATCAGAACATTTCAGGTACTAAGAAGAATTCACCCATTCATGGGGCAATGGCATGGGAATAGCAGGAGATATAAACAGAATAGAATCAGGAGAAGAAAAAGGAAAAAGTTTGGCAATTGCAAGAACAGATCCAAAACTGGAGAGAAAATTCTATAATTGACAGTTGGCCTAACAGGAATACAGAACTTTTACAAAATAAAAGAAATGTCTCCTCACAAGTGAACAGAAACTGTGTATTATTAGACAACCTTTGTTGGCCTATGCTCTGTGATACATGTCAGGTGTTTAGGTCCACAGAATTTCATTTCTTTTTACTCTTCTAACTTACAATTCTTTATTGAACTTCAGTACTGATATACTTCCAATTCACATACTGTACCTTGTTGCACTATCGCTTTTTAGGTAAACACTAACAACACTACAAGATGGAGCTTATCCAAAGTGTTCGCTAATTCATCAGTAGTGGGAAACCTATGTGTTTTCAAGCAATGCAAATTGGTTTGGCTTCTGCACAGCTCCTATTTTTTTTTTCAAACACTGATGGCAAAGAACATTTCCCAGGATTCATCTCAAGTATTCATTTTAACAGCATTAATTTATGATGTGTGTTATTCCATTTTACTCTGTGCAACATGACTTATTCAAAAAGCAAGCAATTTTCCTAAGTAAATACTCATTTTCCATTCTAACAGTGATGTTCTTTGTGGATTTTAGGAGAAAGGGGCATAGTCTGGAAAAAATATTTTCTACGCTTTTTGCTTGGGGATCATTCATGGTACTATTAGGATATTTCAAATATCTATCCTTTCCTGCAGCGTTTTCAAATTATCTGTCTCACTGTATCTATTGTACAAACGGACTTATGAAGTAAAATTATGACTTTCCAAATGAAAGCTCTTATTTTTACTGCTACTATTTTTGCCTGCTGCTCTGGCCTCAAAACACTGTAAATATTATAGGATCACTCAGCTTCAAAAGAATAGTATTTTTTGGTACAATGTGGAAGCAATTGTCAGCAAGTCAATCTTCCAAGCAATTCAGAGAACCAGCCAATGTAACTGTGCCCTTTGTGCTGGAGTAAACTTGTGTCCCCAGCAGCCTTACCACGGTATAGGTTAACTGTACCTCCTGCATTCATAGAGCTGCTGGGACTATTTTTTTGGTCTAGGCACTCCCTTTTCTTCCTGGTGTTAACAGGGAGGGCTGTCAAAACCCAGCACTGGCTAATTGGTAGAATTGATGAATAAAGCAAAACAGAAGCTTGAGATGTTGTTGAAAGTCATGACACAGTTGCATGTTTACAGAGTGGCATGACCAAGCTAACGTTAACATTGTAAGCCATTTTTCATTGTGATTATGATATGTAAGACAGCAGGGGGGATTTCTGGCCGCATTTGGAGTTCTAGACTCAAACTCAGTCACTTGTTGAAACATTGAAATAAAATCACTAACCAGGCTCTCAAAGATACCTGAATGTAACACAGCAAATTTGAGAATTTCCCAGAAAATTAAACTTGGACAACTGAAGATGCTGGGATGGCAAAATAGAGTGTCTGAGGACAAAATTACTTGTGATTTAGAACAAAACATGGCTAATGAAGATTTTAAAAAAAAATGTTTATATTTCATTCCTGAAAATTCCTTTCAAAAATACCTTTTAACCCTAAACTGACCTTTTATCTTGAAATTAATAACTGCTAATGTAAATTATGAGAATTCTGTAGTCATGAATACTCGTGTTATACTTTCTGTTTTGATAACTAATAACATAAGATCAGCTAATTAAACACCCTCCTAAAATAAATTGAAATGAATTTTTAATTTGCTCAGCGTTACTAGCATGGTTCTTACTAGAGCAGTGCTCCGTAGCTTGTATCTAAATGTAATTTTCATAAACTGATTCAAAATTTTGCCCTCCATTAGCTAACAGGTAAAAAAGTATGGGTCTGCACATGCGGGTGCTTGTGCAAGCAGCACGGACCTCAGCATCATGGTGGTTGTAAATTGTCATCAAAACACATTTCAAAAATAAAGCAAGAATTTCACAAAAGTAACAATTTTTTCTGTCTCATTGATAATACAAGATAATATGAGTATTGCTACTTGATAATTTACACTACAGCACTTCAAATACTTGGCAAGATAATTATACACACGAGCAGTAAAAATGTATTATCGTGACATGATGAGAAGCAAATCATGATCATGCAGCTGTGAAAAGGCAGATGCTGGGGTATCTCTACACATAAGAGAAGCCAAGCAGGTGACAATATCAAGCTCTACTATCACACAGGCTCTACCGTGTAATACTGTGATATCTGGAATTAGATGATAGTTTTTCACATGAATGTTGTCTTAAAATTGGAATACTTAAGCCTCCACTGCAGTTGGCACTGAAAAGAATTTCTGATTTCCTAATTAATAAATAGCATGCGTAACAAAAAGCCTTGGTGTTATTCACATTCTGTGCACTAAACCACTGTGACAAAAGATACACGCAGTGCAAGAAGGGGTAAAAGTGTACTAGAGGCATGAAGAATGCATACGTTTTTACCCCCATTCTAAGTCTCCAAGTAAGTGAACATCAATGAGGTTTTTACAAAGATCACTGTATTAGTAGTATTCGTCCCTCAGGGCTGAACACTCAGAAACACTCATGCTGCGCTGCTACTACATACTCAGCAATTCGGCAGGGTAACTACTGGCATCAATCATCAATCTCATCTGCAAACTTGAACCCCCAAACCAGCAGCCTCTGTTTGTACTAACCAAATTAACAACAACAACAAAAAGACTAAATGCATTTGGGATCACAAAAAATAAAAATAAAAGACTTTATATTAAAAAAAAAAATCTATAAAGGGTTAGTAGATCAGAACATACTGCTCTGTTTCATTTTCACAGTAACTATAGCTTGCATGGAGCTAAGAATATTCAGCGTAAATAACACTTGGACAATTTCAGAAGACAAATTGACACCTGCAATGTGACATCAAGGTGGTGTAATGAGTTTTATATCCAAATTTTATTTCCTCAAAATACATTTGAGATATAGGCCTGAAAGCATACAGAAAATTTGTACTCAAAAGCAAAAACAACCTGAGCTCATGCATGAAATTATATATACCTAAGACAACATTTTTGAGAAATAGTAATTTCTTAACAACTACAAAAACTTACACTGATAATTCAGTTAGCATGGCACGTATAAATAAATATCATGTGTAGCTTTAAGTGATATTCCTTATTCAAAAAAGTAGTTTCTGGAAAAAATGTCCATGATAGCATTTTCAAATATTCATGGCAGCACCTTTCAATAGGTGTTTCAAATTCCCACTCATCAAGGAAAACTATATCTCTATACAAATTCGTCTCTACAAAACCAATGTCTCTTTTGCTCATTTCTAATAAAATAAAAGCCAGACCAAGCAAATTGCAACTAGTCTCTGATACTTTTCTGTTTTTGAAAGGACTGGTTTAATTCTATGAAACAAAAGTAGATTTTGCTCAGCAGTGTTTGTAAAAGCACATGTTGATGGAACTGTTGAGGTTTTTGTCAGGATTTAGCTTTTTCATCCAAAAAAAAAAAAAAAAAAAATTTAACACAGCTAGTTTCCCTTTCAGAGAAAAATCCAAACTGTTTAATAAGAAGGTTTTTCACTATTTTGAGATATGTACAAATAGTGTTTCAAACCACTTAGATTTTCCCATGAAAGACCACCTTTTGAAATAGTGTCTAAGAAAAATCTCACTCTCCAAATACTTTTCTCCTTATATTTAATCCTGACCTTGAAGTAAACTGAATAAATTCTATGTGGATCAAATGGTTTCTAAAATAACCTATTTATAAAGAGGAAACTACATAGCCATAGAAATATTTATAAATAGATGGTGCATATACGAATGCAAAAACTGATTTTGCAGCAAAAGCATGATTTTAAGAGATCTGCAGCTGTTCTCAACCTTTAGCATTGCTTATGTGAGCCAAGAGATTTTTGTTTAGAACTGAAGCTGAATTAACTTCATAGCTTGTTTTTCATTCCCTTGGGTAAACCCCTGACGTACACAGTACCAGGCAAAAAGCTTACCCTCAATTTCATTTTCCCCAAATTGAAATGCTTTAAAAAATAAGCATAACTGTATTTCAAAACCCAACTGCTTTGGCCCTAAATCTAGCTTTTCTTGGCAGAGTGAACTTGTTTTTAATCTGAATGCTAATATTTTGCAATGTAGCATCAGATATAAAATACCCATTTATATTGTGCCATAGATCTACAATATTTCAGTACTAGTCAATCAATAAATGAGTAGAGTAGGGTTTTCTTTTTGTTTCAATGGAATCTTATTTAAACTCTAACATGTAAAATTATCATGATGCAAATTATTCTATAGGTGATATGTACCAAAACACCTGAAGCAGAACAATGGATTGCATTACAACTGCCTGAAAGAGAGGAGAAGCAGGGCAGAAGAAAGACTTGTGCAATGTTAGATCAATCTGTTAAATGTATGTAAGACGCATATGTGCAAAGGAGGACAAACCTGATGAAATTCTGAAACAAGATTGAGATCTTCAGAAATATTTAGGAAACCATTGAAAATTTGAGGTATTTGCAGACTCAGAGTTTCAATTTTAACTTTTATTCCTGCCAACATACCATGCTTTAAGTAGGGAAACAATTTGATTTGTTTCACTATTAAGTGAAAGTTATTGTTTATAGTTAGACCTTCTTTTTATATGTAGACATAGGCAAAATTCCTGACTGGACTTTCTTCTGTGGGGCTGTAAAACAAGATGCAGTATCAATTGTTGGTCTTTAAATAGTTTTAGTAATGCAAGGAGTCTGGTTTACCTTCCTTTGGGTTCCTGTACCTCATTATGATATAGTGAAAAATCAGTATTATCTGGAGCCCTACTTAGCTCCCTGTATTCTCTCTGCCTAGCATTACTATATTTCATATTTAGTTTGCTGATCATATGCTTAAACACTTGATTTACTTCAGTTTGAAAAGCAGCATAAAAAGTTCTGGATCAGTGACAGGCCAGGGGCCTGTCTAGCTCCCTCACCTACAAGGGAGAAATTGATGGTATCTTCTTGATAGTTGTGGTCTTTTTCCCTTTCTTATCCTCCGCATCTGTAATATGCTGAACAAAACAGAGTGCACCTCTTATGATGTGTTTTGTAATGAAGCTGGAATTCCAGTTATTGGTGTAAAGATCAAACCCAAATCAGGGTTACATTATTGTTAGCTACTGGAGGCAATGTGTTTCTTAGTTTATTGATACAATTCTCAGGGTTGCCCCAAGCATCAGCACCAACTACTGGGGACAAAAGTTGAGAAATGTAATAGCCCTTGTGGAAACTTCAGCTTGAAAACTAAGGAATATAACGGAATTTCTACATGAAGAGGTGGCACTTCTCTCCCTAAGTGGGATTTGATTCAGGTCTCCATTTGCTACTTTGAACAAAACAAAACAAATCAAACCCAAAAAAAAAAAAAAAAAAAGGAAAAAGAATGGTTTGGGTAAAGCAATTATCTTATTCCGTATCTTTTACTTATTCTTTATTATTTAGTCTATCCAGATATGTATTATATAACATGTACTATATCAGCCCTTACGCTTAAATCAAGGATGTGAAACAAAGCCCAAAACAAAACTGGGGAAAAAAAAAAAAAAAAATTAGAAGACCAATAAACCACCAATAGTGCAAAATGGAGTGGAGAGTAAAAGCAATCAAGCAAACTAAAGGTTGAAAATAAAAAAAAAAGTTGTCAGAGCAGTTGAGATAAATTATGACATTTTTAAGTACAGAAAACCTGAGGTTATTACAAGAAACAGTATGACTTCTAATGGCATGGGTATTCTGGTGACAGAAGTAGTAAACATACAGAAGACACTGCTTCTAGAAAATGACATGAATCATTCTGTGAAGAAAGAATAAAATCTGCAGGAAATCAGGAGCAGTGCAAAAATTGAACATCTGAAGACTGACAAAAATGACAACATCAGAAGGCTTCTAAAGAAAAATACTTCACAATCTTGGAATGGTTTAATTTTAAGTGGCAAGACACAGAAGAAACATTAAGAAATATCTTTGAAAGCCGGAAGACAGGTGACAATTTCTGGCTGATACCATCTCTCAATTACTACATGCTGCCTTAAGTTCCTTCTATTTGCTAATAGAGGTTTGTGTTAATATAAATAAAAACAAAACCACTAATACAGTAGTTTATCTATGCATAACACTGTACAATCCACTGTCAAGATAAATTAGACTACTAAGATGAAATGCAAGTTATCTCAGACCAATCACAGTAGCAGAAACTAAAAATTCAAGAACGAGAGTTCATTTCCTCCAGTTGGTGAATTTTAGCCTTCTCCATATGGTACCATCAGCTTGCAACAAAGAAGATGTAATAACTTGGTATAAAGTATTGGAAGTAATTGCAATCCACAGTTGCAATCTCTAAGTTAATATCCTATGCTGTAAAACTGATGAGCATTTTGGACTGGTATTCATAACAAGCAACTTAAACCAGCAGGAAGCGTGTACAGGCTTGAATGCATACCCCATAGGCTGAAGGGAGACTTACAGCTTACCTGTGCTGAGAGCTTCCTATAAACCATGTTGCTGGAACAGAGGGGATGCTAAACAGAAAAATAAGTACATTTTTATATATCTTTTGCTTTTACCCTGCATTCTTATGCTCCAGCTGGTTTCTCTTATGACCTCCATCCTTAACGACAACTGACAGTTCAGGAATTTTATAATCTTGAATCTCATTTTTATAATGGACTTCTTGAGAAAAAGTGTTGTTCTGGGACAATCTGATTTGCCAAAGTACGGCAGACCCAGTATCTGAATCAAGCAGTCCCAACATGTGATTCATATAATGTTATTAGCAGTCAAGAGAACACACTACACTTTCAAGCAAGACAGCGATTAAAGATTGTCTTCTGTGATTAGAAAGAGAAAAAAACCCTTTTGTGACCATCATTTATTCTGTTGCATTAAAAACCTAATGCAGCATATATCTCACTATTTGAATGCAGTGGTTTCTGAATCACATATCAAGAAACTCATCCTACATTCTTACAGATTCTTTGTAACATATCTTACAGGCAAAAATAAACCTGTTTCATCATTGTCATCCTGCTCAGGATTCAGACATTAGTTACTCACGCATATCAGTAATAGAATTCAGTTTTCCATTTTTACATCTGGGTATTTCCCAAATCAGCTTTCATCCTGCCTCTACTTATGACTTCATTCAGAGCAGAAGCCACCTTATTACAGCAAACGTGCAGCTCCTTGCAGACCTAGAGCCTAAAATAAAGCACAAACACATCCTTTTTATTCCTTCTGTTTTTTGATGTAACTTCACTGCAGACACCTAGAGCCACAGCAAAGCAATTCCACCCCCTTGGAATCTGGCCCTTTGGTTCTATGATCACAATCAGTTTGCTGCCATTAATTACACAAAGCTATGATTAGAAACAGATGCATTTTGAGGTGCTTTTATGAAGCTCTAGAGCAGAAGATACGCATGGTATTTGCCTTCAGTATATAGGCAACAGAAATACATGCAGAGAATAGTCTAAGCTCACTAGTCATCTAAAAAGTAATACATTCTGTTTGTTTGTATTTTCTTAAAAAAATAAAGTATTGCATTATGTTAAATACCCTGAGGGTTTAGCATAAAACGTGACTGGAATGAATACAGTGAAAAAAACTTTCTGTCTCATTAGATGATCTGAGTTTCAAAATCTGTTCTAAAAGTGTTGTAAAGTGTGTAGTGTTGTAGATTAATGCATTGAATATATTTCCACAGTGCTTGATGTGTTTCATAAAAGGTCCATTTCAGAAGTGTGCTGTATTATAGGTGAACAGTCGCAGTAAATAATCTTGTTACAGAAACCTAAGCAATTTTTACAAGGCGTATTTCTGGCTGACTGAACAATTTATTCTCCAGATGTCACATTGTATTTTTCCAATATAAAATGAAACAGCTTTTTTTTTCTTTTTTTTTTTTTTTTTTAAGGCAGACTCTTTTGTTTGGTGAGACTGGATCAAAAGTACTTCCTTAAAGAGAAAAATCTATTCGTAAAACCTGTTGTGCTATAAAATTTACATTATATGTGATTACTATACATAATACATCACTTAATTTGATTTAGAGGGATAAAAGACTGCACCAAAGCAAGAACATTGCTGAGGAGAGCTGTGTGCATTTTAAAAATAGGAATCATTAGCTCTCAAACTGATCATCCATGTTGATTCTAAAGGTTGCAAGCATCTTGACTAGCTCTATGTATAGTTAAAACTGTTTCACTTCAGATGTTACCCACTAATAAACCCATATGCCATATCACGGGTCCTGGAAGATTACATGATAATGTAGTATGATAAGAACTGCCTCTCTAGAAGGCAAGGGCAATTAAAAATATTTTCAGTAGGCAGACATCATCAGTAGAAATAAACAGGGTAGTTTTCCAGCATGTATTTTTCTTGGCTTCGGGAAGGAAATATTTTCACAGGAATCTCTCACCCAGGAAAATTCACAGATTATCAGCAATGTATTTTATTGATAAAAAAAAAAAAAATCCTATGTACTACGAGGTATCACACATTCCTATTTTCCTGTTTTCTTGCCCAGTTTTCTTGATTATACACAGAGAAAATTACTGTCAAGGGATAAATTGCTAGTTTTTTTTAAAAAATATTCCCCATTTTTCTCTTCATTGTCTTTTAATCATATGTTTCTGTTTCTCTTTCTATGCACAAAGCTGTGTATACATATAGACTCATAAAACTGCTAAACAGTTGAATCCTAGAAGTATTGGTCTATTAGTATGTCTGCTTAGATAAAACTGCATTAGAATCAATAGTCATTAGCTCTAAAGGGTGATGGGGTTCCAAAAGTTCCTTCTTCAAATGAAGCTGGGTTTTACAAGAAACAGATTTGAGACAAAAAGTCTTCCTTTGATTCAATCCTATCTTTGGTTTTTATATGTCAGTGTCTTTTTATGAACTGTAGTGGGTCTGGCTGGGCTGCTTTTCCCCACCCAGCCTTCATGCTGCAGCACTGGGAGCTGGAGGGTGCTGATAACACACCCGTGTTATGACTGCCAGTGCTCACACGGCACCAGAGGATGGGGGGCAGGATGGGGGAGAAGATACAGCCAGCCTGAGCTGACCAGTGGGATATTCCATACCATATGACGTCAGCTCAACTATAAAGGGAGAGGGCAGGAGGAGGATGGGGGGGCATTCTGCTTTGTCCTCCAAGCGGCTGCTACGTGTTCCTGGAGCCCTGCTTCCTGGACTCGGCCCGACATCGCCTGTGAACAGGAAGTAGAAAATAACATCTTGTCTATCATAACCCACACCCCTGTGCTTTGCGTCTCATTCTCTCCCTGCGTGCTGTGCTGAAGGGGGTCGGGGGGAGTGATAGAAGGGCTTGGTCAACCCACCACATGAACACTCCAGACATATCTGGGTTCTTCTACATGCAGCATCACACTGAAAACTAATGACTAATCTCAAACATTTTTCTACCCTTCCCACTCCATCCAACCTTTTAGTAGGCAGCAAACCTAAAAAGCAAAGTGTCCTAAGACCTGTATAGATCTAATAGTTAAGCAAGCCATTGCTTAAGTTGGCCTCTCTTTGAATAAAATGGTTTGTATTGGTCTAATGTCCTTCTGTCCACATACATGTGAGCAATTAACAAATCCCTTCAGAGAGACAAAAATATATAACTTATATAAGAACAGCTAAGGATCAATGAATTTTGGATACAACAAACCTTTTAAATCCAAATTTTTCCTATGGTATACTCCCATAGCTATGTCACTGTCTAATACAGTGTGCATTTCTACATGAAACAAGCAAGCAGCATCGGGGCCCCATGCTAATTTTCCACGTATTCTTTATATGCATACATGTCCTAGGTGTGTTACACCACTTCCAGGAACATACAGTAAAACTAATTTTAACTGAAGTTTCTTGAAGATTTTAAAGTTCACTGTAACAATTTTCACACGAAAATGGCTGGCTAATAGAAATTTTAGAGGTACTTACATGTGTATCTAGCTCCTAATTGCTTAAAGGACTTAAAAAATCAGGTCTTCAATGAAATAATTCAGTTCCACCAAAAATTAAGGTATTGACTTGCCAGTGACTGATTTGGTTGATCTGAGACCTAACTCCCTATGCTGTATTCATGTTTTTGAGGTGTACAAGCCTTGCAGCTATGAATTTTAGTTGGTGCAGAGGCAATGGATATCTCATTTTCATAAAAGACTATATGTGATAATACCAAAAAAAAACAAAAACCAAACAAAAAAGCTCTGACTATGAACAGAGATTTACTTTCTAAATAAAAAAATATTCTTGTTGCAAACTGCATGGACATGTCAGACTTGCAAGACTTGGATTCTTACCTGAGACAGCTCTTAAGCCATATATTGAACTGCAGACCAAATGAGTTAAGAGTGAAAAGAACCAAATTGCAACTTAACAGTTACATCCCAAAACCTGCTTATTCAGAAAATTCATTTGTTTCTAAAATTTTTCTATTCTTGTATCAGAAGAACCTCCAGTGATACATGAAAACACTAACTTAATTCAGAAAATATTTTTTCACTTAGTCTTCTATTTCTGTGCTCTGTGTTACTCTTCAGTAAAAAACAACTTATATTGTACTCTGAATTGGTGGTAGAAGGTTTTTTCTTGCTTCAAGAGAGTTCACAGCATAATCCAGACAAGCTACTGAGAAAATGCAGTCTTCTCCAGCTGTCTACTTAAATCCTGACTGTGGAAAGTTCATCTGTTAAAGAAGCATAGTACTGAAGATTTCACCTATATTTCCTGAAATTCAGCCAAAAGGGGCCAAAGGCATTATAAACCAAGGCAAAATTTTTATATTCCAGGATAGAGTGGAATTTGGTTAACTGGTGGTGACAAAATATTGCTTGAGCTGCTGCTTGCAGGATTTTAATGTCAGGAAAGAATCAAAGACCAAACTGTGGACCAAGCTATCATACACAGCTACTCTTTTCTGCTAAGGATCACTTTTAGACCACTTAAAATAGTGCAAGCACAGAACTTGGTACCAATTAGGTTAAAGAAAAGGACCAAATACAGGACTGATTTTTGAGGACTCCACAGTTAATAAGCATAGAGGAAAACATAACGAGCTGCATCAAAGTTCACAAGAAAGGACGTTCCACACAGTTTAGAGCCTCATGTCCTATATCACAGAATCTTCCACGTACGGTTTCGGTTCCACAGCCCAGCCTAATACAACATCATGCCAGGCTCGGGGCATTTGCTTTAGTTATGTCAGATGAACTAGCTTCTCTCTAGAATTATGCAAAAACAGATGTAAAACTAGGTAATATTAAATTTGTAACGCAACTTCAATATAGCTTCTGGAGATGGAATTTTATGTTTAATCTCTCTCATAGTGTTTGTTTTTTCTCATTGCAACTTGAATTCCTACCCCTGCTTCTCATCTATCAACAGAGATCAGAAGAAATGAGAGAATGTAAAGACAAGATATTCATTTGAGAACCAGTATTGATCAGGGTACTTATTGCTAGCTAGTATATGCAAAGAACAATGTACAATGACAATGGTTCACTAACTCCTCAGCTTCTCATTCACTTCCAGTGTCCTTTAGCAGGCTTTAGAATTCCATTCAAGTCCATTATTTTTTGATCCTAAGTTGGGATAATTGGTCTGTTTCTCTTCTTGCCTGAGAGCTGGAAGATCTCTGATAGTCTTCTGATTAAGGTGATAACCTGTCAAACATCAATGTGCTATTATATCCTCAGTCTTGACAGACAGTCCCCTTTGGCCTACAGTGGGGGTTGTATCGGAGTTTCCTCTTTAAAGTCCAAGGGAGATGAATGAGGAAATGAGTTTGAGACTTTTCCATACATGACCCATTATTCATATTCAGATACTGGTAAGCACCATGAAGATTCCTTTCATTGATAGCAAGCTATCAATGACTACGAGAATGGCTATTCTGATTTTTGCTTTTTATAGAAGTTCAATTGGATTTGAATGAGTTTTTCTTACCTAAAAACAGATACAATTCAAAAATATGATCAGATGAAAGTAAAGCAGTGCCTCCAGGATATTTCCTGGTTAGGTCTTCAGTATGAACATCATCACCAGCTGTGTAGCTTGCTATTCCCTGCTGCTGGTTCATCCCATAGCTATTTGATATATCAGATGCAGTTGCTTTGGATAGAATCCCTTTTTTTTCCAGGGTTACTCCCCTTACATGGAGAAAAGCACAGCTGAAGCACTCCTTGGGCAGAGGAATGGGAGATATCTGTCACACTACATGAAAGGAAGACTTGGACCCTGTGAATCCTGAAAAGAGGTAAGAGATTTGGTAGTCATGAAACAGACCAAAAACACAGGAGTTACACGTAGTGGATCAGACATCGCAACAACAGTCCTAAAGCAGAAGCCAATGAAATGAAACATTCTTGTCCTTAAAATAAGCTCTATGGGTTGGCATTACGTGCCTTTCCTTCTTGCTTGCTTTGGAAGAGGGGTGGAAAAGGCATCAGAAAGGCAGCGACATCTGTAAAGTATGCTGCTTATTAGCAGACGGCATGGAGACTGAAAAAGAACAGCTTTATACAGCTGAGGGATCCAGGGACTGATATGGTGGTCTTCACTGCTGTTTCAGAAGCCTAAGAATGCGTCTGGACCACAAGGAACATGCACCACTACTACTGCCATGTTACGAGGGAGACACGCCAATGTGACGAAGATGATATCAGACACTGTGAGCATGAGAACCAGGTAAACACAGAGATTTAAAACTTCTAAGTGATTAACATCTTTTTGCCTTAAAAGTTTGCAATGAGTAGTTACTGAAGCACAAATCAAGAGACCATAAGGTATACTGGCAAAAGTATTGACATGTATTTATTAATTAGTATTTCTAAGAGTACTCTTAAGGCATGGGTAAGCTTATAAAATATGAGAAAACTTCACATTGAGGCAAACTGTAAGGGAACTATTATCACAGAAATACCTTTATTTGGCCATTATTTCCCATGCTCCTGTTTTCTCCAACTAACGACACTTGTGCCCCTGTTAACTCTGCCTCCAACACAGTCCAGTCTTCCTATTCCCTGGTCCTACAAGGAGACAATATCACCATGCTCATCAACTCGCTCTTATTACCATAGAAATGATAGCAACATCACAAATTCAGCAGTCTCATTCCTCAACTGGGTTGATTAGGAACAGATGATGAGCTGGAGAAAAGCTGAATTCTTGATTAAACACAAATAGCTCTTATAATGGACAACCATGGGAAGGAAATATATTTAAAATCATGTAAAGAATAAGCATCTTCATACTCTAGATGAGAAATATTATTTTGCATTTATATGACTTTTTAATTTTTTTTTTAGAATTGTTTGAATTTGTTTGTGAAGTTCCCTAATTTAGTTTTAAATCCCACATATAAATAGCAATCTTATGTACTCCAGAATTCACTGAGAAATAACTACTGGTACAGCCTGTAAAACACTAGTTAGGACTTCCCATTTCTTTCACAACAAATATAATATAATAAACATTCACACAAACACAGGTAAACAATATGTTTTTATTATTTTCAAACACATCTACCTGAATTCAAAGGACATGTTATTTAGGGGCCTTTCTGGTAGCTTCTGACCATTCCCTTAATAAAAAACATCTCCCATGAAATGCTTTGCATTTTGCCTGATTCCCAGAAAGCCACTTTTCCTTATTCCCAGTGCAGACCTGGCTCAGCAGGATACTGACACACTCCTCTGCACTGTTTCAACACCTTAATGAATGAATCAAAGCTAGATATTTGTCTTTTGAATCAAGATCGGTATTGAGCCCACAGCCACTAAAGACAGAAAAGGACTATTTGTACCATTCAAACCATTCATCCCAAAAGAAGAAATACCATGTGTGAAAACAGAAAAGTTTTCCAATACAGTTCATGTTCAAGAGACTGTCTCTTCATTTTAAATTTTCACACTGAGCCTAAGTGCTAAATCCTCAAGTCATACTTTATTGGAAACTTGACAACTCCGATTTCAACCACAGTTTATTTTACCAGTGAAAGTGTGCAGTAGGGTGTGCATGCCCATTCCAGGCCATCTCTATTCTCAGGCCTGCTGCAGTGTTTCTTCTACTTCAGACTATTTAGTCAATGCCATTAATCAAAATCCTATAGCAGAAAATGCATGCATAAGTCCTACACATTTATTGCCATGGCAACAATTCAGGCTCTTGTTCATATGTCAAGCTACATCAGTGGAGATAAATTCTATTGTTTTCACACTGACACTTCTCTCTGTGTCGGACTTAATCCATGGAAAAATATAGCTTTGCTTCTTATTAAAATAAAACACAGACCACCCAACTCTCCAAATTCTCATTCTTCACATAGTATAACTGAACAATCTGAATAGTTATGAAATTATAGTTTGATATTTAGGTTTATGATAGAAATTAAAATGTAAAAAAGTGGCCCAGTCCTCATGATATTGTTTTAATCTGTGGGATTGGAATTTAATTCTTCATGAAAAGATGAGCTCATTGCTGTGAAGCTAAATAGCTATGATACCAGAGCACTGTGTTCTTGAATTAGATTGCACTATTTTAAAATAAATGCCTCTAAGCTTTAAGTGAAGTTAATGTAATTCATTTTCCAACTTAGCTGTAGATACTGTATTTTTTATAACATAAAAATGAATGATTAATGCATAATAGAGAAAGATTTTATATTTCATTTACCTCATGAAAAAATACATTCTCATGAGGGTGATTCACAAATGTGAAAGAAAGATAAGCATCATTTTTTGTGCATAAGCCTTTTTACATTTACTTGTATATACTGTATTATGAGTAAAGTCTTAATGCCTGACATATATCTATGGTGTACCAGACCACAGTTTTGATTCTTATTGTTTCCACAGACACATCATCTTTCTCATTATCAGACTAATGAGAAACCAGTCTCTTGTTAATAAAATATTTTTAACGCTTCATATTCTTATTATTTCCCACGTACGGTGCATCATGTTTCCTGGAAAGGCACAAGCCTCATATCACCAGCAAAGACACATCCTTCTCAATCTGACCCTTTTTTCACTTGCTCATGCAGATTTAAGTCCCTACTTTTACAGCATCTTTCATATTGACAAAGCCTATTACCGTGATCTACTATACCGGAGTTCATTTCAGCGAATATCCACCACTACATCTGTTACTGTCAGTACCCAATCTACGTTCCTGTGTCAATGACGATGAAGACAACCATTATATTTACTTATTGTCATGCCAAGTTATGCCAGTATCAGAAACTGCTTCACATACACACTGTGTGTGACTAGCATCAAATATATGTATTTTTAAATGGGGGGCTTTGTAATTTGTAAATATCCTGTGAACTTCATTCATATTAATGAAGCAGTGTTTGCACTTTACTGGTATTTTTATGCAAATTGCAGTAACTCTTTGTGTGCCATGCCTCTATACGTGACTGTCACAGTTTAGGGTCAGGGCAGCCCTCTAAACCAATAACAGATGCTCTCTGTTAACCCCCTCCCTCCCCAAAGGGAAAGAGAAAAGAATAAGGGAGAGACACTTATTGATTAGAAAAGGAAACTAGAACAGCTTTAATGAACATAATGAAAATACACAAATATATACAAAACCAACATCAAACCCAACTCCCTCAATGGCAATTACGTCACAGTCACTACTGATCCTGTGGAGCAGGCACTGGGAAAGTCCTAGCCTGGGCCCAGCAGCAAATGGGAGCTGTGTTGAAGAGATGGGTTCTGGTACTGGGTTCAGAAACACACAGATCAGGATCAAAGGCAGAATGGACAGAGTCCTGCTCAGATGCTGGCCAGTAAAGAGGTCAGGAAGAAGCCAGACCCAAGCCAAGAGCTTGACCCTGATGATCCCTCAAGCTTTATACCAAATAAAATATATGGGATGGAATCCCTCAGTCAGTTTAGGGTCACCCGTCCTGTCCGCTCCTCCCTGCAGGTGCAGCCTTTTACTTTCTTCACCCCCGACATGGTACACAGGATCCAGCAGTGGCCTTGGTCTGCACACCAATCCTTGGCACTAACTCTAAACTGGGGTGTTATCACTGCTAAAAGCCTGCAAAGCATGCTGTTAATCTCCAAAAGTGCAGTTAGAAGAACTGAGATGAACAGTAAAATCACTGGACAGCCTTTGTTCTGTTCTCACTCAAACCAGGACACTGACACACTCCCCAGCTTCTAAAGCAAGATATTTCCCTGGATGAGAAGCACAAAGCAGGTATAGAGAATGCCTTTTCTGGACACCTAAGAGAGAGGACCTAGGGATCTGAGGAGGTTAAGCACAGAATGTGTCAAATAACTTTGCAAATAATTTATTTTTCAATTTTTCCATGTTCTTAAGGAGAAACACTGACAAAATACCTTCCAGGGTCTGAGCAATTGAGAGCAAAAATCTCTTTTCTGAACTCCACGTAGTAACGTCTTACGGTTCTTTTCCTCGCTGCAATTTTAAGTATCATGATTTTCATTGCCTCTAAAACCAGACATACACTAGTTTCAGTAAAATGTATTTTTAAATAGTAATATTTGAAAGCAGAACAAAAGCAGCTTTTTTTTTTCCCATAGACAGGAATTACACATGAAAACAAAATTTTAGTTCTCAGTTTAGCACTGCCCTCTGGTGATACATATCTTGGATATGTACGTGACCCATTTCATCATCATGTATCAGGCCCAGATCTAGACAAGAACTAAACTGAAATTTATGCATTTAAATTTAAGACAGGGATTCCAAAAAGCCTTGTTTAACCCCTTCAGCTGCTAACATCTCCAAGAGACTGTATTTTTCTCCACTATGTTCCTCAGACTGAAGCTTGCTTTGCACATAAGCAGAATTATTGCCATCTCAGAGGCTTTGGAATGGTTTTGCTATCTTGCAGATTGATCATGTTGTCTCTTTCAGCAGTCCCTTACACAGAAGTGGGTTCTCATCTTGCTAACATACATCTGCAGAAGTACTGACAACCTCAGCAAGGCTTTATCTTTGAAAGACTTGGGTATCTACTATCTAACAAGTGTTTTAAGCCATAAATCTGTCTCTAGGTGATTGTATCTGAGTTGCAGGGAGTCATCTTAATCCCAGACGGCTGAAATTTATGAATCCTCCTTTCAGCAGATAGTTTCTTGCAATGTTTACTGGCCATTTGTGTATTTCATTAGGAAGCACAAAACTACCACACTATTAAGCTGTAACCTTTTGGAAAAGAATTCTTGTACCGTAATGACTTTTACTTACATGTGCACAAAACTAGGTTAATTTTCAACATTAATTCATTAATACTAAAGAAAACAGTTTTCCAATCCTAACCTAACATGTTGAAAAACATTAGCTCATTGTTCCTGTCATGAAACTAATGAACAATGTGCCACTTAAAAACGGATATTCTGTATATCTGATATGAAAGATATGGAATGATAAAATCCTTTTCAAGGCTTATTTTGGGAAGCTATCAGGTGTTGGGCTCCTTTGA
The DNA here is from genome assembly GCA_025345505.1 of Todiramphus chloris collaris. Taxonomy (NCBI): domain Eukaryota; kingdom Metazoa; phylum Chordata; class Aves; order Coraciiformes; family Alcedinidae; genus Todiramphus; species Todiramphus chloris. The sequence goes on from JANVCC010000037.1 coordinate 5,695,922, forward strand.
AAATATGTCCTTTTATATGGGTGGCTCCTGCTATTGAAGAGGCACCAGTAAATGATACAAAGTGGTATTGTGAATGTAATACTGCTGGCAAGAACTGACAAATGTAAGCTTCTTAATGATATAATTTTAAATACAGGAAGATGAAGTTTGTTTGTTTTGTTTTTTTTTTTAAGCACACCAACCAATTTGCGCATCCCAAGTTAGGATGGTAGTGGTACCTAAATAGAGGATGCCACAAATATATGAACCTGATTTGTCTCCTTAAACGACAATCAAAAAAAAAAAGACCAGACTTTCCCTCCAAGTGCATTGTGCAATACTTCACATTATTAATCAGAATTATGTCACTGGATTATTGCTTTGCTTAATAATGTGTTTAATGTAAATTTAATGTAAAAGATCCATGATAGAAGCAGTCAAAGCTCTATTAAAATCCTTTTGCAAAGTTCAGCCACTGCATTAGTGTCTTTAGGCTAATAGCCTAATGTTAATTTGGACTCTAAGCTATTATTTTGCATGATACTTAATGTGGTTTTGTAATTAGATTTCCCCCCCCCCCCTTTTTTTTTAGACGAAAGAAAAAAACAGGTCAGAACTGTCATTAATTACAGTGCATTTCTGGGACATGTATAATACAAAACTTCTGCAGTGAAATAGTGTAGCTTATACTCCAGTCAACAACCTGTGTCTCATCCTGTAAATGGAAAAAAAAAATTAATGACAATGAAGTGATAAATACCTGCAGCTGTTCACACATACTGTTCCAATTGAAAAGGGTCCTACTCTCTTAGCTGGTCCAGAATATTAATTCACATATGCATCCCTAACTCCGGTTCAGTCAAAAATTACTAAAACTAACACATCTGATAAACTCACTTCACTCCAAATGAGAGTTTGGGAACAATTATATGATTAATTGTTCTGGGAAAAGCAATGATACAGTAACCTCCAGGAGAAAGGTCACAAGTCCATCCAGGACAGGAGAACATAGCATGCCTCAAAAGTTAAAGACAGAAAGAAGTGCTATAATAATAAAGAGATGCTTTATCCATTCTTCAACATCCTTCTAAATTCCCGACAGAATTACAGTGATCTTGAAACTGATCTAAAATAATACAGTATTCTTTATTTGCTTGAATTCTTTTAAGCTTTAAATTGGCTTTCATTATGAGAAATTACTATAAAGTAGAAACGTTTGTGCTAAAAGTCATTCTTCAGTTCTGATGGAGACTTGGTATCCTTAGATAAAAGTGACAACAAACTTAGAAATATGAACTAAAGCATCATTAGTTTGCTCTTATTTAATTAAATGTGGAATATGTACACATTACTTAATTTTTAACTTGCCTATTTGGCTCTATGTCCAAATCTTGTTCTGGCCAGCAAGTTTAACAAATTTTCTCTCTTCAGTGGATTGTTCTACTAAAAATAGTGAAGAATTATTTCAGTGAGGCTGCTTGAGATAAGTCACAGCCTAATCCGATACACCTTGAAAATTTGTAGTTAACAATACAGAAAAGACTAAAGATTCACTTTTGGGGAGCTCCAAAAGTACATTTTCCTTAAGGAAAAAAAAAAAAAAGCTACATGAAAATTTCTGAAGTTACAGTTTTGTGGCTCTAAAAGCTGTTTGCTTTTCCTCAGGGTTGTAACCATACTCTAATTTTTAAGTCACTGATTGCACTGCAGAACATGAAGAGAACTTAACAAGAAACAAGAACTGGTTAAACATTGTTCGAATAAAATGTATAAGAAATCTAGAGAACAGTACATACCAGGAGTAGCAATTTTGTGTTCTTCATTTTAAAGTACTGAATATTCAGACTTCTTTTAGGGTTCTTTATTTTCTTACTACTTGCTTAGGGCTCTGTATGCTTTTTGCCTTGAGGAAGAAACTAGTCTTACCTGAACAACATATAACAACATTATGCTGCCAGTCTGAACAAATCTGAGAAAAGAACAGTACTGTCACTGTCATTCAGTAACAAAAAATACCCTGACAGTACAGAATTTTGTGTTACAGAATTGAGCTCTGGAATATCATAAACATATACTACTGCCAGCTGATGACGTATTTGAGAAAGGTTTTCTATCAATGCATCATGAAGCAGATAGCTCTCGATAAGAAGCTGGTATCATTCTCCAATTTATTTCTCAAATAATTCTCCTCATGCTAGTGTTGGTGGAATAGAGATGGGACATTTAGTCATTTCATCTCCCTTCCCCTAAAACAGTCCTAGTGACACTGAAAATACCAGGCCTGGCTACAGCAGATACAGTGACAGTGAATATGCTGCTCGTAGGTCATTTGTACCATACCCAAGTATCTAAATCAGATCTTGTGTCTAAACACAGAGATCAGGTGTCCTCTCATTTACCTGTTTTTTGTTTTGATTTTTTCTGTGTGAGTGTTGGGTTTGGGTTTTTTTTCAAAAGACCCCAAAACCGTTAAGTTTTATTTATATTATATTGTCATTGACATTGAAAGCTATAAAAAGTGACTGAAACATGATTAGAAATTAGCCTCCTAGTCTCCGGTCTACTGTATTCACAACTCGGTTTGATTGAAGATACCTTAGTTCACCACTAATCAAAGGCACTGATACTGCTCCCACCATATGAAAATTCATTGCATTTGTCAAGTGCTGAGATCCTTCGGTAAGAGTTCCATATAAATGCCTATAAAGAAAATAAGTGATTATCCTGAAACTCCAACTCTCTTGATTAAAAAAAAAAAAAACAAAAAAAGTAAAGGATCACTTGCATTTTTTTCTCAGGAAATAGTAAAGTCAGCAGAGAGATAAGACAACTCAAGATAATTTTATTTAGACTCCTACATTCTCTGCACACAGTAAAACCCCAATGAATGAGCTGTATGTCCAGAGACTGACAAAATAGGAAGAGAGACGGTCCAAACCCACAGGACCTAGGATGTTACATAAAAATATAGTAGAATCCCAATGCTGTTGGAAGCTTCCAGCCGTACCATCAAAAAATAGACACTATTACCAGTATAAAAAAGTAATTCTAATGTGAGACTTGGGAAAACTAAATATTCCCCAACTCACTAGTCTAGTAATAAAAATTATATTTTATCACGTCCTATTGCCTTATGGCCACACTCTCCTTCAGTTATCAATATCTGAAAGAAGCATAGGAGAAAAAAACCTGCCATACTCTGTCTCATTAAGAAAATGTCACAAATAATCAGTTCGGTCAGAAAGGCTGCAGAAGGATCTTTGGGATGGAACAGCAGTCTTGGATACCTTGTCTTCACAATCAACAGTCACAGACCCAGCTAAGTTTCTCCCTCCCCAGGTTATCTTCAAGAGTCACTGTTTCTTTGCTGTTGCAGTAAAGGTATAGATTCTTCTTCTATGTTCCATGCAATTGCAGCACTTCTGTTGCACCGGGAATCACCTGAAGTACTAACTACTACTGGCAGAATTTCTCCCAATAGGAATATGTTAAGTTTGCCTTTTAAGAAAACCTATACACTCACTTATGTTGTAATCACTTAGAATTAAAATTGCACAGTCTAAGTGTATTTAACTACATAACAAATCTGGTGGATAAACCATCATACAGAAAACGACCTTTCACAGAAATACTTATATAAAATCTAAATCTGAAAAATGCTCAGAGGCTGAATAGGGGGAAAATATTCCAGAGCTAACTGAGAAGTTTTTAATAAAACAGTTACCATGCATATAACGTAACTAAGTCAAGCTAGATATGATTGATTTATTATATTGGAATCCATTAAAAGTGTTCCACTGCAGTTTTAAAACCATATAGTCATTAAATACCCTTGAAAACACACATTTTCTACCATCATTATAAGATATTCTTGACAGCATATCATTTTTAATGGCACCATTATAAACAGGATTCATAATGGCTCTGTTTAGTATGTAACAGAATTGGAAGTCAGTAATATACTGACTTGTATTCAACATCATAAGATAACAAAGAGCACTGAAGGAAAGATGAGTGCACAATTAATATATGAATAATTATTTTGTGCAAAATGAAATGCATTTTAAGTAGTATGTCAAATCGGCATTAAGATGGAAAAATGAAACAGTGGAATTGACTCGATGTATATTACTTAGAAGTACAACATGAACTACCAGGACTGATACATGATTTAAGTAGGAGAGGAAAGATCATGTCCAAGGCTAATTGAAGTGGTAAGGCTGGTTTCTAATTGCAGCAAACACCTCCCAGACTCACTACATGTGCCATAAAACATGGCTTCAACTTACCCCTTTTGTTTGTAGTCCTTTCTAACAACAGGACATTTGAAGAACAATTCATGGCTTTTGTCCCTTCAGGTGCATGGGGGTAATCAGTCTTCAACTATCATTTGTTAGCTTCACAGCAAGGAAGTCATGGAACCTAAAAGATCTCAGGAACACTAAAGTTTACCTTCAGTTAAATCATAGTTTAGGGAGCTGGGCACTTGAAATGAAAACCAGGTCCTAAGTTAGGTAGATAACAGGCATTGTGTATACAACAGGAGTTCCTCTAATACTTAGAGGAAGCGTTTATGAGGAAAAAAAGGAAATAATAATTTTCCTAATACAGTAACAACCCCTCACTAACAGTGGTATCAAGAGAAGAGGTCTCCTAACTCTACATAAAAAGTAATGGGACTGTAGCATGAGCACAACCTGAGACAGAATCCTCACTCCAGGTACCTCCTCCCTACAAGGCCTGGCAGTTCAGGGAAAAGGATCAGTAACAGAAAAAAAAAAGAGATTCTGTAATTCAAGTCTCAAACCTACCTCTGCTGCAGCAGACATACCAACATAAAGCCACAGGGTATTGGCAATTATTTCCTATGATGTATGAAGACAACTTGACATCCAGGAAGATCCTAACCAGCCCTGTAACTTGTCATAACTAAAAAGAAAGAAATAAAAACATCCTCTAAAGGTCCATTTTTCCTCTCAGTGTAAATTCTTGGCTGTAATGTCCTCTGGACCAAGTCTGCTCTAAACTCTTGTTTTTATTAGCCCTGGTACAGACTAACTTGTTTTGAGACGATAGAATTTTGCAGGGAAAAAACACCCCTCTTAGGATAGAAAGGTCCCATTTTTTTTGTACTGATGCTGAAAAGGAAGAGGTAAAGAACATTTTATTCCACTGCTGTGTTTCTACTTTTCTGAACTGGAGCTGATTCATACCTCAGTGCAACTTAAAGCAGCATCTTTACTACCTTCAATTGATTGTCCCAGTGGGGATACTGCAGCCCTAAGTATGTATATATACATGTGTGCGTACACATACATGTCCACCCAGATACAGATATCACTCTTTCCACAGAATCTCTAGTGCTTGGGAGGAAGCATAAGTGGAGTTATTAAACCAGGTCTCCACAAATTTCATTTCTTTCATTCCATCATTTGTGTCAGTGCCACCCAAGAAAAGGAGGCAGTACTTACCTAAGGCAATAAACCATTCAAACTGACAACATTTATTACATATCTCCATATTTGTAGAGAGCTGGCTGACAGACATACTGAGATAATCAGTTTAACAGCACTTATCTACAGGTATTAATGGCTGCATTCATCTGCATATGTGTGATTTGCTGTGATCTGCTCTTATGCAATCTAAAATAATGAAATGGAGACTTACACAGTATCTCCTTAACTAGTACTGATATTACATTTCTCTGCTTTCCCTAAAGCAGCCATGTATAAGCCTTGAATGTTTAAATTCATTGTAACATGATGAAGCATTTACTTTTTGGCACGTCATCAGCAAGTGACTATTAAGACTAACTTTTTTTGCCTTTTCTATTCTATTAATTACCTTTCTACATAATTGGAATTGCTTTTTCCCTTCCACCTTCTATTCTAATTATGTAATAAGACAACATACAGAAAACTACATGAAATCTGAGACTAATAATATTGATAAGAAGTATGTGAAAGTCCTTGTGTCAGTAGTCTTCCCCAGGCAGAGCCATTTTGGCCTTACTCCCCAAACATTTTTCTCCCCTCTGCCATGTCAATCATAAGCCTAAACTTTCTACCTTGCACAGGTGAAGGTCTCTGCATTCTCACTGGTGTTACTACATCGCACTATTATTGAACGTCCTATACAACTGAAAAAAACACTTGTCTATCTGTTACACAAAGTGTTAAAAGTATTTATTTCTCTAATACAAAAAATGCCTGTACAATATAAAATATCATTTACTTCAGTTGTCTAATCCTGTCAGCACCATCATAATTTGATAGCTAAAACAACCAACAAATAATAACCAGTACAAACTCTACCTTAGCTGAAATCTATCTCACAAATGAGAAGTACAGAGCAGGTGATTAAACTTTTAAGGGCTGCATATTAGAAACAAGAGGGATTTTGAGAATCATGGAAACTAAGATGGAATGGTAGGGAGGATAGAAGAAGGAAGTAACTCAGTAAAAACTGAGCTGTCCCTTCATCTGCCAAACAGGCCTGTATGCTGCTACCTAAATAGGAAGGCTCTTCTAAACCAAATTTCCCTGAGGATATTGCTAATTCCATGCTTCTCAAGGTTAGAGTCTCAGTTCCCAGGATGGACTTACTCTTTGACCCAGGTCTGCAAGAAAAATGCTACAAATATTTCAAATAACATACAAGGTGAAGTACAAGGAGAAAAAAAAAAAAAAAAAAAGAAAAGAAAAACAAATCAGTAAATGGAAGGTGCTAATTTTACAGTCTACGAAACTATCAACCTTGCAACAATGATCTCTCAAACATTTTAGACCCACAGCTGTAAAACGGGAATATTACTACCCAGCATTGTTGTGAAGAAACACTTAATCGTGAACACAAAGGTTTCCACATTACAGTGATAATTTTTACAGAAAAGCCAATCAGAAATATGTTTGACACAATTATAACAGAATTATAACTTTTTTTGGCAGAATTTTTGTTTGTTATAAAAATGCAGCTAAATTTGAATAATGTGTAATTTTTGAATGCTTGACTTTTTAACCCTAATAGCACTCTTCTTGTATACACAATTGTTGTATGTGTGGTATATAATAGAATGACCTTCATCCAGAGCACCAGTGTAGTAGAACTGAAGCATTTACTATAGCTTTTATTATAAATGCCTTAACAAATTTCTAATCAATAATACTTGAGAGAACCTTAAAGAAATTGCATACTTCCATAGGTAAAAGGAGTTATCTCAGTTCAGTAACTATGAAATAGAAAGATGAAGAAGTCTGTTTTTCATATTAGAACTGAGCACAGCTGTACAGTTATATAATAAAGTATCAGTTGTATCCATGGCAATAGCAAGTAATTGATGCACTACAGTTATTTTTATAAACCCAAACAAAAAAAAATCAACTGGAAATTTCTTTACCAGTTTCTTGGCATTGTATGTTTTTTATCTGTACATAATGTACAAATTTATAGCCTGAATACACTCACTGATCCGACTCACTGAATAAAGCATGCTGGGTTTTTCTGCATAATAAAGAAGATGTGGATCTCATACCCAACAACCACGTCTTTCGTTAACAATTTCATGAAAAATACTTCTTGGACTAAGATATATTGCTAACTTAAATTCAGATTGCATTGGACTTGGGATTTATACACCGTAGGGATTTTATTTTCTTTATTATTTATTTCTTTAATGATTAAAGTGTTTTTCAGGTGTCTTACAGTGGTAAGTTAAAGAACATTTTAGTAAAAGTAAGTAGATGGTTAGATTATAAAGAAAACTAATTGAGACCCAAAAGCTTGGTATATATTGTGTCTTGGACCCTCTCTGATCTGGTTAAATCTCTTGACCGTCCTTGAGTAAAAATCTCTCAAAATACATGCTGGTTTAAAGGAGGATCTATGCTTTTCAATGGCTCCTCTCACTCCTTGAAATTATACCAGGCAAAGATAAAAGGTAAAATTATACCTTAAAATATACTTATATTGCCAATGTTTTGTTGGGCTTTTTTTTTTGTCCACAACAGAAGAGGAAAAAAAATAATTTCCTTGATTCCCCCCCAAATGAAGATCCATCTCCTTGTAACAGGGTTGGCACTTGTGATCACCAGTGTTTACTTGTAAGAAGCTACAGAGATAGTGATGTTTTGCTGTATCCTGTCAAATGCAAACCTCTTGTACTTTTTCCTGTTGCAGGATAACTTTCTAATGGCAGTCAGATGACCATGACAATACCTCTTCTAATGAGCTTTCTTGATAGTGCCTTTTTTTTTTTTTTAATGATCAAGTCATAATTCTAATCATTGTTTCAAACTCAAGATGAGACATGCTACTTGGATTCTGTTTCTATCCTTAACTAACTTCTGATAGTGGTTAAAAAAATTGCATCTTCAAGACAATGGACAGGCAAGATCTCAGAACTTCATGTAAAAGATTAAGCCATTATATGTAACCCCCACAAGTATTCCCTAAAGTATGCGGAATATTTAGCTATGTATTCAGGGCTGCCTTTCCCTTCTTTACACAGCATAGCGTCATCTCCTTTTCTCATTTCTTTCAGTGCTTCTATTCACTTTCCCCTTGCCCAGTATCTGTATGAATCCTTTGCCCGAATTATCAGATATATATGATGACAACTCATTTGCTTTTTGGAGATTAAAAATGAGTAGACTCTCAGAAATGCCAGCTGCTGTTGTTTATCAGGGAACCTATTACTTGAGAAACTCTGCATCACCATTTAGTTGAGGAATAGTCCTCTTATAAAATTTTTCATGAGACCAGCCTGAGACAGCCTTTAAACATTTGGAGTGGAAGAAAGCAAGCATGTATATAAAAAGCACATATATACAAGTTTTGCTTGTTTAATACATCCTGGAATTTACAAGTTTTTCTGTCAATTCCTAGTAAGGGGGCTTGACCTGGGTCTTTAATGCGGGACACTATCAGGTTCATGCTACACTGCACGTTAAGTACAAGCACACTTTAACGTAATATAAGCTAGTTTTAGTGCAATTTCCCTTCTGTGATTCAAAAATTACAGTCATTTCTGAAATAATTTATCTCCTCACTGGCTACTGACTATTCTTAATCGTGTTTATATTTAATGAAAGCATCTAAAAATAGTTCTTATCCATTATCTTCTCTTTTTAGGCTATTTCTTATCTTTTCCTCCACTACTATATCATAATGCTTTTTTGTCTAGGGATACTGAACAGGGAATTAAAACATGTTAACAAAAGAAAGGTTATGGACTGTGAGTCAGCAAGACCAAATAATCAAATACATCATGTAAAAGCTAATAATATTTAGATAGGGAGCCCAGAATCTGGCATTTTCATTATATTTTTCAGTTAGCATGAAAGTTTAATCTTCCACTAATCATTTAAAATGTAAAATAAACAAGGCTCTCAGCATATCATGGTCTATACTCAGGCCCCCAGGAGAGAGAAAAACACAAAAGAAACCTAACAATATGATGCTATATATTCTGAGATATTGCCATTCAATCTGATTTGCCACATGCCCATACATTTTAATGCTGACTTCATTATGAAATCTCTTCTTGATTAATCATTGGTGAACAATGACTAAATTGCACTCCAGCATCAGCCTGAACTGAGGCATTGTTAGAAGCAACATTCATTTGAAAAGCATACCAGATGGGCCAAGGAAAGGTCAGTATGGTAACACCACAGTAACAATGGACAAAGCTCATAAACCTGTGGCAGAAATAGTTCAACTGAGAATACAGTAGCTTTACAGAACATGCTATGAGACTGTTTAATTTTTATATATATTTTAAATCATGTTAAAGGAATTTATTATGAAAATATTTTATAGTGTTCAACCACCTTGCTACTGTCAAAAAAAGATGTACATAAAGCTATTGAAACTTCTAAATAAGTGTGGACAGACTTTGGTAAGGACTGTTGGACATGAAGAACAATTGGCACATTTAATGGTATCTTCTATGACTACACAGTTTTCCACAGTATTTGCATAGCTGCTTACATCTGAACCAGTCCCAGTGTGAAAAGTTCTTGGGTGCTGTAAGACTCAGGCTGTAGCTTCCCTTAATTTTTCCAGGTTTTTTCCTCCAGTGTGTGTTAGCTTACTGCTTTTATGGTAAAGAATTACCAAAGACTTAGGATTGCCAGAAAATAGTTTCTAGGAACACTGTACTCTCTCTAACACATCATAAAAGAGCCATGCAATACTTGCTTGAGATTGATAATTCTGGAGGCAGCACTGCTAGTTGAATAAACCACCTTCACCTAGAACACATAATAAAACACTTAAACACACCCTATGCTGCTTATAAATGGGTAAACGCACAGTCCTCCTCCACCTAATCCACATTCCTCCTCTATGGAAGACAAAAGAAACATTGTCTGTGTCACACTGTGCTGGAACTACGAAAAGAGAGAAAACCCTTCCTTGCAACTGACCAACCAATGACAGTAACACTATGCAACCTTCCCATGCTTTTTCAAATAGGGATAGTTCTCACAGGATCAACACATTTTTGTTAAATTCAGCTGCGAATCCCATGTTGGGCGCTATAACTTCTCTTTTCACCTACACAATGATGGAGCCTCTGCTGTAGGCTGCTGGAGGACAAATGCTAAATAAGTTTGTCATCAAGGTCAATGTGGAATCTAACACAAGGTCCTGCAGACCACACTTTGCTCCTTTGGTCTCTTCTAGCTGCTAAATCAACACTACCAAACCACTCTCACCCTTCTGCACTGGTTGTGCACCGTTCAACAAATTGAGCTTAATGAATACAACTTCATTTACCCCTGAGTACAAAGCATCTGGTTTTGGGCATTACCTCCCTTTCTAAGTTCTAAATCTACTTTTCAAGATGGCATCTTTATGTGAGATGACTCTGGATGAGGTGTAGCAACATCATTTCTTTCCAGCTTTGCCACAGAGAACAGAAAAACACTGAGAACAGTCTTTCAAGATTCTGCAGTTCTAGAGACAATAGGGAAGAAAGTATTTTCGTTTTGTAAAAGAGTAAGTGCTTAGGGTTTAATTAGATACTTATTAGATAAACAGAAAAAAAATCACTGGTAGGAAAATGTGGAAGTTACTTGTGGCATAAAGAGTTATTCTTACAGGGTTGCAGGAAAGGACAGATTATAAAGGGGATTTCTCTAACAGAAAAGGGAAAGTCACCTTTATAATCTGTGAAACATGATGAGATGAGTTATTAAACCAGTATTTCTGAGTATCTGGGGTTTGTTACTAAGCTTTTCATTTCAGTGTCTCCTTTAGGAATTATTTTATTCAGTGTTTCCCAAAAACTTAAAGATCAGAGGAAAAGTGACTAGTTTGTAAAAAATTTCCAGCAAATTGGTATTCCACACTTCTACCTAAATCTGATTAGGTCTGTTAGATCACTCTGGTGTGTAGTGATAAACATCATTGGTGAATTTTACGCAATGGCAAAGCAATATAATGTTTCAGGGATTTTCACGGGTTTGTGCTGGCAGAGGTTACTTACTGTGAGCATAGTGGAATGTGTCAACCATCTTTATGACTGTGCTCAGCTCTGGTTTTAGAGCCGTTCAGTTGCTAAATTTCAGACTACAGGGAATTTATTTCTCATGACTTGAACAAGAGCGTGGCTGGTTAAAGACTAGATTAGGTTATTAAGGGATGTTTTATCCAAGTTCAAGTCTTGTTAATATCATTTTTTATAAAATATAAATTTTATGAAGATAAAAAATCATTAATTCTTTAATGAGTTTTCCATGTGGGTTCCTAAAATACATGTTACAATGAAATATAATCAGACCTTCTCCCTGCATTGAAGCAATTCCTTATAGCAACTTAGTTGGCCTTTCAAATATACATTTTGTTTTCCTAGAATAGCCTTGTTGTACAAAAGTCTTACTATTAGTAAGATAGGTATAAGCACTTTGCTTGTGGTACATGCATTGATGTCTGATGACTTGGTTGTATATTAAAAATGGTTTGGTGCATTTGGATTGACTGCTGTTTTTACAGGGATTGCTCCTATTTACTGTAGCTTGCAGGGTATTTATTTTTTAAGATTGTACAGAGTGCTTAGGAGAGCACCATAGTTATAGAAGCATTTCAGAGAATGTGATGGCAGGATGAATGTTATTTAAGTTGTAAAAACCCTGTGAGTCTCGGTTTTCCATTCCTGATAAGTGTGTCATCTGCATAGCTACATGGGCTTTGTGATAAGATTATTTTAAAATCTGTTCTTTACAGCAACTCTGAAAAAGGTTGGCTATGTATGCTTATAGTTTGGAAGGGTAGATCTTTGGAAGTAATAATTTTCTGTGTAAAGATGAGAAGAGCAAATGCTAAAATATCTTTGGGACAAGACGACAAATCTGAATGTGAGTTTATGGCAATCAGAGGCAGGTAAAAAAAAAGGAGGAGCTACACAGACTAAATAGTAGTGACACATCCTCTGGAAGAAATAGGGTAGGAAGAGTGATGATGGTGATGATGATGATCATGATGATTATTATTTTTCTAATGTAGAAAACTAAGTGAATACTACTTAGCTAAAACAAAAGGAATCTATTTCATTATTGCCATTTTTCAGGCTTAGCTCTGAGCCCAATAAAACCTGCTGGAAGGCTATCTACAGACAGTGACCCTTCCAATATTACACATATTGTATTTTTCACTGATACGTGAGATAGTACTACATCATTTTTAAGTAGAACCAGTATGTTCAGAGATACACCAACTACAGGAATTCCTTTATTTTTTTTTTTTTTTTTAACCTTAAGAGATTGGGTTTAAGTCTAACCTTTGAAACACGTGTCTACTTAAGTTATCAAATGCAAATATGTGTTTGGTTCACATCTACCATTAGTCAGCAAGAATACCACAGGCACAAGGCAATGTCCTACCTGAACTATATGGCTGTCTTTAGGTCAAAATAATTACTTGCCTACATAAATCTTTTTCTAAATATCACCATGGAATTAATACACACACGTGTCATATTGTCCAGTACCATGACATTCCTCTCACAATTCCAGGCAGGAAATAGCAAACTTCACCCTTGGAAAGACTCATAAATAGATAAGTACCCTCTATCAACAGATGATAAAAAGGAAAAATAACAATAGAACTACATAATGAACAACTACTGAACAAACAGAGCTGAAGCACTAACACAGTCAAGTTATTGTCTAGGCTTATTATGAGATTTTTACAGTAATATCATTTGATTTTCTAGTTTCACGGCAATTACATCAAAGGTCTTTTACTCTTTTCAGTTGTGTATCATTGCTTCAAAATAAATTCTGTTATGAAGTCCAAGGTGGGAAGGAAAAACAACAAAAAAAGTTGTTCAAGGTCACAGACTGTGTTAAACAGTTTATTTGTAATTTTTTGTCTGTCTAACTCCTGGGAGTCACTGATGGCATATTCTGCTTCTGACTCAAAGGATGCAGTACAGTGCAACTTTTTTTTCTTTTTTTTTTTTTTTTGACACTATGGATACAGAAAGCTCAACATCTTGATGCTGGATGCAAATCAGAATTTGCACAGATCAGGTTAAATTGACTTTGGCTTCATCTCACAGCATCTGAAATCATACTGCTGTTCTCCGGTGCTTTTAGGACATAAATAGATAAATTTATAGATTAAGCTGCTCCTGGCAGTACTTGCTCTTCTGTGAATAGTGAACCAATTCCACAGCACATTGAAATACAAACTGTAGTTGCAATACCAAGTTGGCAATGAATCTTTGCTGTCAATTGTTGTGTGCCATATGGACCCACTTAAGCCTCTTCCTCTTTTGGCTCTGGAAAAGGAGGCAGCCATTGTGGCCAGTCATGGGGTCAGTTTAGAAACCAAATGGCCCAGGTGCAAAAACTTCAGCAGAGACATCTGCATCCATGACTGGTTTTTTGGCTAGATTTATCCCTGCCCATATTTAGACATGGTATCTGCCTTCTTGCGTAACGTTACCTTTTTCTGCCAAATAGATCCCAGGAAGTCTGTTCTAATTTGTATTGTAAGTGATCACAAAATACACCCAGTATATTGCTATTTTTTGTATCCTATTCTGCTCTGATACTTCAAATACGAAAAGAGCTAACATTCTCTTTTTCAAACTATTTCTTTTATCAGATAATGCACACAGAAGCTCAGGTGAAAGGTCTCACAAACTCAAATGTGGATATTTATAATCTCTTTTTAAAAAGTTTGATGCCAGCCACAAAGTAAAGTTGAGCTACTCAGAGGAAAGATTAGAAGTGTAATTACAGCAATACTGATATGGCTACAGCCTCATACTCTGTACTAAATGCAAATGCTTTATCCTTTGATACACAGTTCTTAAAATGGCTAGATAGATCCATATTCATCAAGCTTATTTTGTGCTCAATAGTATCATAGTTAATAAATATCTACTGGATATTTAACTTAAATTTCCTGCTACAAGTCTCACCAAGACCCAGATAATCATACTGGTCACTTGTTTCTCACCTCAAAAAAAAAACAAACAACAAAACAACCCAATCTATATTAAAACAAAACAAAACAGACACTTACTGCAAGGCTGTAACTTCATTTGAAGAGCAAACAAAACACACTCTGAAACAATTAATGCATTTTATATCTCAGTACCATTCTGTTGGTGCATTTCCTGTTTGTCACTCTTAAAACAACATATCCAGTTGAACCTTCAGTTTGGAGAAACCACAGAAAGTGTAGAGGTGCAAAATCTCATCAGAGTCTGATCCACCACTGTATCGTTCAACCTCTATATTGGTCTAACAGCATGCAATGCAAGAATCAAGGAATAATGAATCAAGGTCACAACATTTGAGAAAGACTTCACAAAAATCACTATAAAAAAGAAAATTCTCCTTAAATATACAAAAAATACACATACAGATGTTATGTCGCCTACTAGAATTCTTCTATTCATTACTTTAACATACAGTGTACTCGCAGTTTCATACTATGCTTTGTTACATATAGCATTCTATTTTTAAAATGCATTAAACCAGCCCTCTCTTTACTCTGATCTGGGGAAAAACACATCTTTTTCAATGCAATTCATCTTTGCTCTGCTTTCTTCTATCTTTTGTTACACAAAACAGTTTTGTCAAATTGGTTATTTTTCCTGAGGTAACATGTGTCTGCTGGACATCGCATCTACAGGAAATTCTCACTTGTCTCCAAAGCAGAAAGCTTACACAAATAACAGTTATAGGACTAAGGAGCTTTGCATGAAACTCTTCAGGCTGGCTTAAGCTGCACCAAAATGAAGTTCTGTTAGAAAATAAAAATTCCAACAACAGGGAGCTGCCATCATGGTGAAAGTAGGTCTTTAATTTTACTTCACAAAAGGAAGTGCCACATTCCCTGCTTAGGGTTAGCTTTGAGTCCCTGCAGCACTGACCTTAACCCTATCCATGGGCATTCAAGAAATTAATGTTTCTTGGGAAAAAAAGATTTCCTAGTCTGCTCTCTCCCAAAAAACACCTGCAAGACTGCTGTTCTTCTCAGAAAAGAAGTAAAATGAAGGTGACAGTCTGGAATGCTAGTGAACTGGCAGCTGTTCAAAACTGAGTCTTTGTCAAATGACTGACAAATAGATGTCAGAAATACATGAGCAGCAGCAAATACATATAAGCCTTTGGAGAGCCCTAGAATTTATCTGTACGTATTTTATACCAATGATATGGAATAAATGCATCCAGAAAATGATTCAGAACTCCAGACACACATGCTGCATTCTGATTGGCATCTCAGTAACACCTAGGAAACACACAGGTTTCTTTGCTTGATTTTTATGTAAGGATTCTGCCTCATTAGTAATGAGTGGCTCCATCTCACCCAGTGCATCTCAAGGTTGCATAGCTCTCCTTCATTGTCCACCATGGAGCAACTTAAGGTTCACGTTTTAAAACATCATCTAACATATGCAGCAATTATCTGATTTATTACCTTGTAAGGATTACTTATAAATATGTTTGTGTGTATGGCACTTAGATTCTTTTCCCTTTTGTATTAATACATAGTAAATCCAAACTATTAGCAATACCACAATTTTAAGGAACTGCTAAATGCCTCCCTTACATTATGTTACAAAAACCAGTAATAATTTTTAATGTAACTATCTAGTGGTAGCAATACTGGTATAGAAACAGTGGGAACCTGGTACCACAACATGTTGAAATGGAAAGTATACATTTAAGCTGTGTCGAGCTAATATCAATTGCAGCAAGCAAACTCAGCATGCTTCTTTCAATATGGCATACAAATGTCAGAGTCCCCTCTCCTGCTGTATATATGAAGATGTGTGTGGTGGCCCTACCATCTCTGCAATATCAGCCTGCCAAAAGGTACTGGCTAGAAGCCAAAGTCATTTCTCTAACAGAAACAGAGGAGATATGATGAGAGAAGCTACAATCAACACCAAACATACTGGCATAAATCTTTACAAATGCAATGCAAGGGCTCATCCTGTTTACTTCTAAGGTTTTCAAGTAAGCCTTCTTGAATCCACTGATTTCACACTGGTTTCAGACACATCTGGAACTACTATATTACTGTATATTAAAAAAAACCCCAAAAAAACAAAATGCAGAGCTCAGAGTACTACTGGTCCCTTTACATTTCCTAGAAAATTAATTAAATGCCTTCCTGAATACATGACATAATATGTTCTAGTTACAGCCATGAGGCTACTCCTTTTTCCTATTTTTCTCTTGATAACAAGTTATCAACTGGGACTTGTCAATCAGAATAGAGTCAACCCATCCTAACTAGGAATGCTGCCTTCTCCTCCCCACAGAATATGGACATTTAGCTGGCTTACTTGTATCACTCTATTTGGAAAAGCAAGACACTTTTTGTAGATATAAAACAAAGATCAACTTACAAATTATGTCATGTTTAATTCTATGTTAAATTTGCATTTGTAAAATAACTACAATGGCCCCTTGAGTGTTTTAAGCTTACCTGTAATTGAGGAAACACAGAAACACCAAGTTACAAGTCTTCATGATCTCAGCATTAATACAGTGTATTTACAGATGTTTATGTGACAGAAGAATTCTTCCATCCGAAGAGAAAACCTGGGAGAAATGACAATGAAGCAACCTTTAACTACGTCCTTAAAAACATTATAAAGACAGTACTGTATTTAATCATAAGTATGAAGCCAAAGGTGGTTGTCATATTCTTAATCAGAGCAAATACACAACAAGCTGAAAGAAAATCTCTTGCATCAAACTCTACAAAAGACTATGTCAGCACAGAAGTGAAAAGGAATTTGGGTTTTGAGATAAACCAGTCTTGAACAACAGTCTTCTGATAAACTTAAAATTCTAGGTGGTCTTTATGGGTTTCAGAGAGCAGCTGTATTCACACAGCATCATGATGAGGTATTGGCTTATTTTTAACAGTAAATGTAAATAGTGGTACTGCTTTGATATTACTCAAAATATTATCCATCATAAATATTATTTTTATGACAAGAACTTGAGAACTCCTGTAAGGACAAACCACAATATCCTCACAGAGCTGACAGTATTCTTATATGGGTATTAGCTGAATAATATAGTAATTTTAAATCAATTGTCATTTATTTAGTGTTCCACAAATGAACAAAATGCACTTTTCCACTTAACTACCTCTGTGATAATGTTCATGGCTTCATAGTGGTTTTAGTTTAAATACAAGTCTCCAAATATCCTTACAATAGAACTCTTTTTTTTTTTGACACAAGTTCTTAATTAATTGAGCTTCTTGATACTATAAGCTATAGAAGATCAACTACATAAAAATGAGATGTCAAATCTTCCCCATACATCAGGCATAATGCTATTTTCATTGTATCTTTACGAGACATCAGATATGTTAATATTTATGGAGTATACACAGAGGAATACTGCTAGAATTAATAAATAATAAAGCTAATATTTTTTGCAAAAATAAATCATCAGATATCTCATTATAGAATGTATGTCTTCAGTTGTAGATAATTTATACAGTAATAAATAACAGGAGAACACAGTGCTGATAGAATTATATTTCATTATTTAAAATATCTTCCTACTCATATAAGAATGTATTCTTTTGTGTTCAAAAATCATGGAACTAGATAGAACTTGTTTAGAATGGAGGGTGTTCTAAAAAAAAAAAAAAAAAAAAAAGCCCCTAATGTGCCAGCTAGATGTTACTGAATAGGTGTGTATAACATGTATCATTTTCTCAAATGTACTTGAAAATCATCCTAGGGTGTATCTTTGGAAAGATGTATCTCTGGAAAGATGTATCTCGGAGAATTTTAACCTATTGTCCTTATTGTCTCAAGAACAGTAGACTTCTTCCATCCTGAAAAAGGTGTTATGTTACTGGTCTTCACATAGTCATTTTGAGTCTTACCCATAGAAGGGAAATAATGAATCATTAAGGGGTGAGGGTTTGGGTTTTTTCTTTTTGTGCAACAATTAACTGAAATTATTGGGTAAGACTTCAGAAAGACCTTGCATAAATGTTTGTTGCACCTAATGATGCAACAAAAACACATCAAAGAATTAAGTGTATGTTGATATTTGCATTCAATACTGTTAAAAATTTTGTCTCATTTCTGATAGATCTGGTCTTATGGTTCAATTCTGTAAATTCATTAACAACTTTGTGCAGTGCAGTCTCTGATCTAGGGAGACCACACACCATATTCAGCACTCTGAGAAGGGCTACAGGATTGGTCCCTTCACTCCACAGCTAGGATTTTAACAGCATGCTAGAGAGAACAGGCATCAAGCTCTCATTGCAGGTCAAAGGGACTGATGCTGAACTCCATTAGACCTCTTCATTTGTAAACCCCAGACTGTTCTCCTTGACATGGGACACATCTTCATTCTCTTTCTAATCTATGCCTGGTATGCATTGTACAAGTGTTAATTAACTGATAGTAACATAATTAAGAAAATGTTGCTATGGATCATTGCAATTCAGTTTGAGACACTGACAATGAAATAGAAATACAATTTGCTGCCAAGCACAATGGAAATAGGAATATCAACATGAGGTTATGATTAAAATTCTGGAACTTTCAAAAATAACTCGTGGCCCCATCGCTTTATTTTCTTACAGCTTTCTTCCTTTTTCTATGCAGTTCCTAATCTATACACAGCGTATGACTGAGATTTACATATGATTTTAGTAAATCACAAAGCCTATTCTGCTATTGAATTTCTCAGTATGTGACTTAGTGAACTGGTTTTATGTCAAAAGCACATTAAAAAAAGATAAGCCTAGACAGCATTTGCAGCCTACAACAGATAAGTTAACATTGTATTGTTTAGTCTTCTGTGTCTACACCTAAATGACAAGGTGATGATTTGTTTAAACATTAGGAGTTTTAAATATATACTGATCAAATATTACCTAAGAACAGCTTAAAGGGAAGTGGTACATAAAATCAATGTTTAATTGATTAATTTCCTTCACAAACCAGGGACTTATGAGACTAGAAGATAAGATAAAGCAGAAGGCATAAACCAAATTATCTGCCAGGTGGATTCCATTACATTTCTATGTCTGCAAAACTAAAAACCTGGTAACACAAACAATAGCTTTACAACAGAGGGTAAAATACCACCCAGCCAGTAGGAAAGCAACAGAATGTTCTTTATTTCAATTACCGTTGTTTAGAATAGTGCTGTGATGATTTACACAGTGAGGATGTGGTTCTGTGAAATCTACAAAATACCTCCCTCAATTTTTTTTTATCATCATTTACATTGGTCTTTTTAGCCCATTACAACAACACTGTTGAAAGGCGGAAAAAACTCCCACAACACATTTACATTGAATTTTAATGATATTATTATGCATACGAGACAAACTTCTATATTCAATAAGCAAAATTCTAATCCAAGTTTGCATTTAGCATAAAAATTAAACAAATCCTGACAGAGTTTTAGTTCCAAGCTCCTAGAAATGCCTACCACTCCTATTAGTGTCCTGTACATAGCCCTCTATTCAAGAATTCTCCTAGGGCAGTGTCTATACAGTAAATGGGACAGGAAAGACAGTGAGAACTTCAGAAAAGCAGAAGAGAAATAAACAAAGTAATAATAAAAGTAAGCATTATGCTTATTCTGCAAGCCGCAAACAATGAGATTACAGGAACTTCCAGAGCTACACTTTCAGGGCTCAGTAAGGTAACAAAAGGGTTCCGTAAAAATGGCTCAGAGCCACTTTCTATTTCAACTTTATTTGCTGTTGGACTCAACCCAGCAGAGAGTGATAATGCAAAATATTGATTCCCACATCCAGAAGCTGGATCTGCCTTTTGGGACCTCTAGTGTCTATATCTTTCCACATTTGAGGCTCAAAGTTCTCTACACTGAAATACAAGATCTATAACAGACAACCACAATTCCTTATTTTGAAGGATACCTGCCTGTCCTACAAGAGTCACACGAAGCTTTTGAACCCTGTTCTGCCAACAACTGTGCACATAACTGTGCACATGACAAGCCCCACTGAAATGAACAGAGCAGGCAAAACACAAAATTACAGGAATAAGTGTTGTGCAACTGGGGCTTTGAGCATTATACATCTGTTTCTTCCCAAAAGATAAGATTAAGTACATCATCTTTTCCACCTGTACATTGTGTGAAAATTAGAGCTCAGGGGAGTAAGCATCCTAAAAAGACAAGTGACAACATCAGCAAGATGCCATTCCTGAAAAACATATTCTAAAGTTCGCTGTGACCTCATGGCTAGCATCTACAGATGACCATTATAGAATAGAGAGAGCAACTAAGAAAAAAAAAGTGCTTGTTATATTTGTTAAGCATTACAAGAGAGATGACAAAATTACCTTGATTTTGTTATCAGAAAGAGACTATTTTGTCCATTTTTTTTTTTAATGTAGGAATTTCATGTTTATCCAAGGTAAATATGCAAGCATTAATAACATAAGAACATGGACATTGTTTGGGATTAAATTAAAACCATTTGCCTTATGCATGCTCATTTCCTTTTTTACTACTCAATTCCCCTATGATGCCATCTGAGCACTTCTTGAAAGTCCCCTGTGCTTTTGCCTTAACAATCTTGCCTGGTAGGCCATTCCACACGTTTGTGATTCTCGGCATGAAAAAAATGCTTCCTGACATCTGTTCTGAATTTGTTTCTCTTTAATTTCCATTTATGCTTCCTTATCCTAACATCTGTGTCATTCTGAAAACGGTAATTCAGATTGACGTTATCTCTGCCATTTAAGATTTTACATTCCCTAGCTAAAAGCTACTCATAACCATGTAGTGTTTTTGTAGTTCCTATTGATAGTTAGTTTAGAAACATTTCCTAGTTGTAATTCATACGGTTTAGGTTATACTTCGGCTTTACTGGGGTTTTTTTGGTTTTTTTTATTATTCTCTTTATCCTCTTTTCTGTACTCAGTGGGCCAATTTCCATCTATAGATTTTTGTATAGGAAGAAAAGCAGTAGAATTTGACCTAATATGCTTAAAGGGGGTGTCCAGAGGACTGTATATTATGCTGACTCCTGCTGTGAGTTAATAGGATGCCTTCAGTAGTCCTACAAATCTAGCATTTTGGAAAATTTTCAGTTGTTTCTATCAATGACCTAAATATAGGGTCTGGCAAACTTAATTGTACTCGGTGAATATTATGTTTTGGAATTTCAACCCATTTTGTCGAGCCAGAGGTAAAAAGATTAGGAAAATTAATCTTGAGAGTTCTCTCAGGTCTACAAAACAATCCATGACTATTTTTTTCTATTCTTTTAAATTCCTAAGACTAGGACTCAAGTATCTCCTTTTACCTGCTCTTAACAAAACATCAATTCCAAGAGATGAACTATCAGAGCCTAAGTTCACAACAAGCAAAGCAATTAACAGCATGTTTGACAGCAATTAGCAAACAGTCCCATTTTATATGGTTGGTAACTACGATTCAGAGTTTAAAATGCACATTTCTAATACTAGGAAAACGAGAAGTAAAACAATATGGTAGCTGATTATGGAGTCTGGACTACGGGTTTATGCTTGAGGAACATAAAACATTAAATACTGAATCCTTTTTCATTGTACTAAAGAGATATAATTCATACAGAGCTGTGTCTCAAGTCATAGCCAAAGTTTACTCTTTTGCTTCCAAAATACAAGTTAGATTATTTGAAACCATCAAACAATTAGCAGTACTTCAGATTTGTGTTTTTTTTTTTTTTAACCTTTTTCTAGACTGCTGAATTAATATCTCTAGCATACGTCCCAAAGGTGCTGCTGAGTCATGAAACTGGTACTGCCTAGAAAGGTTTAAACAATAATTGCTAGCACTTAATTGTCCTACCTAAATACTCCCCAAAGTATAACCTTTCTGAAAAGACTGATAAACCATTCTATTTTATTCCACCGTGCTAATAGAGTGTTTTTGCAAATACACCTAGATACCAGAAAGATTTTGATACATAAATTTCCATTTTTCTCAAGTTCACCACTTTCTTTGTGGATATAAGCAGATAATACACATAAAAGTATTATTTTTCTGTTTATTTCTTATAACGGAGGACAAAAATGAGAAGAGTGTTTCTCTGTACTTTGAAAGAGTGGATATTCATTTTAAGCTAGGTTGCCATTGGTATTTGTAATGTCCATTATTCAAAAACTGTTTATTCTACATAGTGAAAAAGAAGCTAAAGGTGACATTAATCTTATTCTATAAAGGATTATCTTGATTCATTCATCTAGATGAAGTAGTGGGCTTTGAAAGACTCAAATATGATCCAGTTTGTCTCTAGAATATGTCCAATGAGAGTAAAACACAAAAGCACAAGATACTGTGCAAGTAAACACAGTGGAGGTGTGTGTGAATGTCTGTAGGAGGGGAAAATGATTTAAAAACTGAGGTATTCAGGAAGTAATGTGTCACCTAAAACGTGTTTCACATCAAAGTAAAAATCCTACACTTTATAGCCAGCAGAGAATTACATATTGAGCACACTAAAAGGGAAAAGGTGGAAGAGGAAACAACTGATCTCAATATCTGTTTTAATTAAAAGTGAGGAGAGAAGAATTTTTACTTAGTATTTACAGTTAGTGCAAATTCCTCTCCTTTAAAGAGGGATTCCAGATAGTAAACATGGCATTCCAATTACTGCTGCTGAAGAGCAGGAAGCTTTTTAACAGCGCTCATTTAATATTTTCTCAAGCAAAATGACACACTTTACACCATGTCTTTTAGGCTGCTTAATTTAGTCAAGGAAAAAAAGTTATTTTCTCAAAATGTTTGATATTCTGGAACACCATAGAAATTCCTGTACTTCCAAGTAATGGCTTCTGCCTTACAAAGCAGACCTAGGTTACTGACCCTACTCTAACTAAGCTTTTTCCCTGATTAAAAGGTAAGTTTCTTTCATGGTTATATCATTTTAAAACCTATTCAGATGTGATAACATTTTTGCTCCTGTATCTTGGCAACATGATTTATTCTGTTAACACTGAGTGTTACAGTCTGAAAAAGCTGTACCATCTGGATTGAATTAATAGCCTACCCAGAAAAATAAATGAGAATGGTCTGGTATAATTAACATGTAGGTAAAGTATATTTAACAGATTATTATAATTAATATATCAGTTACCAATTTCATGCTAAACAGAGTTGTGAACACAAGATATTAAGATTAGTTACCCTTTCTGCATGTGCTTAATAAAAATGCAATAGAAGAATAGATCCAAAGAATCAATAAAATTGACCTTAACATTAAGCACATCAGATATGAAATTTCAGGCAAAGAGGGGCAATATAACATAGTATGAAATAGAAGTAGAAAATTATTAGCTGTATTAATTCAGAATGAACACCAGTAAAACTCAAATGTGACCTTAAACAACACAAACCTCCACCAAAATTCAGGAGTGATGAATTTAAACACTGCTAAAGGCATCCATCTATGAAGATGGAGACGGCAGATCTGCTTCTTAAAGCTGTCTTGGTTTGTATTACATAAAACATAAGATACAGAAGAAAGTCAACAAAAGAGATGTGGATTTGATCAAATGCCATGAAGAGCTGTCATCCACACAATAAAACCACTGCTTTTTGTTGGTAGGCTTTTCATAAAACACAAATGTTGGTCAGGTTTTCACTGGTTTCCCAGAAGTCCAGTGATTTAATCACCTCCCAAACATCGAAGGAATATGAAGTTCAGTTTCTTCAGATACCCCACAAAATATATTTACCTTTATTTAGAGTCTTAGATGTCCTTTCAGCTGAACTGATAGGACATTGCCAAGAGAGAACAGAAGAACAATTAACAATTAATATTTGTGCATCTTTATTTTTCTTACTGTGTAGTAAGAAATGCGGAAAGTCACATGCAATTAAAGATTAATATCTGAAATTAGTGCTACTCTTGTTTTGCACAGAAAGTAAATGTTTTCCAAGGGAAAAAAAAAAAAAAAGGTTTCAAGCTGCCCATCTCCCTTTGCATAATTAGGGCTTTTGTGTCTCCAGATTATCTTTAAACTCATGTTATTATAAATCTTGTTTATTACTGAAAAGACTAAGGGTCATTTGACAGTGGTGTTGGGCACATTACAAACCAAGTATGTAGGAGAATCCATTCCAAAAGGCTTGTAATTTAAATAGAGAAGACAAAGAGGATATGAAAGGGGCAAATTAAATTCAAATGCAGTTAGAGCCAGGGGAATTCCCTGCTTTTCTCCTGACTTCCACTTTATGCATAGACACATTAGTTAAACGCAATACAATAGTAATAGTTTTAAACACATTTGGGATGACAAAATCACTTACAAATAAGGCTATAGATAATAACACAAAGAAATCTAAATCAGACATAATTATTCAGCACATAGGTCTCGTAGAACAATAAGGAAAAACATACTGAATTTAATGAAGTTAAAATTATTGTTAAAACTCAAATAACATTTAAAACAAAATCAAAAAGAAACCCAAAACATTAATTGGCACAAACTTCTGCTTGTGGAATTCCTCTTGGACAGCAGTAGGTTGTGGAAAACACTGAACACAACACTGGCACACTGATTCCAGGGAACATTTGGTGCTTACAGAATTTCACCATTATAGATCTGATAAAGAACACTACAGTATTCTACAGTATCATCAAAATTTAAATAATTACTTCAGCTTACTACTGTAGAATAGGACATAAAAATCAGCCAAAGAGGTAATTACAGGCATGGCAGAAGAAAGTTGCAGAAGGTTCTATGGAGAAATTAAGATGAAGAGCAACAATTTTGCATTCCTTTCCACATTCCTCTCAGATACTATTAACTGTATTAGCTATTGTTAACTTTCTCCAAGACTTTCTTTTCCAACTTCAAGAGATACTTCAAAATAATTATATTCCCATCTCATACTTGCATGTCAAACAAAGATGCCAACAGCACTGTCACATATTATTTTGTCTCTAGAGTATCATATCTAAGTTTCCCAAAGTAATTTTACCTTAACGTTACTGACATAACTTAGGATTTTCAGGAAATCAAATATATAATAGGATTTGTGTCTTATTCTGAAACATCTGTTATTAGTCTGACAATTCTAAACAAGGTGGATCTGCATTCTATTCCAAAGCTGTTAAGTCCACATTTCTATAACCCATCCAGACTTCTGAAAATTAGTAGAAAATAATATACAGAAACACCTAAGTGAAAAGCAGTCTGAATTATTAGCAATTGTTCTTGTACATTTAAAAAGTATATTAATGTGACTAAAAAACAGCACTGGACTTCATTATTTGTACATTTATATGCGACAGCTGAAGATTTAAAATATTTTAGAAACACTTTTTTAGTGCAAGTTTTATAAGATCATTTTCACCCAACTGGAAAGTTTTGCATAATTGCCATAAACTATTATTTTTGTCTGGATACATAAATAGTATCAGAAAGATTTTACAGGACTTGCACTTGGACACTGATGTGGACTTTTACACAGAGTCATCATTATATATCCCTTAATAACCACAGGATTAGGTAAGCAAAATCATATCTGACAGGAATAAGATTCAAGCCCTTGGGGTGAACAGTTGGTATTAAAAAAACCCAAACAAGCAGGGACTGATACAAAAGTGTACAGTGCCAAAATAAAAACAGGAGGAAGAAAGCAAAAGCACAAGCTTCATCAAAACCAGCAATTTAAGTAGCTGCTGCAGCAGACAAGAAGTTTTGTGGCTCTCAACTAACAAATTTCTCCTTTCAAAGAGCATTAGAAACAAGATGGAAAAAAAGGCCTGTATCATATGACTAGAAAAAATAGACATACTGAACCAGACAAGAAGTCAACTAAAGCCTCCCAATCAGTCTTGGTGGCTGACCTAAAGCAAAGAGTTGAACAATCATATAGCAATAATTCCCCTGCATGTTCTCAAAACTTCCAGCATTTGGCACCTCACCTGTTTCTCAGTGTTGAGTAGACACATAAATGCATCTTGGCGCTTATTTCATTAATCAAAGTTTTAGTACAAGGTGCAGAAGGTGTCATGAAGATGTGACTCCTACTGCAAATAATTTTGCAACAACCCAGTTGACCATTATTTCCTTTCTCTGAGCCACCCATAACTTAATACAACTGTTAAATCTATTTTGTTCATCTTTCTCAAGCTCAAAGTCCTCAAATACTTCCTACTGAAGTTTGTTACCTGTATAGGCATTGTTTTCACCCTCTGATTATGTTTCTCATCTTTTGTGTATTATCTATTTCTGTTGCAGTCTTTTAGATTGTGAGAATAAAACTGTCTGCAGTATTCACACATACTAATGGGACTTTTCAGTCAGAGAATATCTTATATGTCTTGAAAATTTGTGTGTTTTGTTGCTGGTTTTGCCATTAATGAATTGACATTTTCATACAATAGCCTACTAAAATTCCATCACCGTGTAGTGATTGTATGGATGAAATACCGGGGATGCACATACAGCTCTCTAAATGAGCTTACAGAGAGATGCCAGAGGTCAGTTCTTTCACCCTGGCTTTTGTGATATTTCTTTGGTGTTGTACAGCTTCCTATATTGAGTGGTTGCTAGAAAAAGCTACAAAAAGATGTGCTTGATTATATGCATCTACATTCTTCACGAATTCAGTGTTTCTTGGACAAGTGTTCTTTGCATTTTAAATAAAGATACACTGATTTGTACCTTTCTAAAACCTGTGTCACCCATGTTTCCTACTGTATTTAACACATGCGCTATAGGATTTTACTAACTTGACACTAAATCAAAACCTTTTCTACTTGACTCATATGATCTATCAATAGAGAGCATATAAGTCTCTCACAGATGAGTGAAATAGGCTAAAGAGAGCATAACTACTTTCCCGGGGATATTACAAATGGAGAATGGCTATAAGGCAAAGAACAGCTCCGTTAACAACTCTCTCCAATAAAGGCAGGTAGGGAAATCTCATAATATTGACCATTATGTTACTAAGTATATGAGTATTCTTTTTGGAAGTCTTGTGTTCTGGTTTGAAATTACTTTCAGCAGCCATGTAAGGAAGGTAGAGTTCCATGTTAGCCACACAGTGGAAACTTACTCATAACACAGATGCCTTGTGGACATTTGAAGAGTGAATACTGTTTGCCTGATGTCACTGCAGGAAGAGGTGACAGAACGATAATTTCAGCACAGGCTAGTAGCTGAGCCATACTGTTAAGTTAAACATCAGCAGTCACTTTTTCACTTGACTATAAATTCAATATGTGGACTTAATTAGCTTTTATGAAGCTAAAGAGTGTCATTACATGCTGCTATGAAGGCAACGATCCACAAGTGAGAATTATCTTTTGTCATTGTGCAAGTTGCCATTTTAAATATTTGATTTCTGCAATCAAAATCTTTCCAGAAATGTTAAGGCATTTTTTTTTTCTATCAGGTCTTATTCTCCATTAGTAAGAAAAATATATATTTAATACATGCAAGGCAATACTTTCAGTAATATTTTCTTCTAGAAAAACACTGAATGGCATATTTCCGGTCTTAAAGAAATCATAAGCCAAACCCCAGATATCCTGACAACTTTATACAGATGAGTTATATTTGTTGCACAATTAACATCACCTTCTATAAAAAAGTAAAGAAGTGTTATTCTATGTCAAGAACAGAAAGGGTGACCTTACAATATACTCCATACAGCACACAGTTCCACTATCACTAAAATTAGGTATGACATCACTGGCATTTGCATTAGAAGAGCAGCGATAGCCCCTAGACAGGCACTGTAGCCCCATTGGAGCATTACATCTACTGAGTAAGATAGATTCCTGCAAAGACATAATCTAAGTGAAAGATGAGAAAAGCAGGTAAAAAAGTGCGGAAATAAAGGATAACAACAAAAGATAAGGAAAGCAGCATGATAAACTTAGGTCATGGCACAGAGCCTGCTTAAGTACCTCAAGCTTATCAAGAGCTTAGACAGACTTTGGTTAAGCATCACCAAGTTTTATAATATTATTTTGGCCACTGGAGGGCCCTTATATTTTTTCTATGAATGTTTTGGTAAAGAATCAACACTGTAAGTGTTCATGTTCACAGGAAGTCCCTAGTTGTGCTACCATGACCAGCACGCCTGTGAAATTTCATGCAAACCAGATTCAATTTGCGGTGCTTTTATTACATCTGCAATTAAAAGCTGAAGAAAAGGAAGAAGAAGGAAAAAAAAAAAAAGAAAAAAAAAAAAGACAGCGTCTGAAGTACAGACTATCCATTTCTTCATAAATAGGACACCTTTTCAGAGACTCTCTTTTGTATGCAGTGGTAGGGATGAGATCTATAAAAAACACAAAAGGAATAAAGTATCAGTGCTTGGTATTGTGAGGGCATCACCCAGATTCCCTGTCAAGTGTCAGTCCGGTACATGCAATAATAACCATTACTGGGCTTTTTGGTTTTCAGTCACTGCTGTGACTCTCAATACAGTGAATATAACACTGAAAACATTTTAAAATTGCTGATAAAAATCCTTTATTTTTCCACCTTTGAAGAAGTGTTGGGAGAGTTTCTGACAAAAGAAGGAAGTAATTTCAATGAAAGGGATAATGGGAAGTATATTGAATGGGGAAGAGGATGGAGGGCAGGAAATGCAACAATGAAGTTTAATTAAATTAAAGAACAAGCTCCAACAGTGAAGTATATGCTGGATTTTCTTTTTGCTATGAACCAACAGAAAAAGTTTAATGTAGGTTATTGAAGATAAAAATATAACTGTTTGATAGAATATATTGATCTTTGACTCAAAAGCTGACGTTCCACTGAACACCTCCCCCCCAGCCCCGCTTTTTTTTTTTTTTCTTTTTTTTTTTTCCCCCCCCCCCCCCTTTTTTTTTTTAAACAATTCACCCTTTGTAACACTGTTGAGCAAACCAAAATGACTGAGATACCTAGAGGATATCAAGTAGCATCTTTAGAGATATTACTTATTTCAGGTCATGGAAGCCAATCAATGCCAGAAAGAATAAGGAGGTACCCTTACGAGTAACACATGGCACTGAAACAGGTACTTGAAATAAGAGACACCCTTGTGACATCAGAAGCCACTCCAAGCCATATCTGGTGTTTACAGCCAGAGATCTTATTAATCTGATAACATTTTACTTCCTCCAGATCTAAGGGAGGATGGGGAGGAAGTAGTCAAATACGCAGAATAACTGAAAGACACCACTGTTTGTTTTAGTTGCTTTTCATATTAGAAATGCAAGTGTATAGAAAAATGATCACAGGATTTGGACCATACAATTAAGAGCCCTACAGCATCTACCCAAATATGTTCCTGATTCTTTGCTTCTGCAAGTCTTCTTCTTAAGGCTTAAGATCAACACCAACATTACCATAATAGGGACACAACAGGATTTTGTCCTTAAGTTCTCTCATCATGCACTGGTTTGGAGGGAGGCTGGCACTACAGATCCCTATGAAACTCATCAAGCTTCACACACTTTCACCTTTTTGGTCATGGGATGCTGCCTTCATGGCGTGGAAGAAAAGTTCTTTGCTTGTGATCTTGCAATGACAGCATAACATGCACTAGCCATAATGCAAATACAAACATTAACTGCAAGGGGAATCATGCAAAGCTGGTGGCATGTCCTCTGCATTGTGGACTTGACAAAAAAAAAAAAAAAAAGGAAAAAAAAAAAGCCCACAAAACAAGAGACATATCAGCTCTCAGCCCCCAGCACTCCTGAGACTGAGAACCCCACATTGTCTTGAGGAGGAATAGGTGCAAGAACCCAAGACTAAGAGGCACAGAAGCAAACAGTAACTTAGACCAGCTTTGCTGGTCTACCCTGGGGACATAGAATGGGAGAGCTGCATTGCCGGTTGCCTGGCAATAGCTAAAAGTCTCAGAAAGACAAGTCACTTGAGCTGCAATTCGATTTTGAAACTGACTGTAGACAACATTTTTACCACATATTTCAACTTTCATCTTTAAATCAGTTTACACATTAAGACTATCAGTTATAAATGGGGGTGAAAACACAAACTGATTTTAAGATTTGAATGCGATCCTCCTCCATTTTCTTGGCACTGCCTAACTTGTATCATCTTAATTTCAGTACCAGTTAATGATATGATATTTTAACTGCCAGCACTCCGGGGCCAGCACTTAACACACTGAACTGCTGGTCAAACGAAAAATTTAACATTATAATTGAGCTCTTCTCAGCAGAGAGCACCGCAGACCATGTTTACAGGGCACCTGACAGAAAATTACTATTTTGTAGGACTACTGATTAATTCAGATATATATGTGATTTACTGCCACTACTTCCATTTGTGCAAGCAAAGCAGCACTACTGACAGAGAGACTACCATACTAGGGTTAAAAAGATAAAGCAGTGGTTAAGAGAATATTCCATATGAAATACTAATCTTTTTTATGCACCTAGCTTTTTTACAACTGCTTTCATTACGTTTCTTTAGAGCAGAAGAATAAAATTAAACCCATATACACGGGTCCTCTGGGAGAATATTACCTGCACTTACTGTTTGCAAATATTAGAAATGTTTGGGATATCTTTCAGTTTGGTTTAGGTTTGGGAAAATATTTTTTACGTATATATATATCTAGTTTTCCAAAAATACACTCACAATTGTGTATCAATGCTAAACTGCACTCCAACTGAAAATAGCTTCTATCTTTAACTGTCAAACTATACAATTGTCTTATGTTACATATTCTTTCTTAAAAAGAATAATGGAAAGTGACAGAATAATAAAAGCCTAACATGTCAAAACAGATAGCAATTAGCCTATGGAAATTAAAACATCTTCAATACTAGAGCATCTAGGAGTCAAAAATAAGCATGAGGACAACACAGCAAGTAGTACATGAAACACCCTGTAATCAAGCTGATGTCACTAATGTATAAAAAGCAGAAAAAAAACTTAAGTATCCTTTCTGTACCTCATCCTCAGGCTTTTTAAAAAGTCTATTTCCTCATACTTGAGATTCTTATGAGAAAAATGACTAAAACCAAAATACGTGACTATATATATTTTTAAGCCTGTGATGCCAAGTTTGAACTGTTGGTCATGCTGACTTTTCTCTGGCCTCCCACACAACTGGAGAACAATAACTGGTAGCTATACCATAAAATCCAGCTATACTTCCAAGTGGAGTAGCACATCCCATGTTTCCTCATTTGAAGAAATCAACTCTACTTCTCAGAAGTAGCTGTTCTATTAAAATACAGAAATTGGTTATTATGTGTTGTATTAAGGCATTTGGAACTTAAGAGCCTATCTACCTCTCCACCACTGGACACCCCACCCCCCAGCAAATCCGTATGTATAGACAAAGCACCAGCAGAACATGAAGCAGTATCATGTTGTGACACAGCTGCCTCAGAGGGCACTGCATCTTTCATATTAGTTCAAGCACTGCTGTAGCATTTCTAGTACCTACTGTCTTGGTTCTTTCCACTCTGCCGTATCATATTTCTTTATTTTAAGTCTGATGTGATTTATTACCTTATCCAAAAACAGGCTGCTCAATGTTCCCCACCACTAAAAAGTCTAAGCAATCAGGCTCAAAAATTTCAGTTGTCACTGACAGCTTCACATCTCTTATGATGATAGCAAGAATGCTAAGCACTAATGAACAAAAGGTGACCATCATAAAAGGCCTAGACACTATTTAATATAAGAACAGAGATATTCCAAATTAAACAGCTACTCTTGAAGGCTTTGGCTTTACTTTCCACAGTATAGATATGTTCTGCAACTTCTGCTCTAGGGACAGGGAGCTAGACTCAGTCCTTCAAGCAAGATCTGATGGCAAGGATTGTTATTTCAATTGGGACACAGGCTAAGATTCCGAGATTTAACAGCACTTTTTTTTTTTTTTTTTTTGAAACAGAATGCAAACACTGCATTTCATAAGAAATTAAAAATAAGAAGTTAGCACATACAGGAAAACAATTGATGTCCTTCACTCCGTTCTCTTGGACCATTTTTAGTTAACAGGACCAATGTCATCTCAGAAAACAAAAGAAAAAGCAAGCCTTTAAGAAATGTTTCATTTTTTTAAAGGCCTCTAAAAATACACTTTAATTGGCATACAAAAGGCAAATTGAGTATCCTGTGTAGTCATATTTTAGAATGGTATGATGAGTGTCTTGTGAGCCCAGGAATACTCAGTGTTTGAGACTGCGAGAAGCTGACTTGTTCCACGCACCATTTCAGCACACCAAACAAGCTTATCATGAAGATACAACACCTCTTCCTTGTTCTCGATGGAATTGCCATGATGCACTTCTAATTAGGATCCCTGGCTCCTTAAAGTAGATCAGGTATACATAAATGTGTGCTCTAGGAAAACCTTCTTGACAGATGTGCTATACTGGCTCAAGCAGAGTGCCTTCTGACTGTCAGTAAAACCAAACATTTAAAGAAGCACATATTTCAGGGTAACATGAAAATAGATATCTGTTTAACTTGAATAGAGTTCAGGTACAAAAGGTTTTTGATTAAAGAGTGTATTCAATTTGTATGAATATGTAATATTTATATTTAATGGTCTATTGTTATAAATGATAAATAGAGTTTAAACATGCGTGTCACAGTAAGATATTATTAACTATACTACAACTGTTTTGTCAGGCAGTAATTAGCATTCAATAATTTCAGTAATTTTGTTATTCAAAATTTATATTTTCCCTTTTGGGTTTCTGTAATCCTGTGGTCCTCTGAGCTTAGGTTACTTTTTCGATGCAGCAAACTGTTGGGATATAATGGTTAAATAATGTGAAATTGCACTGATGCCAGTGAAATAAAAGTGAGTTTTACAAAACCAAGTTCCTTCCCTGAACATAATAACAGTAAATTTCTAGTGTCCTGTAGTGCAATATCCATTAGATTTATTATGTTGCAATTCCCAATCCCACTAGTTCTGCCTCAGGGTGAGTATATTACATTTCATCACAGTTTCATTTTCTCCTACAGATGAGAAATGGGAACACTATTGCAGTTATGTAGCATGCATGTGTTAAATCTGATCTCTAATAAAATCAAACACATCACAACTCACAGCACTTTAGCACAGCGTCGGAAAATGAAACACCATCTGTCATCATGTAGAGACTGCCTTATTGTAACACAAAATCAAACTGCTCAGTGTGAACATTGTTATTTAATAAATGGGTAAATGGAAACTGATAATTATGATCTTATTTATTTTAAATGACTGGTTAAAGCTACAAAAAAATGTATTATAACCTATCAATGAGATGTATGGACATTACACTAACACCAAGAACAAACATCCATAAGCCAAGTCAAAACTTTAAATGCATTTAGTGAAAGAGTGAGATAAATTTGTAAGACATACACTTACTACACAGATCTGCCAAAATGCGGGATAAGGATGGGAGCTGATGAAACAAAAATTCATTGTCTGTACTAATGAGACAATTGTAGTTTCTGATAAAAAAAAAAAACAGCTGTTGTTAAAAGAGAGCTACTTGTAACAAGCTGGACTGTTTAAAGACAAGATGAACATCAGGTTTTGGTCTGAATGGATTGCAGCGCTGAAGATTAGGCACCATTCCAATATAAGCTGGCCTTCTAGCAGCTTCTAGTTTGGCCACTTTAGACTCCTATCAGACTGAAAAATAATGCAAAATATTTGCTGTTAGTATGAATTAAATGCCTTAAAAAACAAAAAAGCACTTGTCAGCTAAACTGTGCCATTCAGTTGGAAACAACAGAAAAAACCCACAAGATTCCAGCTTTCTAATTACAGCAACCTGGATGTGTATTTTAAATACCAGCTTCCAGTTATACTGGTTTGTTCCACTGTTCTAACAACAACCTGAGTCACTTGTCTTCAGAAAGGGATCTTCACATACTGAACACATAGCTTTCAAAGAGCTATTACTGAATCTGCGAAGACAGTAACATATTCTGACAAAGTTTTCATAGTCCCATTACCCTCATATCATATTTAAAGGACCCACGAGCCTGGTTAGCTGTCAACGTGTCCAGTGCAGTAGCACTGGCCTTCTGTAATGTCTAAGGGAGCTAACAGTGTGCAAGTAAAACCTCACATTTATGAATATGAGACTTTTCTCCATTCCATTGATACTGTATTGTGACTTGAACAACTGTTAGCAGTTCAGCAGAAATGTCTCATACTAGGAATGCATTTATGGTTATTTTGCTGATATTGGACCCAAACTATTACACAAACCTTAAAAATATCACAACTGATTAGATATTCAGTTTCAGATTTTGCTTCTTCAAGGCTTTTCTTAAGAAAAAAAAATTCAAAATACTGTTAGCACTAAAAACCAAACAAAAAACCCAATCACCGTGTCCTGCTCTGCAATATCATTTTTGGAGCTAGTAAGTAAAATGATGCAGGCCGTGCACAGAAATTCATGGGTTCTTACAATAGAAAATAGATCTATATGCAAGGTTATGTTTTGTGATCCATTGATTGGGATTGCAGATACAATTAAAAATAAGTAAATAAATTGAAAACCTAATATATATAGTATCGAAATTAATTCTCAACATTCAGGATGTTAAGAATCAAAGCAGTTTTTTTGTTTGGCTTGCCTTGATACGCATACATATGACATAGAGAAATACCTACCAGGCAAGGCCCCGGTAAAAAACTTCAGCAAGAAGTGGTAAAATAAAACCAGTAAGGGTCCTTTACCCTCCAAATTCTCAAGGCAGGGTACGATATAGTCATTTACCTACTACTGAAATGCAGCCACTTGCAGTGAGGAGCACAGCAGCTGTTTAACAGCTCCACATTAACGCTACACAGCAGTTTAAGGACAGGCAGCAAGGAAGAATACCCTATTGAGATGAAAGTGGAAAGAGAAATTACAAAATCTAACTACAATTACCAGAGTTGGATTCAGGCCAGGAAACAGTCACTATAGCATCTTGAATAACCACAATAAGTCCGCAACTTGATTTTATAGCTCAGCCAGGAGATGGCATCTCAAGCAGCACAGAGCTCTGTAAGACTGTATTGGGACACTGCTTTTAGTGTAGAGCAAAAGGGAAATTAAGGCTGGAGTACCAGCTTCACGCACAGTTGTCATGGTTCTTGTTAGCTCAAATGAGAACTTGAACATTAATTTAATGTAGAGTTTTTGTGTTGATTATATCATTTTAGGAAATTATACAATCATATAAGAGGCCTTTGAGAATACTGAAATATTCCACACACAGGGAACACTGATATACTTTCCGTATGTGCTTCATTTATTAAAGCACTTATACAAGGGAGCCCTTAGAGAAGGAACATCTTTCCAGGGAGACTCTGGAGGTTTGGTTGCTAGGAAGTTACATATGCTTGTGTTTTTAATAAGATTTAAAGTATCATGCATTATATATTATTTTCTACATTTAGGATGTTCACCATTATTTGGCTTATTTTGTACTTCATTTTGCATTTCTGGCATGTAATCTCTCTGCATACAAAACACCTTTTATAAAGAATTCCCTGAGAAATTTCAGGGAGAGATTACATTTCACATTTTTTCCTCCCAACAGAAAGCTCAGAGCTTTTTCCTTTGACATGCCTGCTGCAGGCATGCAGTCAGAGAAATTGCTTCTACCAAGTTAAAAAAGAATTAATCTTGGCCTGTACCACAGTAACTATTGATGTGATACAGTGTGCCTTCTATGCATTCTCTGTTGTTGTACATAATAAGAAGCCTCCTAGATTTGTTTTCAGAAGCGATGTTTCAAGTCTGCAGGTGTTATTTCCCTACAAGTTAGAGGTAGCATTTAAAGAGAATTTTTATAAGAATAAAACACTCAACTCCTCTTACGTTTAAACAATAAAGAGACAGGCATTACACATTTTACAACTATTTAGTTTCAGCTACTCATCTCAGCAAAGCAAGCCGTTATGTAAAGGCACAGCAGAGCCAGCTTTTTTACAGGGCCTTGTCTTCACTTGGATGGCAAGAGACACTAATCAAAGGTCAAAAAATTTGATTAGGTAGCAAACATGTTATAATTTTAATAATCAGTCTATAATTTGGAATATAGTTTTAGTTTAAGGAACTGGTGTTATCTGTAAATAATTTTCAATAGTTTTCCAACAACTACATGTTTAATATTCATTGTAGATGATAGGATGTGCTCTTCACAAGCTCTTTGTATTAGTAATGGATTTCTACTATGCTTGGATCACATGTAGTACAGCTCTTTCAGTATTCTTTCAGTCTTTCTAACTTTAAAGACAATTTGAGAGATATGAAAATGGTGGTTAATCAGTTGCAGTAGAAATATTCAAAGTGTAAATCACTGTAGTACAGGCACAATGATTCAACTGTGAAATCCGATTACTCTTTTGTGTAC
This sequence comes from Todiramphus chloris collaris, assembly GCA_025345505.1. Lineage (NCBI taxonomy): Eukaryota > Metazoa > Chordata > Aves > Coraciiformes > Alcedinidae > Todiramphus > Todiramphus chloris. The sequence goes on from JANVCC010000037.1 coordinate 5,732,757, forward strand.
TTCCCAAAAAACACTGCAATTTCTGCTTTCTCTCCAGTGACCACTGAGGCTGTGAAGTTCCTATCTATGTTGATAAACTAAGTATCATTCATGTCTAGTTAGCACAATCTAGAAGTCAAGTGAAACATCTATGACAGGGGGTTTAGCAGGGCTCCATTTCTATGCAATGTGCAGAGGTACAGGCATATACAATCTCAAACTTGATTCTTGAGCAAACCATTTCTATGTGTGCAAGCTTTGGGTCTCAGAGCTTAACATATATTAGGCCACATCTTTAAACTATTAGGTATCTAAAGATGTAAGTATGAACCATATTGTGATTTTCCCCACATTCTCAGAGGGAGTGTCCAAGTAATTTGCCAGGTGACTAATGAAGCTGAAGTGTTTTTAACTAATTGAAGAGGAAGATGACTGGGAAAAGACCAGCCTCAGCAAATTATGTGCCTTAATACTGTTAGCAGATTAACTGTAATGCTTTCTCTGAAAGAGCAATAAATATTGGACTAGTAATAAATTCTTTAATGACCCAGCTCTTCTTTTTTGTTTGTTTGGGTGTTTTGTCTTGGGTTGGTTTTATTGTTTTACACATGCATTTGAAGTAAGATTGTTGCTTTGTTCCCTCCCATAAATTCAGACATAGAGGAATTTTTGTTACTACAAAGCAACTCAGGTGAATAGCAACACTGAAAGCTCAGGAGATCATATCTCATACCTCAAATGTACTTATCTGTTTAAGGAAAAGATGAGACTCACTGGGAAGTACAAAACTCCTCTAACAATTTCAACAGAAGTTTAGATATGCATCAAGTAATCCAAAACTACTTCTATAGTTTTGTCCCAGTTCGGGGGGAAAATAAAATTAAACAAACAAACAAACAAAAAACAAACAACAAAACAAAAAAAAAACCTATTTTCCACTTAGCAGATACACATGGTTGAAATTTTCACAAAATACTACAGCGTGATTCCATATGCAAGTGGAGAAAATAAAATCCTGTAAAGTACCTGCATGATATTTCCACTGAAGCATAACCAGAACTCAATCACATTGTTTTAACTCTTGAAAGAAAAAAAAAACCAAACCAACCACTGTGATCTGGCAGCTCATGTTGTCAAGTCTTCTCTTTCCATTTCCCCCCAGTATAAACGCTCAAGCAGTGCTCATATTAACTTTCTCCACCCACTCTATTTGTCACTTCAGTCTGTTCTAACCAGCCTAGCCAGGTTGTCAACTAGATGACATTTCAGTTTGGGAGATCCTTATCTTCTTGCAAAAGTTTCTCAGCCTGAAATCCAACCATTTATATAACTATCAGTTAACTCCCAGAATCCTCTGCTACGAGTCTAGGTAATCAGCTATAGACAGATCACTCACACGCACTTTTCTTTCCAGATCTGCCTGAGCACTGGGGACATGAGTCATGATTTTTTCATGATACAATAGGATAGGATGACAACATATAGGATATATCATTCTATATCACTATATCACTTCTCAGGCAAATTGAGGTGGCTATCCAAAACTGCAGGCAAGTATTACACCCCACTTTTATTAAGCAAGCATGCTGGGGAGTTTTAGGAAGAGGAAAATTTGTATTAATAATAAAAAGTCTTCTGGGAACAGATAGGAAACAATAAAAACTGGGAACTTTAAGACATAGCCAATTTCTATCTGGTGTGTATACTCTATAACACTGTCCAATACCACTTAATCCTTAGCCTGCTGGCAATCAGACCTAGCCAAGGAATAGCCCCTTGGTCCTCCTTGCTTTTCTCTAGTTAACTATGGGTTCCTATTCTTTGAACCAAGGTGTGCAGCTCTTCCCCAACCTGCTCACCTCACCTTCCCTGGTGGCTCTGCTACCATTTTCCACTGAAAAGCTTTAGTTTTCTAATACAATAGCTCATTTTTACTGCCTTTTTTTTCTTCAGACAGTAAAATAACAACAAAAACTATGACACATTCAGTGAACACTCCAACACTGATTTATTGACCATAATCATGGTAACAGGTACAAAATTATACGGAAAACAGCTTCTGACACTTGTCTAAAGTTTAGTGTCTGCTCCTCCTGATCATCTATTTCAAAACCCCATGTAAAACAATATGCAAATTTGAACTTTGAAACCTGGTCTGGAACATATTCAAATGCCGGGCTTTACCTTTCATTTTATAGGAGGTAAGAGGGCACAGTTTATAGTACCTATGTATTACAACAGCTGAGGTACTAAAGTCTCCTGTTACAAACATCTCAAGGGAAATTTGGTATCTTAATTGCTTGATATGTGACAGGCAGTCAGTATTTCTACTGTTTTATCATCACAGTGAAAAAGAAAAACTTCAAAAGGTTTTAAACCAACACCTGCTCGTGCTTTTGCTATGACACTGAAAAAAAAAAAAGCTGATACAAGTCAAAGAAAACTATATGAAGTGGCTTTTCATTGTCAGATTTCTGGTTTTTTCTGAGAAACAGAAACTCAATAAAATCTCATACCAAAAGTTGCATTGATTTCTCTTAAGTCTCAGCTGTACACCTGTACTATACATGAGCACATGAATTTTTTTAAGCCCTTAATGAGCAAGTGATTCCACTAAGAGACTGCCCATATAGCATTCTATCAGGAATTAAGATCCATCTATGTGAGCAACACCTACAAATATATTTGTAGGGTGCAGGACCTTGTGCCCTGCTGAAGTTGTCTCTAGCAGAAAGAGTGCAACTGAAAGATAAACCCTTCAGTTTCCCCACAATATTCATTTCAGCTATTAAGAATTTCAGGATATTCAAAGATGAGACTGAGTCAGAAAGTTGGATTGCTTCCAAGTATTGTAAATTCAAAAGAACCAAAGATGGCTTATCTTTGGTGGCTTATCTTAGAAAATGTGATGATCTGCAAGACAGAAATACTAGCATTACCATTTTTCTAGAAGAGGTTTCTCAGATAAGCAGCCTTAAGGTGAAAGTGATATACAGAACACTGTGACCACATTTTGTCTTTCTAAGGCAGATTCAGAATATGTAAGCCCAACGCCACCTTACAGCAGAAATACTCAAAGCTTAAAGAGAATGTAAAATCACTGCATTTTCCAATCATTTAAAATAGGATTCATCACACTATTTATCAACTGATTCCTTCCCTAAATTCTCTGTAATCTCTCCCCTATGCCTTCCTTCTCTACAGCTTCTACTTGTTTGCATGAACAAAGTCTTTCTTGATGTGGACAAAGTATAGCATGCTTTTTTTTATTTGTTACTGAGGATATGATTTTGCAAAAAGATGGACTCTGCAACATTGACTAAACCGTGGAGTCAGTCTGATGTCAAGAGGGTGAGCTGCTTTTCAGTATACCCCAGCACTGATAAAGCTTGGTTGAGCAGTACCAGTATCCTGTCTCTGGCATTGTGGACTTGGGTTGGTCCTGATAGGCTGTCATCAACACAGGAAAAATTAGACAAGACAAAGAATAACTGAAGCCTTGACCATAAAGACTAACTAGGACAGTATTCTGAAATCAAGAGACTGAAAAAAAGCATTTAAGAACAGGTAATACATCTGGCTGTGGCTGGGGAGATGGTTAGCACTGAGTGCTGGTTTCCAGTCACTGGGAAAACTTGAATAATCTCAGAGTTCTGTTTGGTGGAGCTTGGAATATCTTCATCAACACAATGGCCCCTCTGGTAGAATAGGAAGAGTAACAAACTACTTGAGACAGAAGCCATACACAGCACTCTCACTTGGGGGAAAAACTGTCTCAATGGTAACTGTGATGAGGTTTGCCTCGCACCTTCCTCTTCCTCCCCTCCCCACCCCGGAAACCCTCAACTTTTCTTTAAACTTGGAGGCACAACAACATGCTTAGGCACAGCTGCTGTCTACAGCTTAACATCCATCCAATAACTAAATTATGAAAAACAATATAATCTGTGAAGTACAAACTAAACATATCTCGTGGTATTAGAGCATTTTCTTTAAAATTTAAAGGAAATTTTCCCACTCCAGTATTCTGCCTTGGCATTTTAATATGTTATCATCTGATTACAACACAAACAGAAGTAAAACTTATGGCTACTGCCATCATAAACTCTTTCTTATTTAGAACTTCACAGTGGCAGCAGGAGACAGTTCAGACTCTATAAACATTCATAGAAACAACCAACCAACCACAATCTAACGTATCAAAATTATGCTTATTTGTGTGTTACAGTTTATTTTTAATTTCAAACTTCATTCTTAAATTTTAAACTACAATAGCAACTGCTGTCATTGCTTTTTATTCTATTAGCATTTCCAACACTTGCTCTCAGTAACTGTCACTTATTTCTCCTGTAACACTGACAAAGATGAAGTACTGACACCCTCTAACAAATGGAAATAGCTTAAATGTAAGAACTGGGAAACTTAAGCTGAACATTTAACTAAGTCACTCAAAATTCTACATTAACTTCTGAAACTAAACCACATGCTCACAAAAGACAAAGTGGAGATCATATCAGAACACAGACAAATAAAGAGATAATGCCATAAACACAATACCATCCTAGCTGTAGGTAGAATTCTTACTGTTTGACCTGCAGCTCACACACTACACTGTCACACATAAATCAGATTTTTGCGACACAGGGAGATTTCACTTGCAATTGCAGCAAAACCTCATTAAAATGAACTGGCAGACACAGAATATTTCTATCTTACAGAAAACTGGTGAAAAGCCAATAAAAAAATTCCTTGCCTACACTTCATACTCAAATTTTCAACCACTCTAGCTGCAATATTTATGCTGTACATATAGAAAGATAGATATATTAAAGCTGTAGAACACAAAGTCAATATCTTTCCCACACACAACAAAAATAAGCCATGTCTTCAGGTGCCTGCATGCACTTTTGCACACTGATTTACAGTTAAACTGCCACCACAGAGAACTGCAATAATAACTCCTGAAGCACAGCTTACATTTTTTCCAACCAGTTTCTTGAAAGGTGGCTATTAATTCCCCTCAGAAGAGATTTGATGGAAAGCAAGCTGTTTATTTTTATAAGTTGATAAACTCATGATAAACTACCTTCTCTCAATTACCAGCAACATGTACTGTAAAGTTAATTTGGTTCTTAGTTTGAAAACAAGTTAAGAGTACCACAACTACTTTCTCACCTAAGTTTATTACTCAGCAAAACTACTTATTTTCCTCTAGCACTATAATCCCAGAAGCTTTCACAAGCACTAAGTCAGTTTTAATTAAAACAAAATGGATTATTCCAGCAAGGAACATCTTCTTAGCCGAAGTGTTCAGCTTCAGTCTGTCCCCAGCAGAAAAGACCCTTTTTGTAGGGAAAAAAAAAAAAAAAAACACACACGTAAAAAAAAAAGTGCTTTCTTTCTCATGAGAAAACACCTTTTGGGATGAAATTACAAATTTCCAACAACTGCAAAGCTGACATTGGTGCTCTGTTCTCATTATGCCTGCAAGCATCGTACTGTTCAGGGACTACGAACGCATGAAGGGAAATGGTGACAGCAGGGTGTTGTCATAAGACTCTATTAATAATCGGTGGAAATTTCCTCCTTCTGTGAAGCAGTAACTGCTTTTTCTCTCCAAATGTCCCCCACTGAAAAAGATCAACATCTGAAAAGCCACAGACTGCACACTCACATTCTTAAAATATATCTTAAAATAAATACTTAGTAGCCCTTACTGGTTTACTGTCAGAACAACCCTCAGCCTACAGCAGATGTAAAGGCTCTCAGCTCCCCAGTCCTCAGATAACGATTTAATGACCATGTCAAATGCTATGATTTGTGAATTGATTAAATACTTTTTCCTTAGTGGACAGGTCACATTTTTTTAGAGCATTTCAGTAGAATTAAGTCTTGCGACTACATCTACAGAGCTTGTTCCATATCATTAATTATTGGTTACTAATTTGAATGGCTGTTTCATAATCCACTATTTGAAATTTATTGGAGATTCTTGAAAAATTAAAACATCTTTGATGGATATTTGGCCACACAAAACCTATGGTATCTGCTTGGCAAAAAATGACACAAATATTTTTATATCCTTCAAACTCATTGAGTTGAAGACATGATACTCCAGGGTATGCACAGTTGAGCTTCTGAAGGTCCCTTTTAGTAGCCACCACCCTCCTAACAGCAGCTACCACCAGGCGTTAACATGCTGCAAGAGCCAAAATCAGCAAGATGCAAGCAAGCTCTTCCCCAAGGAGGGACTTTCACTCATGCCCACTGTGTAAAGGCTTCACAGGAGCCTCATTTCAGTGTCACCCATCCTAAACAATTCACGAAAACTGCACTTACACCAAAATTAGGAAAGCTGATTGCATTTCTCTGCATTTGGGAGCAACAATAGAGACATGTTTGTCAGTACCAGCTAATTCCTGAGCTAGTATAAAGGGTTCTGGGAAGGCTGCTGCATTTCAATACATGCTCAAGTCTGAAACTACATCTGCACTTCACCTCATACGCAGCTACTTACTTAAAAACACCCATACGTATTGCACAGCCTTTTTCTTAAGAACTAAAGGGAAGGTTTGCTTGTTTGAGGTTTTGGTTTTGTTTGGGGGTTTCTGTTGGTTTTGTTTGGTTGGTTTTATGGTTTTTTTGTTTTGTTTTAAGAACCCATTAAAAACCCTAATAAATCCGCTACAATTTCCAAACCATCATTCTAATAAAATTAATGGGGTTACAAAATGAGCATCCAGTTAAAATCTGCACGCTTCAAGATCACTGTAGGCCAGTACTGTATTGAATATCTATCACACCTGCAATAAAACTTGAATAGGGCTACAAAACTGTGCGCAGGTAAAATTTTATCATCATATCTATGACAGGAACAATGATTGATTGTATAGAGGTTCAGAGTCTGAAGATTGATACAAAAAAGCAAGAACTACAATTACAAACTTGCCAAAAGGTGATGAAAGAAATGCTCCAAAAAAAGAAGGTTAAACTAAATAATCAAGGGGGGGGAAGGAACAAAAAAAAAAAAAAAAAAAAAACAAACAAAAAAAAACCAAAACAAAACAAAAACTTCAACTTTCATCAGGCTTCAAGAAGGGATTTTTAATTCCAGAGAAAAGTTTTGTTTCTTATAGTACTGTTAGAAATAAAGAAGGAAAAGTAGGCAAATAAAGATATTGCTCTGAATGTCTCTAGGCACAGATGCTTCACAATGTGAGGGGAGGAGATGGAGGGAGGGATGTCAAGGGAACATGGAAGGGGAGAACTAGAACATTTCAGTGCAAGTACAAAGCACATAAGTACATCCTTCATTGCAGGAGCCCATACACTTTAAACTTCCACATAAACTATCATCAGCACTAATGATTAGGATAATTCCCCCAGCATTTTCAGTAAATAATATGTTCACAGCCCATTCTAAAACCAGTAAAAAGGTTAAGTAAATAGTTCCTCTTTCCTTCTCCTTTAAATTAAAGGAGACCAGATACAAATGACCTCTGTGAAATTTTTGTACTATGTCAGGAGGGAGTAAAGCTATGTTTATAAATCCCAGAGAGACCATAACACAAAAATCTCAGAGGTAATGGGAATATATGAATTTATTGAAGGACAGTGGAGACAAATTTTGATCAGATGTTGGCCATGAACTAATTGGATGAACTGTATTTAATAGGTGGAATTTGCAAAGGAGTTGTACATAGCAAAGACCAGGAAAAAATACAGAGCAAGTAAACAGGAAAAAAAGTGGAAGAACTCAGAAAAGTCCCCTAAAACTTACACAACAAATTAACTTAAAAAGGATAGAAAATATATTTACTTCTTAAAGTATATAAGTTATATATAAAATATATAACTGCACAGTATAAAACATTTCAATGGTTAGATTAAAGCTGATCATAACAAGAAATACTTTTATTGAAAACTGTCACCTTTTAAACAAATTCAAACAAGTCTGACTTCTTTTCTTGCCTTACTAACAAGGCCTAACTTAAATGCTTTCAGGATAGATGACTTGAAAAGTGCTAGAGAAATAGCAGTCAAAAAAAAAATCATTAAATCAAAAATAAACACATGCAAAGAAATAAGTAAATTGTAACCTTGAGCCAACAAGCTGAGAGTTTACCTTCAATAGCAGAAACAGAACACAACCTGAAAAAACTAAAGTGTAATTGAGGAGACACAGGAGAAGGAATTTAAGTTGCATAGATTTTAGAAAGGTCACTAAGTCTTTGCTTCCTGCTCCATTCTCTTTCCGTCCTTCTTTCAGTCTTTTATTTCCCTCTGCACCACACAACTGAAAAGACCATTTGGTCCAAAGTCATTAAGTACAGTATTGGGGTGAGCCACATGTGTGGATAGGGAACTGGCTTAAATGTCACAGACAGAAGCTGTTTATGAGACGGAGCAGTTTGGGAGAGAGGGATTAGTGGAGTACCACAAGAATCAGTATTAGGCCCATTTTTGTTCATTTTATATATCACTGACCTAGGACATGAAATATGTATGAAGGTGAAGAAATTTGCTGATGAAACAAAACCAGAGAACAGAGCTTGTAAAGACAAAAAGAGAAAGGCAATAAAATTCTGAATGACAAATAGACTAGGATCACAGGCCGATACTGTTAGTGGCTTCACTGGCATCTGCAATTCATTGTAAAGAAAGATAAGGTTACGAGATTAAAAAAAAAAAAAAAGGTAGTGCTTTCAATGGCCATATGCCACAAAACATTTAACAGGAGTTGAATATAGTACTGGAAAAAAAACCCCAAACTTTAAACCTATCTGCACAAGGATTAACAGTATTTAAATTAATAAGGCAAGAGAGATTCTAAGGTAGATATAGTAAACACGAGTAAGACTTGGAATGAATCACTCTAATATTACACAGGGGACTTGGAGCCACATTTGGAATGCAGCCATAGCTCTTGTCCCTTTAGTATAAGAAGAATATTATAAGAGTGAAGATATTAAAGGGCAATCAAAGTGTTACAGAAACTCTAAAAATTTAGTTCAAAGGAATAAGCAGTTACTATTCTTTGAAAAAAGATCATAGGAGATGAAAAACTTCCTGAAGTATATAGAATTGAGAAGAATAGAAGGGGAAAAAAAATACATCCACCTATAGTGAAGGAGATACAGTGAGTTGAAGGAAATTTAGGAAAGGTATTTGCCTCAATAAATCTACTGACTACGTAAAGTGGAAAAAACAAATTTAAGTATCATTACCACCAGCACTATCACAAGGGTCCAAAGTATTGGATGTCATGCAGCAGTACTGCTGTATTAAAAAGTAATTTCCCAACATGCTATACAGGTGACCTGGCAGACGATGGTGAGCACCAAAGTTACATAGAGGAAAAAACAAAACAAATTGAAATATTAGAACTAATAAATCCTCTACTCCTACTGCATGCTTGTCCAAGTCCATATTAATGGCATAGAATACTCCATAAACAAAGCCCAGTTAATAAGTCTTTGAAATAGCAAGGAATTCTTGGATTTAGAACACACCTTGTCGCAGCACACCCTTGGAAATCATACATGATTCCACAAGGACTATACAGTATACCAGGCCAGCACTTATTCCCTCAGCTTGCTGGTTTTCTTTCCAAAATAGCCTTAGTTCTTTTATCCAGATGAGAACATGCACACGTGTCTGACCACCAGTAAGTTGGAGCAGATGCAGTAACTTCCCAAAACCAGAATTAATTGAATAATCACAGTTTCACTTGGAGACAGAAAAGGTATTCAGATTACCCATGGATGGAACCTACTTAAAGAACAGTTCTTACTGAAAAGGATAGTTACAGTTATAATATTTAAAAACTCCAAACTGTTTAATATTTCTAAAAACCAAATAGAGTTTTAAAAAAGAAAAAAAATTTAAAAACCCAAGCCAATACAAATACTCACTAAGTAAAAATTGCACAAGCAGTGGTAAGCTGAACTTGCTAAATGGTATTGTCTACTTTGGAGAATTATTATATTCTCTGAATAAGCCATTTAGTTGTACTCCAAAGGAACAAGAAATATTTTGCTACTGTTTATTCTCATTTATAGTGGGCTTGATACATCCCTTACATATTTACGGTGTTATTTAAGAAGTTACCTACTGCAATGCCTTCTTTTCTATATCAAGTTTGGATTTATGAGAGTTAGAGATGTTATGTATCTGATAAACAGAATCACGTGACAAAACCTTGTATCATAAGAAAATAATTTAAATCAGGGCTCTAGTTGATGGAATGGATGAGGTCCTTCTAAAGGCAGCATTTCCTGGGCATTTATACTCCAGCATGGCCCATTACCAGATCACACATACACCTAAACCAGGCATTAAAAGACGTGGTTCCCACTAGTGATTCCCACTAGCTTTATATTGACATAAATGATTTCATAAGGTGCAAAGTCTGATGATTCAGCATTTAGGCATACTGGGATTTGTCCACATGCAAACTTATAAAAATGCTGCCTACTGTGTCTGCAGGAAGAAAGCATCACTACTGACCACAAATAATTTTATCCAGATGTTTCCTTAGAGGCAAACAAGCCTAAGAGACTAGGTCAGAGGATAGCAGTACAGACCAGTTAGATTGGAAAGTAGATGACAACTGATGACTTAAGTCAAGTTGTTCTGAAATGCATCATGAAACGCCAAATCAAGTACAAAAGGACGTTTTTAAAAAAAAAAAAAAAAAAAAGCTTACGTGCCTTGGAAACCTTTGCAGTTTTAACACAGATGTTATTTTAGTATTTTCTGTCTTCCTCATAGTTTACTTACTGTTCCAGCAAGACAGCAAAAAGCTCTTCCTTCTATTGCAACAGATCCTTAAGTCACTAAGCCACTTTCCTGGCTCTTTGCCCAAGTATGTCATTGCCTATTTTAAGTGTTTATCATCACTGATAACAAATTCAAAATATAATCTGATTAATTTCTAAATAGACAAAGTTGTCTTCATACTTATCTCACATCTTTAAAAAAAGAGCAACACCCTAACATCAGCCTTTAAGCACCTCCCTTTAACTGCTACTCCTGCTCTCTTGTTTTTCCTCTCTCCAGAAGTGATAAAACTCAGTAACTCCCTCACCTTATAGAATCATAGAACGTCAAGGGCTGGAAGGGACCTCGAGAGATCATCTAGTCCAACCCCCCTGCCAGAGCAGGATCACCTAGACCAGGTCACACAGGAATGTGTCCAGGCGGGTCTTGAATATCTCCAGAGAGGGAGACTCCACAACCCCCCGGGCAGCCTGTTCTAGTGTTCCGTCACCTCACTGTGAAAAAATTTTTCCTTATGTTTACATGAAACTTCCTGTGCCTCAGCTTCAACCCATTACCCCTTGTCCTATCATTGGGCATCATCAAGAAGAGCCTGGCTCCATCTTCCCAGCATTCACTCATCATATACTTACAAACATTGATTAAATCGCCCCTTACTCTTCTTTTCTCTAAGCTAAAAAGCCCCAGCTCCCTCAGTCTATCCTCATAAGAGAGATGTTCCACTCCCTTAATCATCTTTGTAGCCCTGCGCTGGACCCTCTCCAGCAGTTCCATGTCCTTCTTAAACTGGGGGGCCCAGAACTGGACACAGTATTCCAGATGTGGCCTCACTAGGGCAGAGTAGAGGGGCAGGAGAACCTCTCTCGACCTATTAGCTACACCCCTTCTAATACATCCCAGGATGGCATCGGCCCTCTTGGCCACAAGGGCACACTGCTGGCTCATGGTCAGCCTCCCATCAACCAGGACCCCCAGGTCCTTTTCCCCTTCACTGACTTCCAACAGCTCAGTCCCCAACCTCTACTGATACCTGGGGTTGTTCTTTCCCAGGTGCAGGACTCTGCACTTGCCCTTACTGAATTTCATCCAATTTCTTCCTGCCCAACCCTCCAGGCTGTCCAGGTCTCGCTGAACGGCAGCACAGCCTGCTGGGGTGTCGGACACTCCACCCAGCTTGGTATCAGCAGCAAACTTGCTGACAGTGCTCTCTGTGCCCTCATCCAGGTCATTGATGATTATCCCTGTACCATTTTATGGACGTGTGCTGTAAAATACTACAAAAGAAGCTGCCCTGTTTAAGTGCAACATCGGGCTGCTTAGATAAAATTTTGCTTTCACTTCACCAGCCTCAGACTACAAGACTGGATCTGGACTGAAGGACAGAGAACCTCATTGGTTCTGCTGCCTTACTGGTTTCTACAGAAATCACAGTAGCACCTCCTTCTTCCCTGTCCTCATATTGTTGCTGGCTGATCATACAGCTCATTTTCCTCCCATTTCTTTAAGAGACTTCTCTCTGAATAGCAAACCAGCAAAGCGGTGGCAGTACAGGCCTTTACCTTTCCTCCTTAAATCATTCACAAGACCTTCTGCAGATAACTCTGCCACACCTCCTTGCACGCAACTAAGAAAAGTTTCACCACTTCACATATGACAATTACCTAAAACAAGTGATTTTTTTTTCTTTTTCTTCTTCTTAGGGAGCAAAACTATATCTTGTCAGCTTAAAAATTTTACAATATACCTTTTAATTCTCTCAGGTAGAAAGAACTAGCACAAATCTGTTCCATGTCACAGCTACAAGCATTTGACCTCTGACAAGAAACTCAAGTTTCGCCCAGAATTCACTAAATATTACAAGAAATATATGCCAGCTGAAAAGTGACTTCCCTAACAAATATGGTCCACAGTGCTGCAGGACTAATAAACTTACTCTCAAAAAAAGACAGTATAAGCCCCAACACTAAGAGTGGCACCACAGAAAAACAAGCAGAATCTGAGACATGAAAAAGAGAAGTAAAGACAAAACCCACTGAACCCTGTTCATTTACTGACTATTTTGCACCACTGCCAGAGATAATCCTGATGTCAGAGTTAAGTAGTCAACTAACTATTACTAAGCTGGAAGCAATTTTAGCTACTTCCAGTATCCTTGATAAAGTAGCGATTCAATCTGCCAGTGTATGAGTGATGAATTTCAGTGGTTTCAGAATGAATCCTACAGTATATTATACATGTCATAACAATCCCACACTCTCCAGAAGTTAGTAGTCATGGAATATATCACACAGTTTGACAAGCAAATCTCTCAACAAGATCTACGTTTATCTCCTATGACCTACAAAGCAACTCTTATCACAACAAATGGAGCAAGCCCAGCACATCTCAACGTAAAGACAGATTGAGACAAATCCATCTACTTTAAGGAACAACCTCAGAGGACTATCAAAGCAAGCTAAAGATATACATGCTCTCTCACAGCAAGATTTTTAAATCTATCTTAACTCAAACCAGTACGTTCACTGCTAGGAAAACAGGAAGGAAAAAAAAAAGAAGGAAAAGAAGAGGAAAAAATCCCCGAGAAGTACCAGGAACTAATCAGGAAATAGATAAAATCCAAGGTCTTACATTCCATGTATTGTACTAAATAGCATCATAATAGGTAGTAATGGTCAACTATGATTTCTGCCAGAAGAAACCAAGGAAACCACTTATCTAAGTGGATACATGGTGGGAGGTCACAACAGATGGACTCAAATTCAAACATGGAAAACTTGGATAGCTAGCTGCAACAAGCCTCCAAAAGATGCAGCTGCTTGGAGAAACAGCTTATTCGTATTTATTGATTTTTTTTTCCTGACTAAAATTCACAGAGAAGATGGAGCAGATTCTCATACAGTACTACAAATAGGACAGGAGTCAACATGGCTCAGGAGGCAGTGGTAACTCAGCAAGTCAAGATTCATGTTTTGGTAACTTGTGGATTTTTGGTAACTCTTGTTTAAGTGCTCTGCAAGATTTAGCAACACTTGGGCAAACAGTCTCAAGTAGTCAACATCTATGATACCTGCGCCACTCAGAGATCAGCTTTTTGAGAGATGGTAAATGGAACAAACATCTGCTTCTACATCCACCTAGAGAATGCACAAACCCAGCCTATTCATTGCTGCCTGGTACCACAGTAACTCACTGGGTATGCACAAATTCATACTCTGGATAGCAGACTCCAGTTGCCACCATAAAAAGCTTCTGCTCTCAGACAGATGGGTGTGATATTAAGAGCAGCCTTAGGAGATGCTTGAAATACAGGTTTGAGAATGGTCGGAAAACTTAAGCACCAACAGCAATTGCAGAATAACTTCATTTGCAGCACTTCATTTTGCAAGTTTTCTTTCCAGATCTCTGAATAGCAATATGTTTTCTAATAATATAAAAAATTAATACTACAAAGGCCTTTATATCGCTAGCCTTCAAAAAAATTCTATAAACTTCGTTGATACAGACCACATACATCACTAAAACATGAGCCAAATTCTTTGAAGTCAAGATATGCATAACCCCCTATAGTATTTTGTCTATGTATTTTATGGAATGCGAACTGCTACCAGTTCATCTGCAAGATATAAATTACTAGTTTTAATATGCAAAATTACATATAGTACTTGTCCCCATCCATGCTCCAGTACCACTACTGGAAACTGAAAATAGTCTGACTGCTTTCCATAGGAGCTTGAGTATGTCTAGATGAAAGGCTCATGCACTTGCTCCTGTGTAAGAATCACTGAGAATTTAGCATCTACCTCACTTGAAAGAGACCAAGACTGACTAGATTATCAGGAATTTCCTATTAATCAAATATGAATGATATTAATGGGTGTCTCAGGTCAGAACTAACAGAAAAGAGTTGTGAGATTGTTTTCCTTTGTGTTAAATACAGCACTTCTGTGGTCAGGTCTTCCTTAGATTACCATTGTCACTTGATTATTCATTTAGTCCACACAGTTATTTAAAACTTCAAGTACTCTGAATTAATTTGTATGTATATAAATAATAAATATACTTGTGACACAATATGGACTGCAATGCTGTTTAAGCGTTCTGACTCCTGTTTAGTAATGAGTAGTTAAAATTAGCCACAGTATGATTGCTTGCACCATAATTAGGTCTTGGGGGGCGGGGGGGGAAGGATGTGTGTGTGTGAGGTTTTTTTTTAAACCTGAAAAAACCCAGCACATTAGAAATATATTACAGCACTGCAGCTGTATTGGAATAGAGAGGAGAAAGAGGGATGTCTCCATGCAAATTCATAAGCAGAGGGAACACTTTTCAACAACTTAAAAACCAGCTGCACAGCTAGTTTGCCAAAATATTGTGGGTTTTTTCTCCTAAAAAAGAGACAAAAATTAATAATAAATACTCCATTTTACAGCCATATGTGACCATCTCCAAACTTATATCTGCCTGATACTTTAAGATGGGATTCTACTGTCTCTGCACATTTATCTATTTAGATGAAGTGGAAAAAAGTCAAATCACAACAAAGATGGAGTGGAAATCTGTGTGGATCCATGTGTAATTCAAGAGGCAATGCCACAAATGGGAAAAGATAAAGATATTGATGCAGTAGAAGAAAAATGAAGGAAGATGGTTGCAAATATAGTTCTGGAGGATAAGGGAAAAGACACAGAGATTGCTCATTTTTTGGCCTAATGAATAAACCATTTTAGTTTCCTCCCCCCTTATGCACCTGCTGCTTTGAAAAGCCCCTTCCACAACCAACAACTGAACAGCAAATGCTGCACAATGACTCAAATGTTGCTGGAGATGTGCCAGCAAAAATTACCACTCTTCAAGCAAGATAAACATCATATTACTTCATTACCCTTTTAAAACATATGCAAATTAAATCCATTATTCTTTTTTCTTACAGAAATGAAGTTCCTTTGGCTGGAATTCAACAGCTCCCTTTGTCATCGTTGACCATGAATGGATGAACTTCATGTAGATGATGCCCATTTCCCATCTTTGAATCAAACATTAATACCATTTGACAGTAATAAATAACATTTATCACAAAAGGGATCGACTAATGATTTTCCCACTAAGCTGGCTCATCAGAACCTATCAGCTGACAACTGCATAAATGAGATTAGCATAACAGCTGCCTATGACAAATGTATCTAAATCATTTTAATGCCAGCTAGCTCTTTGATCTCCCTATCACGTTGTTGCCAAAACTAAACCCATTTCTTCAAGATACATGTTGTTTATTACAGATACATGTGTATATTCCACACCATTATGTACTCTAGAGATTTCAGTAATTAAAAGAATTAAAAATACTGATTGGATACTGACACTATAATGTAAACTTGCAACACTGCACTTCAGAGTAGCATTCCACTGCCTACTTAATTCCACACACCACCACCACCCCCCATACCCCCCAGATAGATGTGTGTTTCTCTGGCATAAAATACATGTTTTAATGTAAACGCATATTAGCTTATCTTTGTGACTATTGCTACAGAAGCATCATTTTCATACAATTTCAACTAATTCTCAGCACACGATTCCACGTACACATCAAAGCAACGAATCATGGCCTTGGTAAAAATGCAAAAGTGACAGGCAAAGAAACTCTCTGGTAGAACAATGTATTTGTGTTTTAACTGTTATTAAAAGTAAAGCCTAAGAGACTGTCACAAACTCATGAAAACAGGTTTCAAAGTAAATCCCAAGCAACAGCTCTTGTTGCACTTCTTACAGCAAAATTTTTTACCAGTACTCTAACTTCCAAACACTTCTGCAGATAAAAGTCATTGCACTCCTCTACCTGAATTCAGATTGTCAGAGTTCTTTAGGTCCTTAAGGATATAGATGGTTTCCTTGATGTCTAAAACTCAGGGGAAAAGATACCTTCAAGGTGCTTCTAGCAAACCCTAGATACACAACTCTTAGATTAAACCCATGGTGCTTCAGAACTGAACAAAATGGATACAAAACTATTGTTTCCCCAAGCTATTTTATTGCACCATAAATGACAATTTCCAAAAACATTTACTTAACAATGATCAAGCTACAGTTATATTTCTATCTGGTTGCGTTGGCATATAGACATTTCTAAAAAGTGTCCCTCCTCCCCAGTTTTGAACCTTTGGGAGCCACCAATCTGGCAGAAGCATCTCCAATGATTTCCTTAAGCTTTGACTAAGCTTTTGAGGACTTCACCTATTACATACCATCAGGGCACCCAAATGAGTGCCCTTGATTTAAAACCCAGAAGTGTGTGTAGCACTGCCTGGACTGTGTGGCTTCGTAGGCATCTTGTAGTTTTGTAAACATTAGCATGTATGTTTCTATAACTGTATTTGGGAAAGGTCTAAACAGAAATGTTCATAACTATTTAGATTTGAACCATCTTAAAGGCTATTCTGTGAACAAATAGAAAGCAAACTAGGTATCTCTGCTGCATTTAACATGAAAATACATATCAATTTACCAAATGGCTAAGTAAGTTCTGGAACGTGATTCTTTTGACTTCTACTAAGAACGAGTATCAAGTGTCGCCAAAGCTCAGTTCTCCTACAAGTAGCACCAGCTCATGGTGGAAAAGGTTTCTAAATGAATGTTTCTAAATAAAAAGTTTGGAGGGTTTTTGCATAAGCATGGAAAATGTGAAAGTATGAGAACTAATGAGATTGCAGGCTGAGAACTGTTAAAGTATTCCAGTTATAGAGCTTTGTAGCAAATATCTTGTTTTCAATGCTGTTACATTCACAAGCACTTTGTTCTTTCTTGCATTTCAATTAAAATTCATAGGATGTTTTCGCCACATATTTTTCAAGTCTGCCTGGATTTTCCATATCTTAGAAAAATTTCTGGCCATTATTTTTCATGTAAAATGAACAGAATGGATGGTCTTTTGTCCAAGCCTTTTGT
The DNA here is from genome assembly GCA_025345505.1 of Todiramphus chloris collaris. NCBI lineage: Eukaryota > Metazoa > Chordata > Aves > Coraciiformes > Alcedinidae > Todiramphus > Todiramphus chloris. Next base: position 5,750,460 of record JANVCC010000037.1, read on the forward strand.
TTTGTGAAGCAGGCCATTTTTCATGGATGAAACTGAGGCACACACTTTCAGTTTTGACAGCATTTCTTATCATTCGCCCCAGTTCGCATTGTCACCTTTCATTATTTAATTTTGAAGTACAAGGAAGGCTGATTTATACCCATGATGTATAATTACAGGCAGATGGAGGGCTTACAAAGTAGAAACACTGAACTAGGGCTGTGGTAAGTGCCTGTAAACTTCCTGTGAAAAGTCCTCTCTGTGCCACCAGCTAAAAACAAAAAGCTAAACAATTTAAACTAAATGAATCCATGCTGTTTTAAGCACCAAGTTAGTGAAAGTGAATACAAAACTAATGAAGTACATTGGTTGTGGTTGCAAGGTAATTTAATGTTTTCAAGTACAAATGATGAAATGTGTTTGTATTAATCAAAAACATCTTTGAATGTGCCCATGGTCAAAAAGGCTTTTTTTTTTTTTTAACCTCCACTTCATTTGAAATTACTTTGACACAAGTCCACTCTGCATTTTGAGGAGAGAAGTGCTTTCTGCAGTTCTTTCATATGATAATGTACAGTATATTTTCAGCTGCCTTTTTAAAGTTTAAACAAATGGAAGGCTTATTAAGAAGATATCATAATTACATGCAGCTATTTTACTAGCTCTTATCTGAAGCAAAAGCAAGCAATTAGTTGAGAACATAAATTCATTCAAGACACTTACTGAACATGACGGAATAGACCAGTGGGAGAAAATAGGCCCATTTTACTGTTTCAAATTCCCTGTATAAAGACAGCAAACTTATTCTAGTAGGTTTAACACCACCTACAAAATAGCTCTTACGGTTAAAAAATGAACTAATATTTCATAAGATTTTGCACTGTTTAACAAATGGTTAAACATACCCGAACAGTCACCATGGTAGTCTTAGATGGAGGGCAGCTTCTTTAAGAACCAATAAGGAGCTACTGTTCTAACAGTGAACACACATTATGGGCAAGTGGTCACTAGTTCAATTCTCACCAGCGGAAATAAGCCCACTGCTGTCTTGAAATCTCATTTTACTTTCAAATCATGGATCACTGAAAAGTAGTCACTAATAAATCAGCATAATGAATTTTTTTTTCCTTCATGCTGAACACGGACACCAAACAGAAAAATATTAGGAGCGCTATTAGTGCTTATTCCACTTGATTTTTCTCTGCTTTTTAAACATTCAGTTCTCTAGAGTGCTGATGACCACATCCCCCACCTCCAAACATAGACAACATTTCACGTATGTTTAACATTAAGGACATGAATAGCTGTATAGAAGAATATAGAAACATTCATAAGCTTTAAAGTTAAGCACCTGCTGCTTAAAGGTGACAGCATGCAAGGGATGACTTCAGGGATGACTAGAGCCACTACTTCAATTGTCACAATGATCTGGCACGTGTCACCACAACATGATTCCCAACCACAGCAATCACACAGCCTGTCAGAGACATCTACCCAAATGAAATGCCTCTGACCACACTTAAGGTGCACAGGGATCGAGACAAATTGCTGACCTCCAAGGGAAAGAAACCAAAGATATCAGAAAGTAGAAGACTGCACTGCAGCAGGAAGGATGACTAGATGAACAGGTTCTTCATGGACATGCCAATTCTCTATTTCTACCTTGATGTTTAGGACATTTCTGTCAAAAGTAAAACCTTTAAGGCAAGGAAGGAATGAAGTTCAAGACGGTCAACAGTCACTCCATTTATAGATGGGTTCCAGAAAGACTGTAATCTTTCACTGGACTTCCTCCCAGATCATCTGAGATACTTTTTCAGGTATAGGAAATGATCATTTTGATAATACAGAGCTCACAGTGTTCAGTTTGAAGTCCTAGTAATCCAAAATGCAGTTAATACAGGATGGTAACTTCGCACCCTAGATTAACTTAATTATGTTCGTATTGATGAATAAAAGTCAAGTAAAACTTAATTTCAAATGTGCATAATAAAAGTATTCACTCCTCCCTTTTTACTATGTGGCCAACCAGGGAAATAGTAGAAGAGTATTAAAACCAAAATTTTTCCACTTATACTGGGAAAATGTGCATAGAGATTTTTCATATATTTAAGACAACATCTAGATGCAAGTTCTGTTTGCATTGAAAGAATATTTAGAAATGAAAGAATAGTTTTTCTGTAATTTGTTAATGTTTTCAAAACCAGTAAAAAACCAACTGTTTTTCTAGCAGAAGCATTTGGCAGGCACATTGGCTGAGTAATAGTTCATCTTTCTGCAGTTGTCTTCACTTGCATATCTCAGTAATATTAATTCAGTTTGGAAAAACAACCTAAGGGTATTTTCTTCTTGTCATAGATTGGGATCTGAATGGGTTTTTTTAATGAATGCGACATAATTCATGCATAGTCACTACTGAACCCAGCAAATTCATAATTAGTGACAATTTTGCACCTGCTGTTATGGGTAGATGCTGTTCACTTTAATTTAACTTGATACCTTGATTATTCATTGGAAACTGCAGGAGAAACTGATTATTTTACATGTTTCCTGAAAAGAACATTGCAGTCACAACTGTATAAATACTAAACAGCATTTTCAAGAATTTTCTGGTAATCAAGACCCCAACCCAGCAATGCACACATGACTTTCATGAACATCACCCTCAAGGTGATGGTAAGTGGCTATAAGCTTATGAAAAAATATATTCATTTAGATAGGCTTGAAGTTAAGCTACTAGCTACCTTTCAAAGTATTACATATATTTTTATGCTAGAGATGATCCTGCTGGAATGTGTACCTTACTGCCTCCAACATCAATCCTACTACAATGATATATTTGAGTTTTGAACCACAAATGTCATTTGGTAGTTAGGAAAGTCCTTTGCAGTTGAAAGAAAAGGCACATTACATACAGAGGAATTGAGCACAGTCATGCTGGACAGACACTTATTCATGGCTACACAGATTTCTTCCTGCCCTCCCTAAGCTACTGTGCTCAAGTGTACTACACACATATAACCATTTAAAAGAATACTTGTCTAAACTTTTCCCAATAGACTCATCGTTTTGGGGGTTTTTTTCCCTAAAAGCCTAAGCAGCTGCACTTTCAGATAAAGAAGTGAGAGATCAATTTTAGGAGTACAGACAGACAAAACTTAAACTAAAATCAAAACAAAACCTCTGCTACTCTTTCACAAACCCAGAAAGCAAGAGGACTAGCAAGGCTTCTGCACTGGTAATACAAGAGAGAACAGAGTACATTTGAAGCAGTGTTGATGGGCCCTGGTTATCCTTTGGGAAGAGCTGATAAGGCACTATACCTTTGTTCCCAAGGCTGGGCTGGCATGTGGAAGGTTCCTGGAGTCGAACCTGGACCAGCCATGGAACTGTGGTACCATATAAGAACACATAACGCACCCTGAAGCTTTTTTAAATTATGCCTTACACTCCAGCATTCAAAAACATAAATGTACACAGAAACCTCTACTAGCTGATGAGCCTATCTATCATCAATAATCAGGGTAGTAAAATGCCTGTTTTGTTTTGGTTTCTAATATCAGTGATATTAATATTTCCTGCCTTATCAAAGAAGCTTTTTTTTCCCTCCCCTAACCTACTTCATCAGGCTAACAGACAGATGCAGAACCAGAAATAATGCAGGAAATACGGAGCTCACTTGGAAACTGAGCATGATCTTTCAGAGTTCAAGTTACATTTCACAGAATCACAGAACATTAGGGGTTGGAAAAGACCTCGAAAGATTGGGTAGTCCAACCCATTTTTCTGGGGTTTATCTTATGTTTTTTATTAAAATTAATATCCTAGACCTTCAGTTACTCTCCATTCTACTGAAAAAAATCAAGTCAATGACCATCCCAGTATTGCTAAGATTCTTTTTTCATCTGACCAAGGAAACCATACAGTGTACACAGATACTATTTGAGCTGCACAATTTTATCTCTTCTCCCCTTTGGGAGATAAAACTGTTCACAAGAGAAGTTAATGTAAAAAACTCTGTAGAGCCAAAAATACAGGACCACACAGGTATTTAAAAATAAATCTGACTTTCCTGACTCAGCTTATACCCTTAATAAGCAGTCTAATGACTCTCTAGATGACTGACATTACAATTACCATAAACTGAGCTCACTATTAGAATATTCATTGAAAACGCTATCATTTTATAATTATACAGATATAATAGGAATTACACAATAAAGAATTACATATTCGAGAATTTCTTCAAATACTCTGGAAATTATTTAAATGGATACAGAACTATCACCATAGATGAGCACATCATGGTCTTTTTCATAAATTATCAATTATGGAATCTTTAAATTAGGAAAAACATATATCTCTTAAATAGATAATGGTGTCTGTGTAAAGGGATATTGCTCTGGATCACTGCTTCCCAGTGAACTAGTAGCAGGAACTTAATCTAGGCCATTAAATTCATCTAGTATGTTATTTTAACCACAAGGTAATCCTTTCTGTGACAACACAGTCATTCAAAGACAAACTGAATTTGCCCTAAACAGCTGTCTGTATCTTGGCAGGAAGCTAATGAAGCCCTCATATGCCACCAAGATACACACTGTGTGAGCTAGAGAGCTACAGAGGACTTGACATGGAATGTATTAATGTCAGAGGACATTTGTCCTGTGGACTATGTGCAGCCAGAATGAAGCTAGGTCAGGCACGCAAACTAGGACCCTATCAGCTGGTCTTGTACCAGCCTAGCCCTCCTGCTAGTTGCAGAACAAAGCCACAGCCCGAGATTTACACCATAACATATATTCAATAGGTAAAGCAAGGGCAAGAATCCCAGATTAGCAATCCCCATGCTTACACTCCCATCTATGAAGATGGTACCTTCTGAAATGAAGTTTTCTTCAGTAAGACAACCCACAGGTACTACAGCCATGCTTTCAGACAGTCATGACATCTATTATACTACCTGTTTCAGAATTTTTACTTCCTTCCCCACCCCCCCCAGAATAGTATGAGACCTTAATACAACGTAATTAAAACTTGATGAAATAGTGACTTATGCATGCAGAATATCCATCTAAAAATGCCTTGATAGCTTATTGTGATTTTCATGCTAGCTCAGCAATAGGAATTCAAGTGTCCATGTGAAAAAAATAGATATGCATTCTTGAGTATTGTGTCACCAGGTGACTGGAATGACCACAGACTCACTGAATACAAAAGAAAATGCAAGACACTTGCTCTTCAAGCTTCTAATAAATTTACCAGTGTTTTCTGCTGACTCAAGGATGTATGATATGGATTAGAATTCAGTTTTAGCATGCACCAAAAAAAGCCATGACTATCACATAATAAATTCTGTCAAGATGCTAGAATTTAAGCTCACTTTATTTCTGATGTGGACTACAAAAGATTGGAAAGGATTAAGAAACTCCTCAGGACAGAGCAAAATCACCATCTTTGTTGCTGTACAGCCATAAGCAAGGCCTCAGGAGAAATGTTTCCATCCATTTTCAATCACGTAAACACGTGTCAATTGTTCAAGCCTATGGGAGAAAGACAAGCTGCTTCTCCCACTTCATCTGTTGTTCAGAAAGTTGCTGCTTTGTCTTCAGTGCTCTGCGTATGCTGCTTTCAGCAAGCCAGTACTCCATTGTTATAGCTGTCTTTTCATATGCCTCTAGGGACTGAAAGGATGGTGCAGATGGTAAACAAACATGCTTTATGGTCTTGGAGCTCAGACTAAGAAATTCAGATTTTTCTTTTTATTTCTGGAATGCAGCTAAGCAAAGAAATTACTGAAATTTATTATCAAGCTGCTTCTCAGTCCTGTGCAACTCCTCTAATTTTGTACCATCTAGCATAGATATTCCCCTTCAGTCTCAAAAAGCTGACTGACAAGTGTAAAAAGGAAATTCACTCTGTACATAAATTTCACCAGGGTATTTCGTTCTACTTACACCGCAGAGATACAAGCCAGAGCCCCAAGGAATACAATGTCAAAAACCTGAAGCTTCATGTCAAATACATCCTATGTGCATAAAAGGCATGGTATAAGGGTGCTGAATTTGTGTATATCAGTCCAGTTCACTACTTGAAGAAAGACCAAACAGACATATACTTCTTTCATTGCATCCTGTAGCTAGCTCATGTGAGACAGTTTATTCCTAATAGGCTACTGTTCTCACACCTATCAGAACTCTAGATGATTTTCAAAAGCCAGAAAAAACATATAGCTGGAATTCTACCAACAGCTATACACCCCTCTGACCAACAGAGGTACGAGTAGTAACGTCATGTAACTGGAAAGAAATAGGTTTAGGTCAAGTATCATGTTTTACACAAAGATATAGCAGTAGAACAAGAATGGACTCAATTCATTTAAACTATCATTAGTATAATAACTGATTTTGAGTAATCACTATAATATGTTACATACTTGATACTTGCTATATGGTGTAATAAGAACTGAAAACAGCTGCCTGGAAAGGTTGCTGCTCCTCATCAACAGAGTGCTGCTGTACAATGGAATATGGGGCAAGGTAATGAGCCTAGATACTTAACTTTAGGACATGAGAAAGACAGCCACAGCACTTATTCAGCCTACAAAAACAAAAGGCATTTGCTGGAAAAGATTAAAACAGTATTCCAGACAAAATGTACATAACCCTGTACAGTGAATTAGCTCAGTCCTTTAGCCTTTCTACACTCTTCAGAAGAAGTCCAGATGCCTACACGCCACAGCTGAATGCTGGAGAAGCTGAAAAATTAAACAGACTTGTTGCCTATTTTTTTCTTGCACAGAATTTCTCCATGAGCTTCTAGAGACTGTATTTTTGTACACACTTTCTCACTGACCCAAGCTGATGATATCGCTCCCAACACAGGTTTTCACATATAAGGATTTTCTCATTCCACATCCAGGTAATCTAGAAACGTTTTCAGGTTAATGAATGTCCAGAACAAACTCCTTCTATTCAGTCTGGGGACTGGAGTACTCTGATGTGATAAAAGGGTAAGGTTTTTCTCGTACTGCTGTTAGTTTTAGTCTTATATTTCTCACCATATATTCAATTTCATCTCTAAATTACAGTGCTAGTGCTTTCTGATAGGCACAATTACTGTTGATTGGTTTACCACCTCCTGTCAGTCCCTGATCATTTCATGACTTCCATTCATCAGAGCCTCAATTTATTCCTTGGGCAGTGACCAAGACTCAGGGGGAAAAGAAAAGAAAAAAAAAAAAACAAACAACCAAAAAGCACCCAAAAAAAACAAAAAACATCAAACAAACAAAAAAACCAAAGGTGTGTGTCTTACAAAGGAAAGAAAATACCTATAGTTAACTCTTTAGTCAAGCAAAGAAAAGGAATGCTTACATTTAAAAAACAGTAATCAAGTAGAGATGATAACACTTAAGTAGTACACAAAAGTAGACCATTTTTACATGTTATTCTGAAAATATTTATCTTTGATTTGACTCTTTTACAAAGTCTGTTTTACTTGAAGCCCATAAAGAAATTCACTACATTTCTGCTTCCCTTTCATAGACAGGTTACAGAAGAGTTATACCTGCTTTTATAAAGCATTTAGACAGGCTGAAAACTTTCCTCTGCCTCCCTAAAACCCATCTCAGAGCTTATTCTGTTAGAGCAGAAGTTTCACAGGAGGACAGGACAGCACTACACACCTATTCACATGTTCCATTGTTCAATGGTGACTACTAGAAAAACATTCAGTGAAGAAAAACTTCTATGCAGTGAATAGGAGAAGCTGATGAAGTACCTGCTTTCATAGCATTTACTGCAAATATCACCGAATGCCCTGAAGTGCCCATACCACAGAGTTACCCCTGTGCAGCCACCCATCATCTCATGGACTTGTAACCAAGTTAAGATTTTTCAGACTACTTCTGCACAAAAAAAGAGATAATGCAAAAACACTTAATTCTCTGGAAGGCAGAGTGATTAAAGCTGTCTGTTAATCTCTATAATGGACATAACTGAGCAATTTCACTTAGCATAAAAAAATGGAATATTTCTTTGACAAGAGAGAAAAATAGTCTTTATTGGCTATAGCCTATACTTCACAGCCTCTACTGTCACCCTCCCCCACCCAAATATATCTATCTATCTATCTCTGGTCTCAACTCCTTTTAGACTCTTATATTCAGACCTTGTTAAGTATTAGTTATTAAAAAAAAACATTTCCAGGCACAATTGAAAGATCCGAGTTATGTGTTTTTGTAGCAGTACTCTGTACTAACCATGACATATATACAGGAGTTAGCCCTCTGAAGAGTGAAGCATACATACTACCATGGTTACTGTCTATAACAAGACACAGAAGCAAGCTTGCAGTGTGTTCCTACATTGATTAAAATGTTTAGCATACTCAATGCTCCTTCTCCATTAATAAAAGCTCCTAATAAATTACTTACATCATTGCTGTTAGCCCAAAACAATATAACAGGTGCTGAATGAAGCTTCCTGAGAAAAAGAAATCCTTTAATGAATAAGTAATTTCTGTAGCTTGTGAGATGTTTACAACACCAAGCAGACATCATCTGTGGAAATGTCACAGGGGAAAGAATAAAAAGCCAAAGCAAAACAGAAAACAAACAAAAAAACAAACTACAGAACCACCACCAAAATAAACTGCACAACTTTACATATGCTACCGAGAAGTGTCAAGACTCTTGACCACGTTAGACATAATTTGCCTTTAAATTTATTATTTAAACCTCAATTTCCATTAAAAAAAATTGCTGATGATTTATTATTTCTAGGAAATGGAACAGACATGACACTACCCACAACTTAAACACAATTTACAATAGTAACAAGAAAAAAGTGATGGATCATGCAAAAAGCTTATACCCCCAAAATACCTGAGGTGTTCAATGGACTGAGAAGTCAGTGCCTGCCTATACATAGTGCTTACAGTATTTACAGCAGAGACTTTTCCTATCACAGTTTCACCTCATACAAATAGTACAAGTGCTACAAGCATTGAGTCTTGTAGGTATCATAAGTAAAGGTGAGCAACCAGTGGAGAAAACAGCATTGAGAAACATGTTTAAGCTACAAGTACAGAGAGACAGGCAGTTCAATAAACAGCCAAGTAGACTCCACATGTTTTTTTTAGAAGTCCTGACTGGGAGCCAGTCCTTGCGTGCATTTGCCTGCAGCATTCATTCTCCACAGCCCAAGACTGACTGTGAAAACCCTACATACATCCAAGGCTGAAGTAGGAAAACTCTTCACAGCTGTACACTTCTTCTCCCCCCACCCTACAGAGACAGGCAGGCAAGGTGAAGTGGTCCTAAGAACTGGAACCTTCTGCTACTCAAAAGTCAGAACAAGTCTTAAGTTTCATTTCAGACTTGACAGCAAGCACAAGCCTTCCTGGGGAGGGAGCTTGTTCCAAGCAATGCTGAAAAGCAGCTGCTGCACATGGGAAGGCAAGCAGTAGGATCTTACCCTGCTTCAGTCCATCTTGGGCTGCAGGGGCAAAAATTCCTTTCCTCCAGTCCTCATAGGTGGAGCTGTATTTCTTTACTCTGAAATTAGTCTTTTATTGATGATGCCATAGTAACACTCTTGGAGAGTGAGTTATCATTGTCACCTGTTGACTATTTTCTTTTGTCTTTGGAGTCTTACTGGGCCCTCATTTACCTCAAGTAGTTACTGAGATTTTTTCCTGCTTTTGTTTACATTAATTGTCTATTGATTCAGTTTAACAAGCTTATTATGGATTTCCCCAGGATATGTATATATCTCTAGTTTTCCTGTAACAGCACACCACACTTTTATGTAAAACACTCCTGGCATGTGATTTTTCTCCAGCTCAATTGTTTTTATTACATGACTATTTCTATTACTTTTGAACTTGGAGACGGTCCAGGGGTATTCTTTCTCTGTCATTCTGACATTTATCAGATTCAAGACAGTCTCCTTATGGCTCCCTGCAAGGGAAACAAACAACTAAGTTTTCTGTTTCTCCACAACTGAGATTGAGGCGAGATGAGAAATTGCCAGAGAAGACACTACCAACTGTAGGTAGTAGAGCTAAAGAACTCATATACCCACTATAGGTCTTTTGCACTTTGCACAAGAGGACAGTAGTTCATGAACAGTGTTTGCTTCACATCTCCTGATTTCAAAGCTTTGAAAAGTTTTGAACTATTTGTTTTCAAGCAATTTTAAATTCTAATTTTACATACATGATTAAAAAATTCATATATTAAAGGATCTTATTACCACTAAAGTGGGAAAGAGATGACCTTGCAAACACCTCAGTGTATTCCGTGTTTAAGGGCTTATCAGTGGAGAAAACACTCCTGGTTCTCCCCTCCCAGATAAACTATACGGTCACTGAAAGATGGGCTTAGTTCTGACTCAAGAGCCATAGCACAAACACAGGCCATTCAACTGCTCCCTGTATTTAATTTCACATACACATGAAAAGCCCAGAGCTATCCCAGGAACAAGTTCAAAAGTATACACAACTTAGACAATTGCATTCAGAAACAGCAGAGTGTAAAACTTTTCTAGTTTGCGGACACAGCAAAATCATCTCACCCTTGTTATCAGGGCTCTTACAGACTGCACATAAACACAGACACCACTTAGAAGCATGGTCTCCTAAGGATCCATCAGGTTAGAAAATAAGGTATGGAAACGTGGGACTGTGGGCACAGTAAAGAAATAGACTAAAACATCAACTCCTTAGTTCTGCAAGAACTTTTACTCAGCCAACATATAACCCATCACATTTGCAAATATGCAGCTGCGAACAGAGTCCCAGCACAACTGAAAGACAGAGGTAGGTGTGGCAACAGCAAGTGTCAGACACTGCCAGAACGGCAGTTCTTCCAGCCAGGTACCACGGCTTTGCAGCTCCCAAACAGAGCATCACAATCTGTCAGCTTCTGCCTCGTCAGACACTCACATCCCACTGCCATGTCTGCCTCAGTCTCTTCTCACTTTCCTGCAGGTTTTGGTTTTTTGGGTTTTTTGGTTTTGTTTTTTTTTCCACTCTTGTTTTGTAGGGGGGTTTTGTTTGTTTCGGGTTTTTGTTTGGTTGGGGTTTTTTTGATTGTTTTGTTTGGTTTTGCTTTGGGTTTTTTGTTGTTGTTTGGTTTTGGGTTTTTTGTGTGTGGGGTTTTTTACATGTATACCCACAGAGAATATATACATAATATATAAATATATACACATGGAATGTTTTAACAACACGCACATCCACACAGAACTCTTATCACAACCACCTTCTTTCCCATCCGTACAGCCTGTTCGCCTTCTGAGAGCAGCTTTCTCCTCCATTTCCTCCAACTGAAACTACCTCTTCCAAGTACCAGTCTCCAAAACCCACACTGTTTGGAAATTTGGGAGGGCACAGCTCTCTCTCAGAAGACCCCAGTAGTTTTCACACAACTTTGGTGCAGTCTCACAGCAGTAATAACAAGGCTACTAGTGACTGCCACAACCTTCTGCACAACCAGCAACTAAACTTTTCTCTACATAGGGCTCAAGTTCACATTCTGTGGGACAACTGTGGGTGGCAATAGACTGTAAATCCAAGGGAATTTGAGAAGGGAGAAGATCTGCAGTTGTGTTTAGGTATCATTACCACCTCGTTAGAAGGAGGTGAACAAGAAAGTAACTTAATTGAAAATTTTATCAAGACTGCACTGATAAGATCCAGACTTAATAAAAACCCTTCACATGCCCAAACACATTTTATTCAAGCATTGCCTTACACAGAAATACTAGAGGCAAACAAAACCAGTCCTTGTTTTCGTAACACAAAAATACCAAAATGAATTGTAGCATTGCCAAACAGAATTAAATCTTCCAAAAAAAAAAGTACTCCTCTGGAGTCCTATAAAAATACAACAGGTAGATAGATTTATTTTTATTAAGAAAGAGTTGACTCAGTTCCGCGCCCCCCCCAATTGCTTCTAAGGACAATTTGTGCATAATATAGTAATTTCTTTTTCACCTTCACTTCCTGAGCAAGTCTGATGACAGATATTTCATTTGTATAAGTTGAATTTCTGAGCATATGCCCTTCTTACATTCTTTAGTAGTTATCTAAATAGCAGAAGTAGACATCTTGAGTTTCTGTAAAATTGAGGGGGTGGGGATTTATTCCTACTACCCTACATGGTGAGACATGCACTGTTTCTACAGTTCCACTTTACCATGTATTTGTGTATCTATCACCATGCACCAGTTCACACAGGTTCAAATGTATATGTAAAAATAAATGCAAGTATAGTAAAAACCTTTCAAAACATCTGCAATAAGTTACACTGAAAGTTAGCAAAGTAAAGATAAGCCTTCTGCCTACTAGGTGTATCAACAGAACCAAAATACAGCTGGTAGCAGGCAGTTGGTATTACTTGTTCCTTATTTCTTACATCTAAACACAAAATGACTGTGTTCAGTCATACCAGAAGCAACATTTCAGAACCCACAACACAGTGATACACAGCAGCAAGCCCAGTTATGACCAACAAGTGCTTCTCTAAATTGAAGAAAAGCATAGGAGAGGAATTGAGCCGATAACTGTGATTAGTTTTCTAGTAGCTCAGTACTATCTTCTGCTATTGCTCAATAGATATGGAAGCTAACATCAGATATTATACACCAAATATGTGCTATGTCACTGAATTTCAGTGTGTAAAAAATGGAAAAAATACACAACTAAAATGTTTTTGATGGTAGCTTCTTAAGGGGATGAGTAACAAGCACAGTGTCAACAAACAGCTTGTGTTTTGTTTACCTAAATGGAATTCTACTTAAGGCTGCATTGCCCAGTGCTGGCTATATCACAGGATTCTCTTTATCCCAACAGAAGCTTCAGAGGCACTGACTCCCAGAAAGCTTCTACAGCTAGCAATCAAAACTATACCCTGCCATACCTTCTTCAGAAAGCTTGCTTTGCTTTCTTTACAGAGCCAAACGGCATATCCCTAGAAAGCTTGTCCAAGCTTTTGCAAGTATATGGACCTACTGATTGCTTGACAGAAACATTCTTGTAAAAACTGATTTTGGATTACATTTCAACACACTTATAACTAGTGTTCTTCTGAGGCTCAGATTAGAACACCTTCACAACACAGACCGGCAACCCATCCTGTCATCCCCATAGTTACAACGGTCATCTTTTCAGCTTGTTTGAAGGGGTTCCCAATCCTTGCTCACAAGTGCCTGATTTCAGGGTGGAATCTGAGTAGTGCATCTCTACAGCATATTTATTATGATTTTACACTTACTGAAACTCATATTATAAACAGTATTTAAAAGTGCACCTTTTCTATTCCCATAGAAGAATTGACAGCAATTATTTTAGGTCCAGCTTGTCTTTAATAATAACCTCGTATGTTAAAGAAGGACAAAGGTAACTTCCCAAAAGTTATTTTAATAACAAAAAATCATTTTATGATTGATCATTTTACATATTGTATTGCAGCATGAGATCATGCATAATACCAGCATGAGAACTTGTAATAGCAATATGAGGGCACTGCTCAGGGGTTTAGTGTGTAGAGGGAATAACTAATGAAAAAGGTGAAGAAAAAACAAATAAAATCAGAAAAAGGCCACAATTAGGATACCCTTTTGAAATGAGAGAATAAAGGCTCTGAAAGTGGCTTATTTAAATACCTTTAAAGACGTTTGAAACTTATATCCTACTCACATCCCAGTTTTTAATGAGACATCGCAGATAAAAAGGGGACAGAAGTAATTTTCAATGAACTATCAGGGGAGTTCTTGAAAATCAGGAGCATTTCAGGGAGTTTAGGGAAAAGCATTTAACAGAACTCTTGGCTACAAAGGCTGAAAACGGCTTTCACATATTGTATCTCTGTTGAAATAGCTCTAATTTCATCTTTCACACTAAAAAAAGTGCAAAAAACATGCTGTCCATCTAATAGCTAAAATATATACATCTCTCTAGGAATACATACACAATAGTTGCTTTAAACTCATTTAATGCCATAACAAACTGCCATAGTTACTCATAGTAATTAGACAAGAGATATTGCAATCTCAAATTACAGTGAATTATGTTATCTGTTTATCAGTTCAGCTTCAAATATTGTCCCACTTATTTGCTTCCTGAAAATTTTAGTTTAGATATTGTATGCACTCATATTTCAACAAGTATTTAATTTGAAATATGTCTTGCCTTCATTATAATACAGCAGAGGCATGAAGTGCATAATCTACAATTCTTATAAGGCAAAGGGCATCTCAGAAAGATATTTCAATAGCAAATTAAGTTGGGGAAAAAATGTGTCAGTTCAATTCACGGAAGTGAAGAGATTTCATTTTAACCTACTTACCTCAATACTCCACAAGTAAGATTCAAGAACAGATAGGACATAGTTTTACAGATGTAACAATAAACCTACCAGTAAAAAAAAAAAAAACCTAGATTCTCAAATGCTAAATATTCAAGACCAGCTCTCATGGCATTACTTATCAGTAAAAGATCTGAGCTCTTTGCAGTTGCATTTCTACCATAAATTATGATATCTTTAATGAATCTTCTCTACAGACCTAAGTATCTTGGAGACAAAAAGAACAAGTTGAAAACTTTACCAGTAACGCAAGCAGCAAGTCCCAGTGGTAGCATCCAGCATTGCTCATGGAAGTAGTCTCCTGTTTAAAATAAATAAATAAATAAGTATGAGTGATAGCAACAAGAAAAATAATATTTTTAATAGAACACTGTTTCTTATAATCCAAGTTAAGTCCATAAATAAGATTCTTTTTGCATAAACAGCTCATCATGCACATTCCCTACAACATAAAAATCAGTCAACTAAGGAGTGAAATTTAGCAATATTTCAGAAAATAGTCTTGTGATGAACTGATTGATTTCTCCCTCATGTAGCACATCTACACAGATCCGTAGATTCCACGTGTTGCAGACTGTCTCCTAAAGGCAGCACCCCCAACTCTCTGCAGTTACCCAAAGCCAGAACACCTGATGCAGATCTAACATGGCCAACTGCTGCAAAATGGGGTTGTTCTGCCTCTGACACTGCAAATCCACCTTAACTTGGTGCAAAAATCTAATACAGTTTGTTTGCTGAATCAATACCTGTGGAACACTTGCTCCTCTCTAAGATTTAGAAATGAATGCCTAGACCTATGCAGTTTGTTCCACTTCTGTGTGCTTTTAGTAGAAAACCAATCCAGTGTCGTATCAACAAAGAAAAGAAAATAGATCAATAGTAAACATCTTTTAGCTTCATCCTACTGAGATCTGATTTACTATATGGGCTACTTAAAAACCTGTATTTGTATTGTATTTAATTTAGACATTATACCTACTCCTGGAAAACTACAGTGAAATGTAACACTACATAACTTTGCATAATTCATTCAAAGCCTGTAAGAAATATGCTTTGTAGCTATGCTCATCCTGCAGTTACTTCTATGATTTTATTGGACAGGCTAATTGTGGCCACTCTTCACTACTAAATGACCTGCTTAGTTCAATCAATCTCCCATTTGATCAGTTATAGGGCCCTGAAAGATACAAGTCTCACTGTCTAGCAAAACCACACTGATGTTCAATATAGGAAGCAGGGGGGAAAGCGCTCTTCATTACACTCACAGCTCTTCACTACACTCACCTACAGTCTGTCTTAGGTGAGCATGCACCATGGACTCTGAGCTACTCTGGCATACCCCTTCCAAAAACTGGTTTTCCTGACATGATTTTACAGTGCCTGATAATCAGCTTGTCATCATGCTGTCCTACCTTCCAAATGTTACGCTTTCAAAACAACATTAGACCCAGGGGATGGAGCACCAGTGAGTATGCAAGTGCCACACTGCTCCTTCCAGGCTGTCAAGCAAACATACAGGTCTACAGGTGGAAGCAATGGATTTTCCTGCTCCTTCCCACATACCATTCTGTGATAGAAAATACAGCTAAAAGTCTGAAGAGAGGTTGGAAAAGTACCAAAACTTAAGCCAGGGAAGCTTTAAAAAGTTAAGTTTCTTTATGGAAAACCTCACAAAGTTTTTGTCTTGTTTTGGTAAGTAAATAAAAAGGTTACAGGAACTACAGAACCAAAATTTTACAATTTATTGCCTAAAGTGAAAAGAGGTTCTCCAAAGCTGATTGGAAGACACACATTTAGCTATGATTAAAATATGAGATATGTAGTTATGTTCCAGGCTCTCTCTCACCTTTACAACACCACAACCATAATCCCAGCTCTGTCAATATTATCATGTGGCCTTCATGAAGTCATTTCATGCCCACTTGGAGAAGCAGCTTTACCATCTGCAGATTATTTCCCTGGGTACTAATATAAATTTTTAACTTAACCTGAATGTGTGGGAAGTACACACAATGCATTCAGTAGGTTTTTATACTGTCCTAGAGTTTCAAGAAATATTATTTTGTTGACATCCTGACTGGTAGAACAATTTGAGGTAAAAAGCAGTCACAAAAGATCAAGCTTTTTAAAACGCATATTTGGCACTACTATAAACACTTAAAAACATCTCAAGGATCAAGTCTATTGAAATTTTAGTCACAACACTCATTAAGTCATCTTATTGTTTTCTGTTTAATAAATAAACCGCTTGAACTCAGGAACTGTTTGTAAATTTAAATACTATTCCTTTACAGAAGTTTCATTATTACAGATGTAGGTATTGTCAACAACTAAGTTGTAGCATTTGATAGTTTCTCACACACACACTTCTTTCCCCTCAGAAGCAACAGAGTTCTAAGGGAAAGGCAGACACACTTATTAGAAAAATCTGCCATCGTATCACCCCATAATTGGTTTTATCTTTATTCTCCAAGCTGTGCTGTTTAAAACCTAACAGTCACCCCCCAAACAATCATCATTATATCACACAACATTTTCTTCCAACAGGCAAACCACACTCTGAACACATCTGTAGAGCCTGGGGATGGCTTATGAATATAAGACACTGTTTCCAGTGCTGCCAAGTTACTGAACACACGTACAGATTTAACAAAAATAAACGTTCATTCTCTTCACAGAAGAAACAGAATTTAGCAAGTATCATGAACCAGGGTTAGATTAAGCTCTTCCTACAGTTTAAACAATAACTGTGATACAACCTCTGTAAAGATTTACAAGTATCTTTCAAGACCAGTGGAAATCCATAATACAAACATCCACTTATGTGAAGTCTAGTAGACAAGATTTCCCCTCCCTAACTGTTAAAAGATGAACAGGTTAATACATCGCATCATCTGTTACATGCATCTTACTCTTTCAAGAATGAAAAGATGAAGGACAGGCTCAAACAATTCCAGTGTAATTCACAAGTCTGGAAACACAAAGTCTGCATTGTCCATCCCCTCATGAACACATTTCAATGCAACAATTCTATGACAGGAAATATCATAAACTAAACTCCCCTTTAAAAAATAAGCCTTTTTTTAAGAACATATGTGTTTATTTTTATTACCTGGAAGTAAACTATAGCTCAAAAAGGTGACAAAAGACAGTAAGTCTAGGAATAAAAAGGGGCATCTGCCAAAGGTGCTACTGGATCATCAGAGACAAAACTATGAAAACATTTTTTTACTTAATATCTCCACAACTTTGGCTCACTACAAACTGAATATAGCCTTCCAAGGGAATCAGAGAGACTATCCTTCTGAATTTGATAATTTTTTGTTCTCCATGATTCTCTGAAGAGGAAACTGATTTTAGTAACACTTGAACGTGTAACTCAGCATTTAGCAATAACAACAATTGATAGAAAACAGAAAAAAAACCAAAAAAAACAAGATAACCAACATTTAAGCACACAAGTTAATCCACAATTTTTCTATTAACAACTTTTATAGATTTTTTTATATATATATATATATATACACACACATACATACACACACACCCCCTTCATCCACCAAACAGGTACAACACATGCATCAGACTACCATTAAAATGAAACATAATGTTAAGAAAAAGGAACATAAGGGCATGCATGCTACTATTTTTTCATATTTAGTTGAGAGGGAAGAGTATGTTTGCTTTTTTAAGATCCAGTAATGGAATACAAAGATACAAAGTTTAAACTTAACATCTTTGTTCACAAATACTACTATTATTGTGATAGCACAACAAAGCAAATATATGCTGGCTGGATGACAGCAGGAGATATAGTTTTCCCCTACCTCCTTGACATGTATGTTTAGTTCCACAGACAGAGTTCACACAGGTAGCTCACTTCAAAATGAGGACAATAAAGTAATTTAATTATACAGTAAGTCTTAACAGTAGCACTAGGTGCAACTTTATTGGGGAGAAAAAAGATTTTAAAAATTGTATTTAAAGTTCCTTGTAAAATACAACCTTATTATGAAATCCTTCTTGTTCTCAAGATACAGAATATTGTGCCAATTCAAATGTGCAGAAATATAGCCTGCAATTCCTTTCTATTTGTAGTACAGATTTTCTGGCACATTCAATTTTTATTTTAATTATTTTACTCTAGGGAACAGAAAAGTCATATTTATTACTAAGGTGGACTCCAAAGGCAATATTATTATAGCTCTAACAGAAGATTAAACCAATACATTTCTTTAAACCATACTGCAACTACCTGCACCTAGTGAAAATAGATTTGAGAAGTTGAAACAGAAGTTCAGAGAGAACCTAAAGCCTCATTGCAAGACAAAAAAAAGCCGTATAGCTCAGAAACAAAACAGATGGCTATTTCTAAATGTCTGCTCAGGTTCTAGAACATAGCAGTAACCTGAGTTAGGTAAGATGCTGTTCTAGTCTTGTTCCATCAAATAATTTTATTATTCTTACATTTGACTTTTCCTTAAGCATTAACCTTGCCATCTTTGTTTTCTCACAGTGACATAGAGCTACAGGTCAAAAGGGTTAAGCTGGTAAAAATTATGGAGAATAGTAAATATTTCTTGAACAACTAATTTAATATCTTGAGTTTAAAAAAAAAAAAGAGGGGAAGTATTACCAACTGGTAAGTAAAGTTTATGTGGTTTTATCACATCATGTATGATTTAGGTGAAATAAAGCAAAGGTACTATCAGAAAATGAACAGCATGAAATCTGTGTCTTATGTTAGGACCTCTCAACATTTTATACGTCACAAATTCTAAACACTCTGAACCTGAAAAGAGACAGATACAACAAGTCTACACACTGGTGAGATGGAGCCACTTCTGTGCTGCAATGCAGCAGCAATTCTGAAGCACACACGAGTTTATGACAGGACATTTAAAAATACTGTTATTCATGTCAAATTTTTCTAGATAATTATAGAACTTAATTGCAGAGCAGGAAATACTCCACATATGAAAGGTGCTAATACCTTTTATCTTTCAAAAAAAAAGAAAATACCTGTGTGCCCTAATGATATTAAGTATTATCCACAAAGCTTTTCAGACAGTACCTTGTAGCACTATGCTAGGCATAAATTTACAGCCAAAATGAGGAAGAGAGCAAAGCATCTTACAACAGCATCATTACCAACTGTAAGGAGAATTTTCTTGAAACATGTTCCATCTACACAGACAGAACATCTAAAGGCTTGTGTAGACAACAGTGTTGCATCCCAGAGTACCTGGCTGGGTTACAATAACTTTCTTACCATCATGGAATGTTAGTCAGCTTTTCTTGTTTGTTTTTCTTCTTGTAATAAGTCATGATAAGGGGAACAGAGACTGCCTCAAACTACCCCCTTCTACTGTAAATAACTTAAGTACAGAGGTAAGTCCAACATTTAAAAGCACTAGTTGCAGACTGATAAAAAATACAGTTCAAAAATTTCAAAGTGAGATGGCTAAAGTAAAAATAAGAAAAAAACAATTAACGAAGAGTTTCACCTTTCAGATATCAACTGAAATTTAATTCTGCTCCAGTGATGTCAAAGTTCTCTCATCAACTTAAGGGAAACAAACATATTACAAAAACCTTGTGCTTACGTAAATGCAATTTTTCTGTTGATATCCGTGAAAGTGGACCTAAGGGTAGATCTAAGCTCTTTATAGTTCAAAACATTGGTGCTAATAAACCAGCATACAAATAGATGCCAGAATTAGGTACAACAGAAGCACACCTTGCACATTTTAATGACAGTAACAGATTAAACCCTACTAAATGGATGCTGCAACAGATTATTTAACCCTTTCCTGACCAGTGACTCAGCCAATCTTTCAGAACTCTTACACAGATGGTAAATCAACAACACCCAGACACAGTACTTTATTAACTTCATTTTTTAATCCAAAGTGAGTAGAACAAATGTTTCTGTTTTACTTTTTTTTTTCTTTTGCTCATTCACCATAGAATTGAAAAAGTGACTGATGCAAGACACCAGGTAGAAACAGAAGACTAATGTGAGGCTCCTGGTTTTATTTTCAGTTGTAAAACACAAACTCATCTCTGACAACAGGAAACAATTTAGGCAGAGTAACTTTTCAAGCATCTAGCCTTAAAAATAAAATCATTTTCTTTAAAAACAAAAAAATCCCATTTTCTCACTGAAACCTCTATAGTGGTCTCATAAGGTATTCTCTATAGAAGTGTTTCACTCTGTGTACTCCGCATGTCTCTGCTTGATATACAACACATTTAGCGTTGCGCACACCAGCATTATACTGATTTCTATGAAATAGCTGAATTTACTGCTATACCCATTCCCCCATAGTACTTTCTTGTATACCATAGGAAATTTCTTGCTATTCAACATTTACATGCTCACAACACAGTGACTTACCTCCTGGTAAAAAAAATAGACAGATGTGGGTTTATGGTAATGTTTACTAAATATGGAGCAAGGAATTTTTTGTTCATTATTTATTGTAAAAAATAAAAAAAAATTAAAAAAAAGGAAAGACTACTAGTATACAGCTCTACTGTATATTATTGGTTTATTGCTGTATAATGATTTATCTATAATTGTTATTTCCAACCTTTAAACAACAACGAAGAGGACTATTCATAAAACACTTCTTTGCAAAGTCAAGAGTATGAAATACTCTAGCTGAAAAAACAACATGTATTCCATATATCTGCAAAACACAGGTATCTGAATGGGAAGGCATTTACAATAAGGGAGGGGATTGATGAAAGACCACGTTGGAGAGCAGTATCTGATCAATGAGCCATCCAAACTGCTAAAAATCAGGATTAGAGTAGCAATTATCATTTTATCACCTAATCTCTGCTTTAGTTATGTACTGTAATCCTATTTTCAGGCCAAGGGAAGATACACATTGTTTTAGACTCATATGGCTCTTTGGGGACTATGCACAAGGGAGAGAAACTTTGCAGTGAGTCTTGCTGTTATTAGTGAAGTAACATGATTTTCTGTAGTGTAAAAGACTATGAGCTTGCAGTTGAACTTTTTCCAGAAGCTGTGCAAAGTCCCGTGACCCATAAATGAATAACTATGAACAAAGGATGTTTCATGTACATATTATCTACAGTTCAGACTAATTTGTCTGACCAAGTCACCTTCAGGCAGGATGTAGATGGAAAAAAGGAAACGAGAATCATGAGGTGCAACTGAATTTCCTCTATGCTGCTTAGACTAGTTCTCCCAGGATGACTCCAACCAACCTACAGGATCATAGCACCATTCACAATTTTATGTCCTGTCACATCTTCCCTGGGCACCTTCAGAAAAGAGACTCTTGTGTACAAATAAATAAATTTAAAAAAAAAAAAATCTTGTTGAACAGTTAAAAAAAAAGCACAAGAAGAAAGTGTGTCTCATACATTTTTATCTACCAGTTAAAACTCATTGAATAGTAGTGCTGATATCCAAAAGGCCAGAGTACAGAAAAACAGCTCTGGGATTGAATCTGCTCCTCCTTTATGTTGAAATAAACAGTCAATATCTTACCTTCACTGACAACAGTAGAAAAAGTCCTATTGACCTACACGGGGCATGGATTTTACCTAATGAGTCCAATAGTTAATCAGGTCCTATTTGTCTTGAAGACCTTCACTGAAAGGATTATCAAAAACAATTAAAGTAGGCTGACAGGCACATTGAAGATGAAGTGTGGATGTATCTGACATGTCTGCAAAGCTAGATAAAGCCTAGTATTGTAGAATTCAAAACCAGCAGAATTGAGCAATATCTAACTCAAGACCGCACATTGAATACTACGTTCAGTTTTGGGCCCCTTGCTGTAAGAGTGAGGTGCTGAAATCTGTCCAAAGAAGGGCAAGAAAACTGGTAAAGGGTCCAGGGCACAAGTCTTATGAGGAGGAGCTGAGAGAACTCGGGTCCTCTAGTATGGAGGGGGTGGGAATAAAAAATTTAAAAAAAAAAATGGAGGCTCAAGTGAGACCTCCTCTTTTCTATACAACTGCCTGAAAAGAGGTTGGAGCCTGATGGTGGTCAGGCTCTTCTCTCAAGAAAGAGGGAAAAGTTGAGAAGAAATGGCCTTTGATTGTGCCTGGAAAAGGTTAGGTTGGACATTAGGAAAAATATCTTCACCAAAAAGGTTGCCAAGGCCTGGAACCTGCTGCCCAAGGAAGTAGTGGAGTCACCATCCATGGAGAGATTTAAAAGACGTGTAGACACAGTACTCAGGGGCATGGTTTAGTGGTGGACTTGATAGTGCTGAGTTGATCAATGGACTTGATCTTAAAGGTCTTTTCCAAATAAAATGAGTACATATCACAGAGATAGGACCATAACTTGAGCATCAACACTTCCAGGAAATGAGCAAGTAAAAAAAAAAGTGCCTAAGTAACAGCTTTGTGAATCTTTACATCAGACTTCTATTAAAAAAAAAAAAAAAAAAAAAAAAAAAAAAAAAAAAAAAACCAACTTTTACTCTATACAGACAAGATTAGCCCAGGTAAGAAACTCACTATTAAAACAAAAGATTTAACATCATCTTAAGACATCTAAATTCTGCTCTGGATAATGGCACAGAACTAACCCATACTATGCTATTTAGCATATAAAACATTTGAGTTCTAAGAAAAAGGATTGGTCTGTGTTTCAGTTAACTGTCATTTCTGTTTTGAATGACAATGAGTCAGTTTACAGCAAAGTATATACTCTTCCCAGAATGTTTCTTATTAAAGTATGTCTAGCTGAGTGCTGGCACAAAAAGAGGATAAGAATCAATTCAACCAAATTAAAGTCTGCAACTCATTCAAAACAATGCACTATACAGCTTTCTCAGACTTAACCCCTGCAAAAAAACTATTGTAAATTGCTCTCGTGTTTGGATAACTTGGCTTTTGTTTTGTCTGGTGAATTGTTTTGCAGGTTTTCTCTTTTTCTTCTGCTTTTTTCTTTGGTTTTGTTTAATAGATTAGTCACCTTTATCATCCTGAAAACAATATTATGATCTCTTTAGTATTTGAAGAAATACCTATGATGTATAATACATTATTACAAGGTTTTGAGTATGAACCAAAAGATTATTTATTGCCTCATTGGATTGTGCAATTATTTCTGCAACCTCAGTGGAAAAAGGCTCAATAGTTAATATCTGAAGACAAAATTAAACTAACTTTTAAGTGGGTTAATAAGCATATCTTAACAGTTCTTAACTGGGAATAACAGACAAACCATCAAAAATGGACTATCAGATGCAGTAAGCTGCAGTTGAGGTCATCTCTACTGATGACTGCACACATTCACTAAGAAAATGTAATGCAGTACTAGGTTACTGAATGCTGGCAACAATTTAGTAGAAAATGAAAAAATCAGATGGGATGTTTTATAAAATGAAAAAGGATTTCATTATGACATAGTAGCAAACTTTTCTAAATATTTCTTTTATTTCAGTTAGGACTTTCTTTGATGAGAGATTATGCTCCAAGACAGTGTTGCTACAGCAGCTAGTTCAGCACAGAAGTGATTTGTACATTAGTACTTAGAAGTGGTTGCAAACATCCAGAGTGCTAACAAAAACATTCTTACAAACTGTAGTTGCCTACTGAAGTACTCCTGTTTCTACTTGTTGTCTATGAGTGTGCTCAAATGAAGTTATTAAACTATAGGTGGAAAAATAAAGGCTGCAACTAGACCATTTACGTACAGCAATTTTTTTTTTTTTTTTAATGTTTCTTTGCTTTGAAGATGAAAACGAAAGAGTTTACACTTAATGAAGACCATCTGAAGTGTCCCCATTGCAGCTGCAGGCTCTGTGGAAACTGTTGTGTAGGAGGCAACATGCTGTATTGTAATGCAGATTTGCTTAAGAGTGCATCTGCAGCAGCAAGATCATTTCCCATGGTCTTCACTGTATTTCTTCTATTATTCATAGAACACAACGTAAATGAAGCTATAAATTTTACCACATACTAAATGTAGAAAGAAGATAATGGAAATTGTGAATTATGAATGAATCACTGTTATTGTGATTCCTCAAAGATTCTGCTGTAGATGATTACACTGTAGCTAAACTTCTTTATATTGATCTCAAAAAATGATGCTAAAAATATTATAATTAATATACAGAATTCATAGATTTGTTTTTCATGACAAAGCCAAAACCAACTAACCGTCAAAGGCAATTACATACCAATGCTACCTAGGGGCAGGCAAGCATACTTGTATTTGGAATTACTGAATTGGGAAGAGAAAGATAATAGCTTGCATAAACGTGTTTCCCAGCTACCCACATGTGTTCTTTCACATTTAAATAAGCCACAGGCAAACTTGGTGGAGTATTCTGTAGTGAGCACATTCAAATGCCAAGTAATAAGCAGTAAGATACAGGCTTTTCTTTCTTGTAGGGTGGTTCAAAAGTAAATAGTTTCTTTAAATCAAAGAAGTATTCTTCTACAAATTGTACAATCAAAAAACTCTCCAAGAATGAATCTGTCTTTGCCTGTTTTATCATGATAGTAAGAGACAGTAATTTTTACTGTTACCTATTAGAAATAATTCTTTTAGTGATATGATCAGAGTCAGTAACTCTTCTGGTCTGATAATCTTTAGAATTTAGTAAAATCATACACTAACATTGCTCTAGTTATAATCAACATCAGCAAAGTATTTATTAAACCTTGGGCCAAGTCTAAATCCCACAAGATATGGAGAGCAATAAACATCAATTATAGCAAGTTGGATAACAAAATTCTCACTCTGAGAAATAAACAAAGTTCTGGAGGCTCTGTCATAATCTTTTGTCAGTTTGGAGTTATAAAGCAATTGCCTGGCTCTGTCACTCCTTTAAGTGTACTTGTTGACCGAAATAATCATACAGGAAAAGGATGAACTAGATATTTCTTAATTTACTACTGCCTATGCCTATGTTCTGTACCAATCATATATGTACAGTTTTGTACATTTTGGGGTCACAGATTTTAGTTACTAGGCAGTATAAGTATCTCACATACACCTGAGTTCATTATCTGTCCATAACGGGCAGGGCCCCCAAGTCCGTGCCCATTTTTTCAGAAGTAAAATGTGCACCAAGACAAGTCAACTCTGAAGCAGTCAAAGTGAGGGATACTAATAAAGTTTGAACATCCTTTTTATATTCAATGCAGCCTCTAAGTTTGCAGCAAGGCATATGGTGTCAGCATGAAAAAAGATTGACATATCGCTCTCCTAAGGACAGAAAAACAAAACACACATAACAAAAACCCACACAACTTAGGATATGAAATGAGGGTTGTTAAAGCGAGTTAATTTCAAGCTACTGCAAAGAACCCATCATGAAAACAGAATAACTAGCAGTACTCAGTTATTTCTAACCAATTTTTAAGTACTATAATGGATAAAAAAAAAAAAAGAAAATGCACCCATGGATAGTTGCAGGATGTGTTTTTGTACTTCTATATTTCCACAGAGGACAGTATCTACATGTCATAACTAGTACTTTGATGATACAAGCAGATTTTGATAATTTTGGTGATTTCTAACCTGTAATATTTGTTCACTAGAATACCAAGTTACTCATGTGTTTTTTCTCCTGTAAGTTGGTTCCACTTTACTTCAACACAGTGGATTTATTCACATTCATTCCTATTCTGACAATGTTCATTATCTTACTACATTTTTAAAAAAACAAACCTATGTTAACATAATTACAGTAACACAAGTTACTACAAACAAGTCAAAAACAATTAAGCAGAACTTCAGTACCATTTTATTGTAGGATTCCTGTTGTGGCACAAAAGGCTTCAGAGCAAGAGAAGCTTACATTTGTTAGTGTAGCACCATTAAACAGAAAAAATAAAAGTGATTAAATATATTTAAGAGCCTTACATATTGTATAGAAACACAAGTTACTACTCTGCTGCAATATCCTGCTCTAACATATCATAAAATTCACCTAGGCAGCTGCAATAGTCAGTCCACAGGCTTCCATAGTAATAGATTCTCCGCAAAATAAACCAAAGTCCACTGAGTTCAAGATTGATCATCTCTAACCTGTATTGTTCCCCTTGCTACACAGAATTTGTAAGTCACATTAGCTATAAATCTCAACTCATTCAAAATATTCCCCAGTTAGTGTTCGTGACACACTTTGAAGTACTATGCAAAAACTGCATAGTTAGGCTCCATCACAATGGCAATTTCTATAATATTTTCATTTCACAGGTGGCAAAACCAACAGGTACAGCTCAAAAAACTTGTATACTAGAGAAAATGAAATTATGGCTTCCAAGCATCTTGAACAGCATTTAATCAATCAAAAGGAATTTGTTAGGTAGCAAAATAAGGGAAGCAGCAAGTCTTCATTATGTCCTCCCCATGGTATTCATTACAGTTAGAGGAAACTACTACATAGAACCTGGATTATGTATCACTGTATAAACATGTTCTTTGATCTGGTAAATTTGCACATAGACCAGTTTTCACAGGAAACATTTCAACAAAGTGTTTGTTTACTTGCAAGGGCTCTTCTCAAGTTAAACTGGAATAAGTAATTAAAGTTCAGAAACATCAGATGTAATTAAAAACATACCTAGGTACCAAACTACTCAAAAATGATTCTCACCACATAAACTTTAAACCTGTTGTGCAAAATAAAGAGACAAAATCTCTCTTTAAAGGAAAGATTGGGTTTCCTCTGTCTATCAAATTGGGGTTTGGTTAATTCATACTTTGAACACTGACTGTCTTGATGGCACAGTTTTGCTTCCATTCCCATCCCTAGATATGACAGGATTTAGCTAAATACTTAACCTTTAAAAAAAAAAAAAAAATCTGACATCTTTACTAAGTCAACACTATACTTATTTAGTCAAAATTCAGATTCCTAGGACTGAACAGTGAACACTGTTGACTGTGACACTACAGTCAACGATCAGATAGACCAAATCCTCAAATTCAGATGCTGGCAACACTTTTCTTCCAATTTTGTTACTCCCGCTGTTCTGTGCAACTGATCAATAGCAAGCTCCAACACATAAACCAGGTTTCAATTAAGGACTCACAGGAGGACAAAAGTGTCTGCAGATTTTAACAAACAGAAAACCAACCCGCAAGCAAATACCCAGCCTGGTACTTGGCAAACCATGTAGAAACTTCTGAAATCTAATCTCTTAAGAAAACAGAAGGTTAAATCAAATTCTTTAAGTGTACCAATTAACATCCTCTCAGTCTTATGTGTTAGGATTTTTTTTTTTTACCCACCCTTCCTCAAGAAATCACATCAACAACAGATGTAAATACAAAGACACTTGCTACCACTATCAGGAATTTTCTGTCCAAGCTACAACTACGACAGAAAAAAGAATTAAACAAGGGATGTTTATTAGAATTTGAAGTGCCCTTACCAAAACCATTGCCTGATAACATAAAGATTGATGATGTTTACAAACCAACTGTATTTGAGTCAGATAAATGAAAAGGCAAAAAATTAAATTCAAAAAAGGTTTACATGTCTCTTGTCAGTTGGGTAATCGCAGGGACCTTACACCATGGGTGTCCGGACATCCAGTACTGCTGATTACTGGCTACTGTATTTACAAGAGTGCAGCTTCCAAAGGAGCCTGAAGCTACATGTGATTATTCCATACTTCAGAATGTTTAAATGCCTCTCCTGCAGAAACTCATCACAAAGATAATACTCTCCAGAAATCTGTACTCGAGGCATTACCTTTTGCAGTGGCTTATGAGGAAGCCAAATGACTCATGGACATGTCAAAGATCATGAGACACACTGATGACTACACTAAGAGCAGATCATGGGAGTCCTAACTACCTCCTGACTAAACATTACTTTCCATCTGTTAAGCTTATAAGAGTGAAATTAAAGATCGCATGAAGCCTCTGCACCAGCAAGCGCCTGTATTTTATGAATGCAACTATGTATTTACTTACAAGTACTGAGTCACAAATGATGATGAAGAACTTTGTTTTGCTGAGGCAGATGCCCATTTGTACCAAAATATGTCTCTCAAGAAGATTTATTTTTAGTAGAATTAAGTAATCACCAAAACACCCCAAACCCACAAATCAAAACATGCAGTACTATCACAGAGCTGCTGTTACCAGAACTCTAAAAATTAAGTTATACCACCTATTGCTGAAAAGATGCTGTTCTTTTACTACCATTATACATTTTTCTCTATTTGTCCACTGAAATCTATTTTGAAAAAAATATATTGGCAGTCTTCTAAAATGTGATTTATGGTACCATTTAAGCACTTACTATTCATTCTTCCAGCTACATTATTCTTCTGGCCTACAAAACACTAAGTATCTCAGCAAAGCAAACATTTTTTAATTTATGTTTTATTATTTTTCAGACAAAAAAAATATTTTTACTGGCCTGTTTATTAAATCACAAAACCAAGTAAGTCTACTAATGATTTAGATGTCAAAATTCCTTGCTATTAATCAGCAGGATGAAGCCTTAGGCCTTAATATTGAAAAAACACAGCTACCTTCTTAACTTAAACACGAAAGTAGACTCAGTTGTCTCTAAAGACATAGAACTAAACTAGTTAGGTTCTTTTCCTCCCTCATTCATAATGAGAAGTACTAGTTATTACTACACAAACTAGTACAGCTAGAAAAAGCAGACAAGTTTTTGAAAAGAGTTCCTAGATCCCAGCAAAAGATTTGTATTCCAGAACGCTGTTTTGCTTTTTCTACCTATAGCAGAGAGCCCATTAATAGTATCGTTTCTCTTTTTAAGCCTTTCCTCATTTTTGTTCATGGACCATTACAGCAGAAGCCAGACCAAAGTAACTTTTCTACACCATAACCAACCAGATAAATTCCGTGGATACTAATGACACTAACTAGTACAGTGACAAGCAAACTGCACACCCCCAGCATAACAACCTTTCTAAAATGCAAGCAGACAATCGTTATTCAAAATTAATTACACAAAGTTCTGAAGGCAAGATTAAAAGGCTTGGAAAGTGCAGAGCACACGTTTTCAACTACTTCCCAGTCTATTGACATCTAAAAAAATTAGATACCAACTCAGCATAGCTAGATTCACTGTGCATACTAAAAAAATTTTCTTCTGTTCAATCACACAGTATTATATAGGACCCTCTGAAAACACAGCCTGTGACCTGCTCTATGAAATAACAGAACCTGCAGAGACAAATGGGCAACAAGTGGAAGTTTCCAGCATGGGACCTGCACACTAAGATTAGACATGGCATGAGACTTCTGTTAAACTAAGGGAGTTAATTCGCATAATTGGGCATGTTAGTCTGCCAACATTTCAGACAAACACAGATGACATGTCAAAAGACAATTCCAACTGTACTGGCAAGAAATTCAGTTTGGCTTATGAGAAAGGAAACTACTAATCAAAAATCTGAGATGACAAATCTTCCCCTCTATTAATTTTTTTTGCTGTGTGTCATGCAGGCATAACATTCTATAAGCAAGAATTTCAAAACTTGAGGTTGCCGAGTTACACCACAGTAAACTAGGACACACTTCAACAATTGTCTTCTTTTTAAAAACATGGAAAAAAATAAATTCAGGTCATGATCAGTCATTAACTATCAACATAAATGTTACAATAAGCTATGTAAATATACTTAATACACTCCAGAGATATAAATCAGAAGTTTAAAACCCTTTTATTCTTGCAATTAAAAGACTTCTTACATAAATAGCCAATTAAAATATGCAGATCACCAAGCAACAAGCACTAATCATGGTCACCAGCCAACACTGACTTGGTTAAAACAGTCTTCAACTGCCAGGCTGTGGGTGTGGGGGGGAAGCAGTTACTGAAACCTCCTGTCAATTGAGCACATCATCTGTTTTGTACCAGCAACCAACAGCCACTCAGTAACTCACTTTCTAGCCCCTTTCTTCCAGGCATAGAATACCAGATGACTGCAACAGCTTTTCAATACCTTAAATTGCTATATCTTTTCATAAAATGTAAACTGATTCCTCAAAGATATCAAAAGGCTAGAAGGTTTGGATGAAAAGGAGCAAGACAAAAAAAAAAAAAAAAAAAATTAAAAAACAGAAGCAAAAAGAAAGAACAGGTAGAAGAAAACTTCAACAGTGCAAATACTTTTAACAGCATGTAATAGAAGCCTGTTCTAAAAGCCTTTCCCCTCCTCAGTGATCCTTCAGAAGCTCACTATTTCAAAGCCAAATAAGACTCCAGGTCCAGCACTACACCAGGGAATAGATACAACAACTGTGACAGCAAAAGTTTTGACTATGTTATTATGATGAAAACCCCTGAAAACAGATGTTCCCTTAATAGCTCTGAACCAAAGAAAATCACTATGGACACAAGATGAGCAACTGGGATTGATGTAAAACAGCTATGTCTACAAATCTAGTCAACAGCTTTCTACTACATGATACTAGCAGCATACACATTTTACCTGGCTATACAGACCAGAGCTTTGTTGCTTCCAACACTGCTTGTTTTGCAGAACTTGAGATCTTTGGAGCTTAGTCAAGTTCTGTTATTTGCTGTTTATGATAGTGAACACAGATAAGGATAGTAAGTAAGCAAAAAGAAATCAGTATCACCTGGAAAATAATATATAAGCTAGTTAAAAAAATAAATCACTGGAGTTGTGCAAGATGGTGAATTTCAATAAAGTGTAGATGTGGCTGTATTCTATGCAAGAAGTCTTTTGCTGGAAAAGATCAACCTCTGTGTACCAGAGATGGACCCCTCTGGAGAGAGCTGCTAGTTTCCTCTTTCTTCTGCAAACTACTTGAACGAACTTTGTTCCTCTGACTTGAGCAAAGGTAGCTAATGGTGGGAAGCCTGTACAGAGCTGTTGCTCCACAAAACATAGGTCTAATAACAGGTTAATATCCTTCAGGTCACAACCTGCACAATCCGCATTAGAACACCAAACCTCACACATAGTTCTTTGTAACGCACCAGATAATTTAACCTTTCCCCAGCCATAAATCGCATACTAACTGCTCACCATCTCTGGACTTTTAGTCCCTATTTGATCAGAAACATTTCTGGTCTTGACCCTACTGTCGGCTTCCCTGCAAAGTGCTCTAAACTTCTCTTACAAGTAACACTATGCCTTAATTGTGGAAATGCTAAGGAACACACACAGGAAATATTTAGGTGCCTTTCCTATTTTCCATAGGAGTAAAATAGTATCTCTGAAGACACTCTAGCTTGGCATTTTTTACAGAATGACTGAGTGTCTGCTGGGGAACTTCAAGAACACCCTGACATCATGCTAAAAAGTTACGATTGCTGCTTTGGAAATTAACGGCTTACTTCACAAGGTTTACAGCTTCATCTTATTGAATACTTCACAAAGTAGGCGTAAGCCTACGATACCACACCATCCAATGCCTTCTTTGTGAAGAAAGATTTACTGCTTCTGCTGATTTTAAACCAAGTCTCAAAGATGTTGGAATATCTGGCTCAAAACACTTTTTTGTTATGTTCCCATTGCTGACAAATTACTTAACTGGGAAGATTAGAAAAACACTTCATCTCCATTTTCCAGTCTTCTCATCTTTGATAAGGGCTGTCAAGGTAAGAAATAACTATGGGAAGCCCCCTGTTAAAATGCTAGCAGTGATAATGCACATTAATTTTCACCACTGTCTCATGAGTACCTTCATGCTGAGAAAGGAATCATAGTTTACATATTGATGAGAACAGAATAAAGATACTTCCCTGCAGTTTCACATAGACAGTACACAAGAATAGGACTGCAGGGTTCTCAAACTCTCACCTGAGGTTTCTGTACAAAAAGGGACACATCTACAACCCCCTCCTGCTATATAAAGCCAAAGAAAATAATCTGTTCTCCCTGCCCATCGTGAACAGGACTAGTAATGGGTTTAAATTACAATGAGAAAGCTTCAGTTTAAATGCAAATAAACCCCCTTCTATTAGTAAAGGCTGGAAGAGATGGCCTGGGGAGACCGCAGAGTCTATCACTTCACATCTTGAACAGTAGCTCAGAAAAACATCTGCCCTAAATCTTGAACTTGGTGAGCTTTGAACTGTCCAGTACATTAAGCATGGCAAGGTTCCAAATAAGCTCTCCGAGCTCGTGAGCTCTCAACAATTAACATGTGCAATGCTATTCAAGCTACATTAAGAGCTACTTAGCAGCAGGTACAATATCAAAATCCTCATTTTATTTCACTCTTATCCCTAAAATGTGAGAAATACATTAAAATAACTCTGTGGTTTTGATAAAAACCAGACAGAATCCATAACTACCTAATTTCTGAAATTGTATCTTATGAATTCAGCACCTATAAACTGTGCCTATGAGCTCCAAAACTGAAGAATGTTTTGGTTTCAGTTTACAGAAACTGAGTTTGACTTGCAACAGTATTACAATTGTTACGATCTCACTGTTACTTTGACTAGACAAACACACACATTGGGTAAGAAGAAGAAATGAGATAGAATCACTACTATTTATTTTAAGCTAGTAAGGGGAAACCGAAAACATACAGATTTATGTTTACATATGCTTCTGTCCACCTGTTTTTGACTTGACCCTCTCTAGCTGACCATAGAAAATATTGTGACACAAAGACCACAAGAGAAATTTAGTAGTACTGAAAATAAATTCTTTCGTGGAACTTAGGCTTGTATTTTTACGCTTTCAAGTAATGCAGAAGCCTCTTTTCCATAAGAAACACTTAAGAGACCAAAACTCATGCAAAAGACATTTTCCAGCTATTCTTAGCACTTGTTGAACCTTTTCCAATTCATCACCATCCTTTTTAAGGTTTTAACATCAGAACTGGCCACCAGCATGCCTATTTTGGTTTCAGGAATACTATCTAGAATGGTATTGGCTAGGAACTTGTTTTCAGTACCTCTGCTTACACACTCAAAAACAGGTCACGCTCCCTGCCTTTCTACTCACACCATCACTGGCATTTTTGATATCAGTAATGCACTCTTACTGAAAACATGTTGGATTTTTTCCCTGGGAAGCTGGGAATGGCACAGCCAGCCATTCTGGGCACAAAAGCAGCTTTTGCGTGGCTTGTCCTGACAGCACACCCTCCCTAACAGAGTACTGCCTTATTCCATTGCTGTATAGAACACAATTTAAACACTAGAGCATTTAAGAATTAAACAGGAGTTTTACTTCAATTTGATTATCTTAACACATGTATATTATGTAAAAAGTTTAGTATATTTTTATCATCTTATTTGGTCTCTGAGGAAAAAGAAGTTATTTTACTTCATTTTTGCATTACTGTTGCATTCAGATTCTACCACCACACTGCTTTTACCTTAACTCTTGAGCAAAGGGTCACAGTAACCTGATAAATAAGAAAGCTGTCTTAGCTGGTAAACAATCTACCAAGTCAGTTACAGGAAGCAAGGAAGATGGATATCCAAGACTGTTTAAATACACTTTACAAGGACTTACTAACATGGGGACAACCTGGGGTTCCCTTTGGGCACTCAGTTTTACTCAGGGTTGCTTTACTTTGAAAGGACACCCAGGGACATCTTTTTAGCACTACATGCTTGGTCCTGAGCAAGCAGTTCAGGACTGGAGATCATTAAGAAAGCTGACAATCTTTTAAGTAACCATGCATTCACCCTTCTACTGACCACAAAAAGAACAAGCAAAAAAAGAACAAACCTAGTGTTTCAGTTTTAAACCTGTATACCTCTTTTTATGACCTCCATTGAAGTTCTTGTGTTGCCTCAAGACCACAGCTAAAATCTCTACAGATCTTTACATTTATACTTGACTCATTCTTTTTTAAAATTATGTAATTCCACTTCAGCTCCTTACTCAGACATGTAAGTACATACACACACAACTAGCTGAACATGACTATTACTTAAAAGCCTAAAATTTAAACTTCCAAAATAACATCACTGTTACATTGCAAGAACAACAACACCAGGAAGAGTAAAGTCAGTAGGATTCATCAGCAAAGGCTTCTTAAGGTAATCCATTGCAAGTGTAAAACCATACAGAACTGCAGTTCTGCACAGTAGTTACCACAGCACATGGAGATTTAGAAAAAGTATTACCATGTTCACCATAATAACTGTATGCACTCTCAAAAATCGTAAGTTATGTACACTTCAAAATATATGCCACTGCTTCATTCTTTCTATTTCAGAACTTAGGAAGTTGAAAGGATCGGTAAAAAAATAAATAAATCCACAAACCCACCTTCATTTACTAGAAACAATCCTTGACTGAGTTTGCAGGCACAGGATAACATCCTACTCCCTTCTATTGAAATTATAATTTGACCTCAATTTAAAAAGGAGAGAGAATTTTGTTCAATCATCATTGCAAACACCAACAATTCAAATAAATTCTTACAGTTCACCACCACATTGTATCCTTTGGGGAAAATTGCCATCATTCTTAGGATGTAAAACACAAGTGTCGTAAGATCATTTCTATCTTAGTTGTTACACACTATTTGAAATGGCCTTCTTCCTAAAAGGGGCTTTTTCCCCAGCTAGGCTCTAGACACAGCTCTCATTCTACATTTAAACATGGTTTCAGGTGAATTAAAAAGGACAGATATGGCAGCCCTAAAGTAATATATGAACGTCTTATTGTATTAGTAATTTTTCCTGTCATTTTGTATTAGTGTCATATTAGTCTAATGCAATACTAACATGATACTGAAACGTTAGCATATCACAGATTACTCAGTGTGTCAAGCTTGAGTCTGATCGTATTACTTTGCTGTGTGTATTCTAGTGATGAAACCCTTCCCTTCAACCCCCTGAAACTGTGGAGGACTAACAGAAAACAGGAGGCACAAACTGTGCAAGAGTTTAAGACATGCATAATAGGTATTAACATCTCTTGTGCCAAATGAAAGAGCCCAACCATAACAGCGCAGACCATATTGATTCAGTCTAGGAATTTATTAATGCAAATAAGTTTCCTTTTTACTTGAAGATGGTTTTGAGTCTCTCCATACAGACTGAACAACTACCATCACAAGAACAGCAAGTGTTCCTACAATAAGGGAAATCCAGTTATAAAATAAAAGCACTGGATAGCCCCTTTGGGTCCTCTCTGCATTTAACCAGAAGCTATGAACTTAAGTATTAAAAAAAAAAAAATCTATATCGTTTTCTTCAAGTATATTTTATTCTAGCTGCCTACCACCAAGCAGGAAGTCAACCACATAGCTGAAGGCTAGGAAGTAGGGCTGGGTTTTCCTGGTAAAATTCTAGTAAACTCAGCAGAGATGGAAAGAGTAATTCCTGTCCTAAACAGTAACCATAGCTAGGTAGTAGCTTCTTGGGAAAAAAACAAACAAACAAACAAACCAACCAACCAGCAAGCCATCTAACAAAAAAAACCCCATCCAATGAGTCAATATTACTGCTCTTTTTGGTGGTAACTATTACAAGACTTGATTGTCAAACCACTAATAGAGTATTTCCAATCCAGGCACAGGCAGAACTATGGGTGAATACCACAGCTATTATTGTGACATTTCTTCTTCAGGAGAAGATGTAACCCGCATTTCAGAGGTCCCCATGCCTCTTATTAAATTGTTTTAAGTACTTAAATAATTGCAGGCAAAATACTTAACAGTGGCATTTATTGGAATCAAACACTTACAAAACTCAAGAAAACAGAATAAACGAAGCCACATCTTAAAGGCCTTGATAAATTGTGCTTGATAAGACTTTCACAGAGGAACAGGAAACTTCCAGAATTTGAAATGCTCCCACATGAAAACAGCTGTTGCTAAGAATGAGAAACAGTTTGACCAATATAAAATCCAATTAAGCAAGCACTCAAATTATTTATTCTAAAACTACAGTTAAACATTCAAAACAACATGTTCTCTTCTTATGGTGTTTGCCTGCTACAGTGATTACTCTGTATTGCTTCTGCAATAATTACTATGCATTACACTTCAGTGAAGTTACACAGCTTTCCTGGGTCAAACTTAATTTTCTTCTGCATGTCCCCAGCAACTACCAGGATTGCAAATAGTACTGTAGAACTACCATAAAGAATGAACCATTTAGTATGGTTTACATGTACAAACTCAGACCCATACAGGTACTCTGACAAGAGCTCCAACAATACTTTTGTTTCTTTAGTAGTGAAAAATAATGGACACAAAACAGTAATTAAGAGGAACAACCAACAACAGAGCCATGACAACCCATACATGCAGAGATACAGTGCAGTATTTAACTACACTTGACAGTTGAATTTTTTTTTGTATTTTAAAGTTTAAGAGTGCAAACCACAGTCACCTCTGTTCATCTATAGTAGAATGATATTGAAAGAGACATTAAAACCAAATTCTCCTCAGTTTATACAAGAGCAGTATAAGCATGGACCAATTTACTGCTTTTATACTATCATTTGTACTTCCTCACATGTACAAACATGTAGCTATCTGTATATATGCAAGAATGAAGCTCTCATATATCCCTTGCTATCCCAGATACAGATGGGCTTCTGTTTAAGACACTGACAAATACCTAGTACAAGATGGCATAAAAAAAACCTGTGTTATTTAGTCTTAAGTGAGTTTTTTTAAAGCTATTTTAGACTCAGTAAGTTTAACTGCAAGGACTGGTAAAGCATATGATTCAATGACCATAGTTTTGTTTAATTGGGATAACTATTTAAAGCTCTTTAGGGTCCCATGTAAATGCAATAAACACATATTTGATCAAACTGCCATCTGCTGGCTATTCCTGGCATTTAAGTGGTTTAGTTACACGAATTAAAATGTTTTCAGACACAGAACTATGACAAAGCTTTCCCCTTTCATCACATGTTGTTTGAAGTTTGGTTGGCAATAACCAGTTGCCTTTGTTCCAGCAAAATTCCTGCAGTAGTAGCAGCCTTAGGACTAGGCTCTATTGCAGATATCCTGTGACTCCGCATGAACTAATTCATCCTGCCCACAAGAACACTCACACTTAGCTTGCTGGGCACAGCTCTGTTAGCTTCACTTGTGTAGTCCTTTAAGGGAAAGGGCACACAACAGGATCCACACAGCCTGAAGCAACCATGTCCTATAACCACAGAATGTAGTTAAGGTGCTGAGGAATAGTTCAGTGTAAAAAAAACCCACCCACCACCCACCACCAAAACCAACATGAATAAGAAGGCTAAAAGTAGTATAACAAATTACTTAAACTACATCCATAACCACCAAACCATGTAAAACATAAGCGCAACTTTACGAGAAAGCATTTCTCTGGATATTAACATATTTCTCCTTGGAACCATCCAAGACTATAGCCCTCACAAAGCAAGGCTTTTCTAAGAGTGTACTAGACAAGTTAAACACCTGTGCTACAATCAAGTAGAAAGGGAGCATTCTCCAAAAATTGTTGTGGTAAAAACTGTAGTGTGCTATATTTCTAGAAGTAAGATTTCAAATTAGTTAGGCCCTGGAGACAGAAGCAAAACTCCAATCTTGAGGCTTCCAGAAACAGTAACAAAATAAGCATACAGTACAGAACAACAACCTACTGTATTCAACTTCAACACTCCCACTCAAAGGGGAGAGCAAAACAAAACTATGAAACACAAGCAGAGTCACCAGCTGAGAACTATGCTGATCTGAGGGGCTGTTAGAGGTGTTCACTGAGAGGAGTCCTGCAACTTCTCCAAACCATCTTTTTTCTAGGCACTTGGGCTTCTCTGCTTGTCAGCAGCTGGTTTTTTTCCTTCAGTTCCCCATTACATTTTCAACATCCCAAGTCACCTTTCTAAGCACTTCCAGGACATTCAAGAGGCAGAACACCAGGAGCAACAGAAAAGCTAATGGCACATTGCTGTATAAACAGAAGAGCAGCTGGGGGCTTCAGTTTAGAAGCTCTGGTTGGAAGACACCACTGCAGGTCATACAGTTCAGTCTCCCATTCAAAGCAGGACTACTGCATCAAATCAACTATGGCTTCACCTAGCTGATAAATCTGAGGTTAAAAAGGTTCATATGCACCTAAGTGTGCAAAAAGGCATCATGGAAGAGAAATACAGCTAGCTATGACACTTGAGTTTCTTCTGGGGTTTGTGTGGTTTACTAAGGAAAACAGAGATGTAAATTACCTCACAGAATACTTAGAGAAGAGTGAATATTGCTTGCATATGCACAGGCTAGGGTGACAGGGACAGGACCTCCAGCTTCAGAGGATTTTCACAAGGCTAATCTTCAATGTGAAAAAAGGAAGTTGATAGGGAAAAAGAGCAATTAACATGAATTGAGGTGAGTATCATCACTTCCTTTTGGAGCACTGGCAGGATTTCAGTATGCTAGAGCAAAGCTGAAGAAATTGTGTGCTCAAGCAGGACAGAAGGATTCTGTCCTTCCTTATCTGGGTTTTGAAGTTATGCTACATTAACTGCATTTGGAGCATATTAGGTATAACCTTAAAAGAAGCCAGTGGTTACTGTTACTTAAAAAAAAAAAAAAAAAAAAGAGATGGTGTGTTTATATTTATTCCTTTACAGGAAAACTATACTAGTTTAGAACACTTCAGTACTGATGATACTTTCTTCACAAGAACTTGGACTGATAGAATTGAAGAACTACATTAAACAAGTCATCTCCATAGTCCTATATAGACATTCCTATATAGAAATATAGAAGCAATACAGAAATCAAGTGTAAATTGAACCAAAGCAATTTAGCAGAATTCAGAAAATAAAATGAGGTTATACTATAATCCTATTCGTAACTAATTCAACTACAGATAATTCGTCATTTTCAAACACAGTGAAACAGTCTGTCAATGTTGTGTAAATCACCATGAAATCTTTGGGGATCCTGAGAGGTAGAAAGTACTATACAGAGACATCATTTTACAAATACTATAGAATTTTATATATTTTAAATCCAGATATTCTAGAACACTCACATGAGTGGGCTACACTCAGATTCTCCAAAATTTTTTATCTGCCCCCACACCACTATCAGTAGTGAGTATGGTTTACAAAGCGTAGCATTGGATTACAAGTCCCATATGACAGTTTTGTAAACCATCTCATCTGCTGACTCATAAGATTTTCCTAAGAATGAGAAGATTATCATTTTAGGACAGATGCTTAGAAAACCTGCAGCTGTTTTAGTCAGTAAGGGCCCATTAAGTTCTTCGGGAACTGCAACAAGAGCAAGTGTGCAAATTGCAACTGAAAACGCTTACTCAAGAAAACCAGTGCACAACTCAGCCATGCATACGTATACCATATATCAAAGACCATACATGCTGCCTTTGTAGAAATAAGGTTTACAGAGTTCTCAGGTTGAAATCTGTCATTTCTCAGTGAGAATTGTCTCTGCTATCAGGGAACGTGATACTGAAATGCGTCAAAAAAAACCACCACCAGTCTACTGGAAAAATAGGATAGGACATACCTGCATTATGGTACCAAGTGCAGGATTAGGTTTCATTTATTGACCCTAATTTCTCACTCTCAAGACTTAAATCCACCTGGATGAGATGCATGATAGATAAGCCATTTGGTTTTCAATGCCCAGGTGAAGCACTGATCAGGACTTGTAAAGGCTGCATGCAGGTACACAGGCAGTAAGTCCTGACTCCTAGCAAAAGCTCACCTGAAAGCAGACACCAGAAATCCCACTTTTTCCCCAAGACTGAAAATACTTTAATCTCAAGTTTTAGATCAGCCACAACACAGAAATAGCTACAGAACACATGTGCTTCAACCAATTTCTCTGATTCTTTTATAACATTGAGACTCCTTGGCAGAAGTATGATAGAAAAAGTCTACATGGGTATTACTTGTTTATATACACTTCAGTCGTTTGTTTACCATCTGCTATCTTGATTGTTACACAAAAAGTAACCTTGAGGCTTGGAGCAAAGTGACTAAGTTTATTAGGGCATCTGGAGGGCTTCTCATTTGTTTTTTAATGCCTCTACCCATCAATGAGACTATGAAATTTTATTATGAGGCTACTACATACATACCTCATGTTAAGTAAGTTACAAGTATCTAAACACAAACTCATTAAGTACATTTATACATTACAGATTCCGATATACCAAAGTTTTTGTATACAAAATAAAGAATATCACTAGGCAAAAGCCAAGTAAGATTTTCACTCTTTGTCTAAGAATACTTAACTCAGGATAATATAATGCACAAAACATCTTACAAATTTTCTAACAGTCACAATTTGTTAGAAGAGATCTCTTTCAAGCCAAGCTATTCTACGTGGATTTTAGAGATAAGAGTATAGGCAAGGAGAACAGACAGGGGACATAAAAGAAAGTAGGGGGATATTGTTTTTTCTGATTCCATTTTCCATACAGAAGTTCATTTTACATACTAAGAAATGAAGGGGCAAAAGGGAAAAGTTGCCATAGAGACAAGAAGTTTCTCATTAGCGAACACACACATAGTTTAGTTCAGAGAACTAGAGAGGACACATGTTAGAAACATTTTCTTCCTCAACTCACATTCATACTACTCTTGTATTTTTGCTCATATTCCTTTGACTTACACATGAACAGATTCTTACAAAAATATAAAGGGAAATTTCTCCAGTCAAAAAAACCACAAGGATTACTTCAAACTTTTTTGACATGAAGTTCATTAAAAATTTACACACCTAAGCCAAGAAATCTATCAATGTATTAGTCTACAAGTTAAAACACTTAAAACAAAGCAGTTTATGTAAAATTTAGGTAGGAGGCTGCATATTATAAGTCAGGTAGGTGAAATCCAACATTGAACACATGTAGGATTAATAAAGAGGATGTAAATTGGAGTTAAACCCTGAAATAATGCTCTGACTCTTTGTGACTGACGCAAATCAATCAAGTACCACAAATCCATCAATCAAAATTAGCACAGTAGGAACAGTATGCACTCCAGAATCAAAGTCTAATAGAAATCCAACAATGCCAATTTCTTGCATCCAAGCAGTGCCTGAACTCCTAACATGAACTGAAATATACATCTCACCTGAAACTGAACTGAAAGGCCATGAGACAGTACAAGAGAAATACATCTCAGTAAACTCCTCTAATTTGACTTTGCACAATTGTTTCCTTTCAAAATATACAGAAAGCTTAAAGATCAATGTATCTTTATAAACAATAAGGCTGTGCTATAACCTGCAATTTCTATGTTCTATATATTGCAAAGATATGAAAACATTTCTTGACAAGAGACAAGGAAAAGATGCCAGAGTGCAAGATCCTCAACAATTCCTTCTAATGAAGCACGTATTACAAATTCAGAAACAGCTTCACAGAACATTTGAAAAATATCAGACTTAAGAACTGCAAATCATGGCCTGTATCTAAAAAAAACGAAGACATGAAACCTATGGCTTCTTAAGCCCTTAATAATTTTGCACTACACAAATAAATTTTGCATGGTGTAAATTGTGTCTATGCACAAAGTCAGGAGACAAACATGGCAGAATTACAAGTGAAAAACATTAGAATCTGTCCTCTAAATTTCATTAGTATGAGCCAGACATTTGTTTAGAACACAAACATACACATTAAAACAAGTACAGGAGTGCTGATTAAGCACAGGACTGAAAGTGAAGACGAACTATCCCCTTTCTCCATTATATTTTAGTTTATCATCAGTAAAGCCATGACAAGTGTTTAAAAACCAAAAGACAATATTAACATCATAGCATAAGGAAACCTTCACAACGTGAAGCAACCTGGACAGTGATGATCTTTACTCTTAGAAGAGCCACCCTATTGCCAGAAGCACTCTAATACCACGCAGCAATCACTTCATAAAATACTCAAATTATATAATAATAATGAATAATAACATATAATATAA
Source organism: Todiramphus chloris collaris (assembly GCA_025345505.1). Taxonomy (NCBI): domain Eukaryota; kingdom Metazoa; phylum Chordata; class Aves; order Coraciiformes; family Alcedinidae; genus Todiramphus; species Todiramphus chloris. The sequence continues at coordinate 5,792,656 of JANVCC010000037.1, forward strand.
GAATAATATAATAAAATAACAAAAATGCACCTACTCCTGCCGAGATACTCTGAGTCACCTCTGAACATTTAAGTTTTAAGAAAGCAAAATCAAGGAATGCAGCATGGTTTTTGTGCTGCTTTTTGCCTATTATTTTGGAAATTCTTGAAAGTGTTTGCTAACATTCAAGTTAACTTTCAAAGGTACATTCTAGAAAGCTTAAAATTCTCCCTAAGAACAAAATTGCCCCAGGTATTTTTAACTGTCAATGAATGGAAGCGGATCAAAAAAGCCTACAATAATGTGTAGCAGTAGAGGCAAGGAGCTAAGTGACCTCTGGGGCATTCCACTGATCAACACTCCTAGTACTACACTTGTATTTTCAAGTTCAGAAAGAATGATAATGAACAGTTTTCTCCAGATTGGGCAATACTGTAAGGAATATCTTCAATATAGCTAATGTATCATTTTCCCAAGACACGTTATATAGGATACGCCCTAGAAATATAGATGTTAGTTTCAGTATTTCACTCTTATTCCCCTGCAAAGTAAAGAACAGCTGCAGTGGCAAGCTTAATATGAAAGTTATAAATATTTGAGTTAAAAGAAAAATAACCATAGTAGTCAGTAAGTAACTATTTCATAGTAGCAATTTTGCGAATAGAATTTACACACAAATTTAATCTTTTGCAGAACAAGACACCTTACAAGAAACACCGAAATTCTAATTATGTAGTCTATAAGCAAACAGTATGTGACATGGAAAAAATACCTAAACAACCACACTTAACACAGGAGGAGTTTTCTGCTACTTTCTTTCAGAAGCACCGACAGGGGAAAAGAAACCTGGGACCTTGCTCCCTGAAGGACTATTCTCTGCCTTAGACCTATTCCTGATTTAGGGTGACCTGTTACCTCCCCCTTACAGGCAAGGAAGCAGGGCTGACATTTTGTTAAGGAGGAAAGACTTACGTGCTCCTTCCTTTAGCAAATTAAGTATCTGGACACTTAGGAGCTTTGGAGTCAGTTTTGCTGGTTTTTCATTACCTTTTGGAAAAAAAAAAAAAAAAAAATTGCATTGATAAAACAACATAGTCTATACTAAAAGACAATATACTACAGTTTCTTCTATTTCTATCAGTGAAAGGGAATTCCTTCTCCATTTTTTTTTTCCCTTGGTTAAGTAATCACAGTTCATGATAAATGTGTGCCTCAAAGTACATTTATGTATGATCCAAATAAAAGTATCATTACCTCATCCATCTTTGTTCCCTGTAATGTAATAGAATTTCTCTTCCACTTACTGTACTGTAATAAGCAAAAGACCAAAAAGCCAAGCCATGATTAGCAGCAACCCATAGTTTTCCCTGCCTACAAGAATGGATAAGCTTCTGAGAACAGATACTTGTCTTTTTAATATTCTAAGTACAACTGACGTGAAATACAGTAGTCTGTCTATATGCATTGCTATTATACAATTTCTATAAAACCTATTTTTAACTAAATAAAAAAGACTAACTTTTGAGGTCTTGTGTATAGAATATACACATATTAAGTAGTGTATCAATTGATACACTTCCCTTATATTATCACTGGTTTAAGCATTAAAAGAATTTATAACATAGGAATAATTATCTGGAGAAATAGATACAAATAGAATTTAACACTCTGTTTCCATTAGTGAACTAAGGACAGGGATTATGCTGAAAGGTGCTAATCATACCTTCAAGTTACAATTAGAACTCTACTAAAAAATTCTCAAAAATAATTTTAATAAGAAGCTTTGTTTTAGAAAGTACAGGTTTAAGAAACAATTCTGGTTATCTACATACTAAGTCATAAGGCTCTTGCCAATTAAGTTACAAACAAGAAGAGGATCACTTTGAATTAGTACAGATATTAATCTAGGTTAAAGCCACTGATATATAGCATACAAAACTAGAGTTAGTTTGCAGAAAATATTCTACGAATGTTTCTGTTAGAAGTAGAAAGAAATGAGGTGTTAAGAACTACCTTTCTAAAATTGGTTATGTATTTATACAGGAAGGCTAACAGACAGTTGGCATTCAAAGGCTCAATTATACAATTGTAGCAACCAATTAAAAAAATTTAAGACATTGAGAAATCCAATCCTAACTCAAAAAAGATTCCAAAAATGGAAATGTATTTTAAACAGCAGCATCATGTTTGATTGCACATGCGTGACCTTAAAACGTCATCTCACTTCAATGTAAGAAAGAATTCTCAATGTATCAAATAATGTATATAAAAAAGTACATGATTTTATATAGATTTTTTATTTATCATGCATGACTATATACACTACACATTCCATATATACAAGAGTGTGTACAAGGAATCACTGAAACATATTTACATTGTCATATCCATAACAAACGACAATAAAGATGAAGAAAGTAGGGTTGTCAACTAACATAGGGACCCTTATGTAAAGTTTAGTCCACCATCCAGTTCCATCAAGGAAAGTATAGTTTGTTTTGAGAGTTTTTTTTGTTTGGTTGGTTTTTGGTGTTTGTTTTTGGTTGAGGTTTTTTGTTTGTTTTGTTTTGCAGAGATTTTTCCACCATAGTTACTTAATAAGCAATGCACGGGGATTACACACAAAAGTCACCCCTATGAAAATCTGACACTGCACAGAAAATAAGATTACCTCTGGCCCCAATCCTGGCAGTGAAGTGCTGGCACAAATACTTCTACTGCTGAATCAAGTAAATGCGCTGCTCCTTAAGCTGTACTAATACTTAGCATGTTCAGATTGCTTTTCATCCTTGTCAAACTATTGCAGTTTTAGACCATTACTGCTTCTTTGTGTTTTAGCTTCATGTAATTAATAGGATGTATTTTCCATACAAGTATGATTCTCAGTACTGTATTTATGTAAAATAAAGATGTATTACATAATTGCTTCATTCTTGGCTACTGGGAAATGGAAACATTTTAATATTTTTAAATGTTGTTAATAACTCAATTTTTAAGTATTTTATATTACAGCATATGAAGTATTTATACTCACAATATATGGACAGAACTGAGTAACAAGATCCCTTGATTTTCCCTCCCCTCTTCTGCTACAACTGTGAGCAAGCTATTTAACCTTATTTTACATATGTGTTACTTGTACACTGTACTTTCCTGTCCAAAACAAAGAAGTTCATTTCCTTTTGCCAAAAGCTGCTCACTTATGTGGAAGTGGAAAATATGTAAAGCACTACATGTGAGAAGCAATATAGATTATTTCATGAAGTACAGCAACATATGCAAGAGTGAACAATTATGCCCTAAACTTAAGCTTGTTATTCTCTTCTAAGATCTTGTAAACCCCCTTTTAAACAACTATTTAAGCATTTACAAGGAATATTTTGGGCAACACTTAAAAATAGGTATGTACAGCAAGCCGTATTAATTATATATTTATGAGCATGTTTGTAGATACCTGTCTTCATTAAGGTGCCGAAGCATCAAAAACATATGGGCAGAGAACAAAGTACTATTACATCACCAAAAAAAAAAAAAAAAAAAAATCAAATATTCAAATGCAAACACATTCACATCACTACAACTCCCAAAATTAAGTGTATGTGCTTTCTTACTCAAGTACTGAACACATTCCATCCTGAAAAGATAAACCCAGTGTTCTTCAGCTGACTTCACACCCTGACATTTGCTTCTACCATTGGAAATTTCCAAATGTGGTCTAATCTATCTCTAGCTAAATGGTACTATAACCTGACCAGCACTACTTAATAGCTCTACCAATTACTGCCAACAATATATATTGATTTTTATATTTATAAAGACTGAAACATTGTCTAAAAAACAGTCTAACAGGCAAGACTGGAAGTAATTTCAAGTCTGTAATACTTCATCTTTCCATGTTGAGAGAAGAAATACATGTAGGAGAAATGTGAAAAAAAGCTCTCAAGCTCTAGAGATTTAAGTTACATATGAATATGCAGAAAATTGTATCAATCTTCGAGTTATTTGCAAATCTACACCCGACTCTCATCTGAAAGGGTCAAAGTTACTATAAAAGAGCCTAGAATGGGAAATCCACAGAAGAGCAAGAATTTAGTATTTAGTAATTAATAATTTAGTATTCCTAATATTGCTCTTTAACATTCTGCACATAAAATATCAAAGTTACACAAGAGTCTAAGATATGGATGCTAGCACTTAATTTTTAATACCAATTCTGAATTAAGAACAATATTGTCAAAAAAAGCTAAAGCAAAAACATACTGAATTTTATGAAGTCGTGGCTACTACTTAGATATTAAATACTTAAAACTCAGATATTCCTCTTTTTATAAAAGCTAACTCATACATAGCAATATTTTTTTTTACTTAGTGTAAAAATATGGCCTTCAATATAATCCAAAAAGGAGTTTCCTTCAAGTCTATCATGCAGCATCACTAATAAAGTTGGCAAGAAACAACTGCCAAGCACTACAAAATAATATTATCCTCCTACACTGTATCATTTTTACTGTCACTCACTTTTCCTCAAATAATCATCTTTGTGTACCTTTTTTTTTTTTCTCCCATTATTACACCCAATGAGTCTTTCAAGTCATGTAAAGTGATGCTATTCTCTTCCTGCAGCAAGCAGCACTAACACAAAGTAGCTGTGATACTAAACATTGTCTACAATTGTTATGGAAATGTATTAATCTGTATCCTGTTGTCATGGAAGCTAAAGATTAAGGCACAGAAGATACATACAAAAATTTATACTGATTTGAAAGAACATTGAAAGGAAACATTCAAATGTGTAACTTGATAAAAATCAGACTCATTTCAAAGGCACTGCTTACCCAAGGCATGATTGTGAGACAGTTGTATTTCTATCAATACTTAATTCATTACTTGTATCCTCTAGGTTCTATTAAATTGAATGTACTCTGGATATTAATAGCTCAGGCACTTGCAATTTTTTTTATATATATATATATATATATACATACTGGCATTAGGCCAATTTTAGCAATGTTCCAAACTACACAAAGGGACATTTGCTGACGTCCCACATTATTTTGTCTTTGTATGACAATCTGGTGACTTAGGTCTGGTTCACAGATGATCAATTCTGTAAGACAGCAAAATCACATCTAAGTTTTACTTCCTTTAGAACTACTATTCTTTTATGAGTTAAGTTAGTGTTCATTTTTATGGAATAAAAAACCTGAACTATCACAAAAGTTTAGGTAACAATTGAGTCTCTGAACACTTCACAGAAATTGTTCTTTTTCATGCAGGTGTGAATCAACATAGTTCACCTATGCATACGCTTAACTGCTGTTCCCACAGAAATGCTGAGTGCCACAAAGCTTTTCATTTTAGAATTCTTCACAATGCTGAAGAATTACTAGCGCTATTCTAGTAATGTACGCAGAGTCCAATTTTAAACTACAGCAGATTTCAGAGCAGCAGCTACTTGCTTTTGTCAGTTGTAGCTCCATTATATATTATATCACTTAAACAGTGGAGAAACTGCTTTCACTCCTACTTCACTTGACTTAAGTTGAAATATTTATGCATATATGCAGAGTAATACCACAACTGTATGTTCTAGTTTTGTTTTTCAAAGATGGCATGTGTCAGGATTTTGAACATCTTCCATTAAAGAATCAATACTTTAATTAACAAATACAAAAACCACTAAGTTGTTGACCAAAATAAAATCTTCATTAAAATATCCTCTGCAGTCTGTGCACAGGTTTCTTTTTGTCTCAACTGTACCTATTGATAGCAACTTTTCCAGAAAACTGATTTAAAGCATAATGCACAAAAGCCCAAAAATTGACCTTCTGTCAAATGACCAACTCAATCACTTGAAATTCCCTGTTTCATCTCAACATTGGTTGTCTACTGGGGGGGGGGGGGGGGGTGGGGGGTGGTGGGAAGGAGGTTCTCCCTCTACAGTAATGATTTTTGGTTTATAATACAAGTTATCTACTATGTAAAAACAAAAGTTATGATACATGATAAAGTAAGAAGGAACAATAAATATACTGACAATTCCTACAGCCAAATTGCAATCCATTAAGCTGCACAAATTCCTAAATAAGCTTTAAGATTAAAAAAGACCTCACAAAGTTACCCTTATTTAGCACTCTGATTTCCTATGTTGAACTCACTCCTTAGGGTCACTAATAAATTAGAAATTCTTTTGACTTCTCTATTACAACTATGTCATCATCCAAATCAGAAACTGTGATATTATATAAACTTGCTTTCCACATACTTGCATTAGAATGGCATTAGCACTTAAATTACATCTACTTGTCACTGTGACCACATCTAATAATTGGAAAGGCATTATAATTAGTTGATCATAGTATGAACTAACAAGATTCAAGTCATTTTAGAACTGGTAATGCAAAGTAATGAATCCAAGTAACAATACAACAAGTTCCACACTCCACTCAGGTGAGCTGAAATTGCTTTGGCATAGTAATACAAACTACTAATTTTGTGGTAATGGATTCACATTATCTTTAAACCCTTCTGCTGTGATAATTTTGCATGATAATAGCATTTCAACACAGTTGCAGCATGGTCTCTGGGATGGGATCATTTTTACACACAACAATTTAACAATATATGCACTGTATTGAAATCTAAAATTATTTCAAGATACTCTACGCTTGTTTTATCTAAGACTGCAGTAAACAGTGCTCTAGCAAAAAGTACAAAAGCAGATGTATGAATTATGTGTGAAAGAATACCTAACTTGAATCTAGTTTATCTTTCAGTGCTCTTTGGACAATGTCAGAAACCTCTGCTGATTATTATCTGCCTTTTAAACTATTCCAGTACGTGCTAAGAATCTCCCCTGACTAGACTTGCTAGTTGACTCAGGCATATTCTCTCAAGTCCTCTCTAGTCTCACAGAATTCATTCATCTGGTAAGGCAAGGCTTGGTGGAATATTTAAAAGCCCTGTGCAACACAGAGAAAGACAGTTGTTATTGTCTGCCTGTACTTTGGGAGTTACCACTCAGCCTACCTGCTCTTGAGGCCAATAAGGAAGTCTCCCAAAGGTTTGAGTTTGGTTTTTCTTTTCCATGACATTACTGATCCAAGACTTAGTTTTTCAGCTGTCATTGCTTCTTTTTACTGCCATTTCCCTTACAGAGACTTCAGAAGCCTTGAGTCAGCAAGCAGAAGGAACAGGCTGTTCTGTAAGAGAGGATAAGCCAGCAAGGAAGCACACCTGCAAGGTGGGCACAGGACAGCCTCCTCACCAGAAAAGGGAACAGCCGAAAAACAGCAGAGCAGGTCTGGTGACAGCAATCTGAGTCAGCTAACAGTCCAAAGGCTGTCAGAAAAGTCAGTGATGAAGTCTAAGGTTAAGCCCATGAATCAGGCTCAGGTCTGCTAGTCAGGTACAGGCAGAGCTGCCATGAAGCCATGGCAAAGAAGGACAGAAGCCTCTGAACATACGTGCTGCTGCAGAGCTCAGTGCAGAAGACTCCCATAAGGTTTCACACAGCTCTTGCTAACACAGCAATCCAATTCAGGGCCAGAAAGCTGCACCGCATTCAGCTAAACCTATGCAATGGGTAAGGGTGTGATAAAAACAGGAGAAAATGGGTTGTAGCCATTTTAACATTTCTTCTGGTATTTTTTTTTTTTACACTGGAAGTGAATCAGATCCATTTTTGGGCTTTACAAAAAGCTCTACAGTTCAAGAAAGTAAGACAATCTTCCCATCTCAATTTAGTGAAGGAGTAATAAAATGGTACTAATGATAAGACTACAGAATGGAAACAGAATGATAATCAAAGTATGAATCACATAATTGTGTCCAGTATTACATATATAGGAAAAAAATCTGTGCATTTAGGAGAAGAGCTGGAGGTCAGCCAAAAGTCTGGCCTCAATTATTCCAATATAAGTGCTTTAAGGCCTTTAATCCATACATTTTGGCTCACGCAATTTTAAGTTTAGGTTAGGTCACTATTGTTACGTCCATTAAACTGCAGAAACCTCCCCAAACAGGCCTTAAAAGGTTAATTATGGTCATATAAGTTTTTTCCAAAACATCACACTGTTTATAACAAGAGAAGGTAAAATGCCCAATGAAAATGATCTCTCACTTCAAAACTAAGTGCATGCACTTCAAGTGTACAGAGATAGCAAATACCAGTTTAGGAGCAAAAAATTTCTGAAATTAAATGAACATAATTATGCAATCATTACATTACTTAATGGATTTCATTAGCCTTATTTCTACATTTGGTGTAATTTTTCTTTCCAATTAACTCAGCTGTTAAGATTAATTTTATATTACTAGCAAAAGTAAAGATCAGGGCCAAGATCCACAGAACTGTGCTTGCATAAAAACACACATCACTGAAATTGATGATTTATTCCTCAGCATGAATACAAATTCACTATGTCCATACAATAACAACCAAAACTCCTATATAAGAGCATTGTTTTCACATGGTTAGGTTGAGTCTGGTATTATGCTACTGAGCAAGAGCTGTCTTACAGTTTAAGTGTGTTTCAGTCACGTCATGTTAATATCTTGCTTTCTGACATTATAAAAATGTTTCCTTATGCAGTTGATAACTCTGTAAACATTCAGCTATACTGTTCCCTGGTATTAATCTGTTTATTTGATTCTCTTAAAATTATCACATTCTCATCTGTGGTTTTGCTGGATACTAAAATACCAGGTACTAAAACAACAGAAACTAAGGCAGCATTAATTAGGAAAGAAGCGATAAGATTTCCTCCTGGGGAAAAATAACCATTACAATTATGATCATTTTGAAGTTCTACGCAAATCCATAACTAGCACAGAAAAATTTCCTTTCTACCACCACATTGTCTGCTGAATGAAAGAATGAAAATAAAAAGGTTTTCTGAATCTTTCAAAAATCAAGACAGAAGTAGAACCATTTTGTTACCTAAACCCCACTTGTAAATGTAGAGATCTAATTTAAAGTCTGCTATGAAATACATATTAGATCTTGTCACGGTTTAGGGTCAGGGCAGCCCCTAGACCTATAACAGATGCTCTCTGTTAACCCCCCTCCCTCCCCAGAGGGGAAGAGAAAGGGAATAAGGGAGAGAGACTTAGCGATTAGAAAAGGAAACTAGAACAGCTTTAATGAAAAGGAAATTAATAATTATAAAAATGGAGTATATATACAAATATATACAAAACCAGCATTGAACCCAACCCCCCTGATGGTAATTACATCACCATCACCACTGATGCTGAGCAGGAACTGGAGGAGTCCCAGACTGGGCCCCGCAGCAGACGGGAGCTGTGTTCAGGAGCTGGATTCTGGTACCGGGTTCAGGAACACGCAGATCGGATCGAAGGCAGAATGGACAGAGTCCTCCTTGGGTGCTCCAAGGAAGGAACCGAAAGAAGACCCGAGCCAAGCCAAGCAAAAGCTGGCAAAGCAGTCCAAGAGGGGAGAGAAGAGCCCAGAGTCCCTTCGGGTCCCTCAGCTCTAGACCAAATATGCTATATAAGGGATGGAATAGCTCGCTGGTCAGTTTAGAGTCACCCATCCTGTCCGCTCCTCCCTGCAGGTGCAGCCTTTCACTTCCTGCACCCCCCAGTGTGGTACACAAGATCCAGCAGTGGCCTTGGTCTGCACACCAATCCTTGGTAGTAACTCTAAACATAAGGTGTTATCGCTGCTAGAAGCAGACACTGTCTGTGAGAACAGGCTGCTAACTTCAGAAAGTGCAGTTAATTAGAAGAACCAAGCTGAAAAGTAAAATTACTGAACAGAATTAGTTCTCACTCAAACCAGGACAGATCTATAAACAGATTAAGTTCTCTGAAGTAAATCAACTTCAGCAGAACACAAAATTTAAAAGACATCTCATATGTATATTTCAGATAAGTGTCAGTGCTGCAGACAGCCAGCCTGTTATTTTATTTATCCCTTGTCTAGTAGAAGTTATCCCTGACTTCTGAGTCACCTGTAACCAGCAGCATTTCATCACAAAAGTTTTTTCTTCCATAAATCTCAGAAAGGACTAAAACAAATCATGCAGTCACAAAATTCAAGCTGCAAACTGTCAACCATTTTGCTCTACAACAGCCTGATGCTGTAAGGTTCTGAGCACATTCAACTTTCATTCACATCAAGAAAGGTCAGTACCCAAGTGTTAAGCTGAACCCCTAGGTATGGTGTGTGAAAAAACTTAAGTCTACTTAACAATGGTCATCTTATCCACAGGGAAGACAAGTGTAACTGGGTTCAACTTATTTTACGCTACATCTTACTTGCTTTAATGTCGTCAAATAAGAGCATCACCTTCATGTTGGTTAGCTCAATCAGTTTCTGATCTATTCACATTTAAAACCTGAATTCTGGGGCTTGATCTTGTCAGACACCTACATGTAACCAGCGGGAGAGTAAACCACAAGTTTTCAGTTGTTTAAAAGCAGCCCCATCACAAACATGGTAAATTTATCAAGATATCTATTTCCTTCATAATCTAGACTTATGTATAGGCTAGGAATACATCATATGCATATCAAAAGCACTAAAATATTAGGGCATTGAAAATCCTAGGTGTCATTAAGAAATCAATTTTGTGGATCCTATTACAGCTTAGAGGAACATAGTCTGTTAATTTCAGTAGGGTACAACTTAAAAATAAAACCAGAACTTAGGTTACACCATTAAAGCATAACAAAAAAAAAAAAAAAAAAGTACTTGTCAGCAGAAGAAAGAAGATTTAGACAAAAAATAACTGTTGGAAAACTGAGGGCTAGAAGACCAGAGTTGACACTGGGTTCCACCCTGCAAATTATCTCCCTAGCACTTCAGGTTTTCTGTAATGCAAGTACCAATTACTTTAATGCATCTACAGAAGCTTAAGAGCTCAGCATAATCATGTGGATGATCAGAACTCATTTCTGTGTAAGCTGAGAGCAGAAACAAACAGCAGAAGTGAAGGAGACGAGATAAATGGATGCAGATAGCCAAGAAGCACATTAGCTATATAAAGAGCAAATTGGTAAATACAACTTTGATCCCAAGATTATGGCAAGTTAAAACTGATTATCACAACTTGAAATAAATATTTTATCAAGATTTTCTTCAAAATTGTTTTTCAACTTTCATATATTAAGTGAACAGTAGTTGTCTTTCCTCTCCTGAAGCCTTTTTAATTCCATAATTGTTACAGCCCACACAAAGCACCAATACAACACAAAAAACTTAATATTGCGGGGGGTGGGGGGGGTGTTGGGATTTAGTTTCTACTTTTCTCCTCTTCATGAAGATCATCCACAGGTCCCAGAGATGTGTTAAAACTGGCACAACTACATACAAATCAAGACTTACCTAACACAGGCAGACTTGTCATCACTACTCCATACCTGATATCTAACATGTATCAACTATTAATTTTCACACAAGTCCACTGAAAAAAGAGAAAACCCTGCCATAGCACTTGGAGGAAAAAGTATGTTAGTAGCAACTTGAACAAGAGGAGAGATGCTGCTTCTGGTATTATCTTTTCATCCTCCTCCTTCCTATTTTAGGAAATCAATACAGAGGGTATCTTCTATACATATATAGGTTTCAAAGTGTGTACAGTATATATTCTAAATATTACACAAATTATTTTTCATAGAGAAGCAAGATTTTACAGCTGAACCTTTACACTTTTCTTTAATTAAGCTCAAAATAGTTTTAGGTGATGGGTCACAAAATACAGACTTCAATTCATCCGTTCCACCAGTTTTATACTTTAAAAAGTGACCAGGAAGAGCGGCCAATATTATGCACACTGATTGGACTGTCAACTGCAAGAGACTTTTTTGCTATCAATTAAAAATCCATGGACATATTAGCTAATTTGTCAACAGTGGGAAAATCTTTATGGAGCTGCAATGGGTCAGTGGCAAGCTGCAATATTCACTACAGCTTGATTCTGCAGTAGTTTTCCTACCTGATCTGATTCTGAAGCACTGTACACGTATGTCATTTAATACAAAGCTAAAACGGACAAAAAGTACATTGGCTTTCCTTAGGATTTGCTACCAAATCAGTTAGGAGGAGGAAACAAAATATTCTGTACCAGAGAATTATCTCCTCTCATTAAGTTTTGTAATGTTGCACTTTAAGTGATTTTTCCTCTAACATCATGTTGATTTTGACATGTATAACATTAGATGCCATAATATGAAGTAGCTTATGGACCACAATATGATGTGTCATAATACAATCTGTCAACCAGTCCATCCAAAAAGAGATACTTTTGTGGAAGTGGTCTCAGCGAGAAGTAAAAGAGGCAGGGGCAGCATGGAACAGCATAGAAGACAGGGAGTTATTTCAGAGAACATGAAGGGCTAATAAAGTTTCATATTCAGTGTGAATCCATACATGACTGGTTAGATCAGAGATACTTCTGGCAACACTGATTAAGTAATGGTAGCAGGCATCTGCCCAGCTTTTAGCTTATTACAGGAAGGGCTGAACAGAAGGCACAGGTAAATACTGAACAAGATGGCTGTTTTACTGCCTCAGTGATCTAGTGACCTGCTAGTTTGGCTGCCTGCATTATATTTTAAGGGTGTACATACAGTAAAGATGCTCAACATCTAAAAATGGGTAATAGAAGTTGTTGCATTTCCCAACTGACCAAAAAATAATTTAGAAAAATTCTAGATAAGGGAAAAGGAGAAACTGCTGCAGTTTCTGCAGTATTTGGTTTATCTTCAAAGCATATATATGTTTTGGGGTTTCCCTTCCCCCCTTACAGCTCTAGGAAACTGGAAATGCTCAACAAGTGAAAACGTTGGTTTTGCCTAAATTACTTGGTCAAGGTCATTAATTGACTGAGGGCAAGGGGAAATGTGCTGTTAGATCCTGAAGTTACTGCTGTTAAAACCAACTTGAGTATTCCCTTAGTTTAAAGATAGAAGTTAGGAAATTATTGGAACATCACTTTAAAATGAATTACAAATATATGCTTAATGATATAAAGAAATTACATTCCCTTCACATTTAAGTGAAAAAATAAACAAATTCAAGAACTCTAGACACAAACAAGTACAAAGCTCTCATTCACTGATACCTTATTAAAGACAGCTTTTAATTAGTACACTAGTAATAATGTCTTCCCCCCTCATTTTTATTGTGTTGCATTGCACAAAATTACACAGATAAACTCACATTAACGTACTTAAACTGAGAACTGATTTTTTTAACATAAAGATGGCACAGAACAGAGAAACAGATCCATAGCCTCAAATGTTCGAAGATAAATATGAACAGATAGTAACATTCAATACTAATATTTCAGTAAATATTTCACATTACATGAATGAAAAAATCCTTGCACAGTATATCCTACTCAGCTCAGTTTCACAATTATGGAATAATTTGGCATATCTAACTGTAATTTTCAGTGTTCAGCTATCACAAGACATACGGTGTAACTTGATCTAGCCATGCAACACTAAACCATGTGTCAGGAAAAGGAAATCAGAAGAAAGGCATAAATATCCTATGTATGAGTCAATCACCTACAGGACGCTCCCCCCCCCCATGTCACGCAAAAAAAATCCAGGTATTCAAAGTCAGATCAAATACAGTAGAAAGATAATGAAGTCTTAGCTTCAAAAGAAAAGAGGATGACAAATCTTTTGCAGAAGATTTAGTTCATACTAATGAACATTCAATAGAGCTACAGACTGTGAGGAACTTCAGATCAATAACTGGATTTGCTATAGCAAATTAGAAATAAAGAAGCTAGGGAAGGTATCAGCAGTAATAGTCTCCTTAAGCAGATGCCTGCAGAGGCTGTCTCTAGAAAGGACCCTAATGAGTTTATACTCTTGCTCCACCTATCCTACCCATAGGGGTAGGCTACTTCTGATTGTTTGGTCCTTTTGTAGCAGTTAGTGTTTTATGCCTCACCACATTAGATAAATGGGATAATTAAGGATCATGGGGAAAGCTTGCTGATGATTAAAGCAGACATTGAAACAGCTTTCTATTTATTCCCCTTCAATAGATTTCAGTTCTACCTGATTTACATAGGCAGTTGTCTGTTTGTGAATCATCATATATCCATGAGAAATTCTCTTTCTCTTCACTTTTAACATTTCTCACATATAAGAAATGCAGCTAATGACAGCATACACTGCTTGGCACATATCAGGTATCTGCTCAAATACAGTCAAACCCATGTCTGATCAGGAGGATATGTATTTCTCAAACATAAGAGCACTCTAGAGGAACAAAAAGGTAGTCATACTGACAAACATGCTTATAAATTTTAACAGCTCAAGAACATTATACACTACAATGTATTTCCCTTAAGACACTAAGTTGCTTATAGGATCACAAAAGCCTTTATTTTTAAATTCTTGTTCATTAAAACAGTAGATGAGCTTCTTCTGTACATAAAGTAGAACACCAAGGGTTATGAGCATATGGTCAGGATGTTTTTTCCCTCTGGGCAAAATGTATGAATTTGGGTGACAGCTTCATACTAACAGTATCTGTGCAGGCTTGCCAGTTCATGAGCTACTTGAAAGTAATGAACTTAGGGAAGGTGTAGGAAGTTAATATTTGCCTATCTTCAAATTAGGTGCCTCCTGACTACACAACAGCCACCACATATATGTATACACATTTATTTATATATTTACACTCAGCTAAAAAAAAACTGGTAGCAGCATAAGTTGCTGAAATCTTTTGGGTTTTGGGAGGGGACAAGGGAAACAGTATAGTTTGATCCTAAGTTTTGTATCAGAAGGGAAGTGAGGAAGAAAACCCTAAATAACATGAAAATAACCAGCAATTTTCCATTGAATCTTTGTTTCACAGAAGATACATAAAAATATTACTTCTGTAATGTTATTAATTTTCAAGTGCTTCCACATTTTTTAAAATAAACCTGTTTGGTACTTCAGAAGAGCTTTTTACTTAAAAACACAGGAATTTTAAGTTCACTCGCAATCTGAACTCTCTCTTCACTCCACTGCTTTTCCCTTGATTATCATCAAATCTTAGAAATTTTACCGTTCATCCTGAGTTTGGTTCAGAAGCCATTTTATTTGCTCATTGTTATTATTCAAAAGAATTAAAAAAACAAAATACAGCTCAAAAGCAGGTACTCACTCATCCCTTCAGGTTATCTAGAAGAGAAAGATCTCTAAAAGAAGCTTACACCTTGTCCTGGTTTGAGTGAGAACAGAACTAATTCTGTTCAGTAATTTTACTTTTCAGGTCAGTTCTTCTAATTAACTGCACTTTCTGAAGTTAGCAGCCTGTTCTCACAGACAGTATCTGATTCTAGCAGTGATAACACCTCATGTTTAGAGTTACTACCAAGGATTGGTGTGCAGACCAAGGCCACTGCTGGGTCCTGTGTACCACACTGAGGGGTGCAGAAAGTGAAAGGCTGCACCTGCAGGGAGGAGCGGGCAGGACGGGTGACCCTAAACTGACCAACGAGCTATTCCATCCCTTATACAGCATATTCACTTTAGAGCTGTGGGATCTGAAGGGTCTCTGGGCTCTTCCCTCTTGGACAGCTTTGCTTGCCTTGGCTCAGATCCTCTTTTGGTTCCTTCCTCAGAGCACCCAAGGAGAACTCTGTCCATTCTGCCTTTGATCCCGGTCTGTGTGTTCCTGAACCCGGTACCAGAATCTAGCTCCTGAACACAGCTCCCATCTGCAACTGCCCCGGTGCCTGCTCAGCATCAGTGGTGACGGTGATGTAATTACCATCAGGGGGTAGGGTTCAATATTGGTTTTGTATGTATTTGTATATATTCTATTTTTATAATTATTAATTACATTTTCATTAAAGCTGTTTCCTTTTGTAATTGCTGAGTCTTTCTCCCTTATTCCCTTTCTCTTTCCCTTTTGGGGAGAGAGGGGGGTTAACAGAGAGAGTCTGTTATGGGTCTAAGGGGCCGCCCTGACCCTAAACCATGACACAACTATTGTAGTCATTTGTGTCTGAGGATTTCTTTCTGGCATCAAATATGGTATCAAGTAGATCACTATTGCCTCCTCCTTGACACCTAATAGAAGAGCTTGCCTTCATATGAAAGCTGAAATAAACTAAGAACACTACATGTTAAGAAAGCTAAGTATTACTGTGCTTTTCTATCCCATACAGAGCTTCTTCCTTGGCTACATATTTATTCTAGTTCACTTCTAAATAAAGCATAAGTTAATAAAAAAAAAAAATCAAGGCAATTCCAAAGCTCCTATAGGGTAATACTTCTTGTCCTACATTAACACAGAATTAAGTATCCTAGAAGCACTACAGTAGTGTGTAAGAGAAAAAAATCATCCAGTAACTGGATTCACTATGAAGTTCAGCCTCTGTTGATTTCTAATAGCTTTTTCCTGTTTAATTAACTCCATTTTAAAGCCTTATGGTATCTGCTCTTTACCCCTTGTTCTGTGTAAAACCAAACAAAACAAACACACACAAAAAAAGAAAGCATCTTACCACACTCCAACTCCATTCAAAGCACTAACTGAATGCCTGATTAATGTCCTAGACCAAGAATATAATTGCATTAGAGGGAGAAGTTAATCTTACCTGGGATCAGCTGACTTCTGTCTTTTTATACCCTTACAGCTTTCAAGGAGCAAGTGAATCAAGCTTTGACCTTCTCTGATTATAATTTCATAGAAATTTTACTCCCACTGCAAAAGGAAAGTTTACCACCCCCATTCTTCCTTTCCTTTCAGAAGTCATGGAATCATAGAATTGTCAGGGTTGGAAGGGACCTTAAAGATCATCTAGTTCCAACACCTCCCACTAAAGCAGGTCGCTCAGAGCCCCATCCAGCCTGGTCTTAAAAACTTCCAAGGATGGGGCTTCCACCACCTCTCTGGGCAACCTGTTCCAGTGTCTCACCACTCTCATGGGGAAGAAATTCTTCCTAATGTCTAGTCTGAATAGACTTATCTCTAGTTTTAATCCATTCCCTCTAGTCCTATCACTTCCTGACAGCCTAAGTCCTTCCCCAGCTTTCTTGCCCCCCCCCCCCCCCAACTATTCCTGAAAAACATTAACAAGGCACATGTTGAAGGAGAAAACATCAAGATGAAATTCAAGTATTAGACTCTAATAAACACAGAAAAGGTGCTCTCATTTTTATATGCTAATCTATTCTTATGTTCTGAAGAAAGTCTTTCTACATTTGCAAATATTATAGCACATAAACAAAGAGTCTTCCCAATACAAGCAGTAGCATCCCTCATAAGGAAACCTCAATATCATCCAAATGGATGTTGTTTCAAAACCAAGTGTCCATTCAAAGCTCTGGAAATAGGTAAAAATATTTTAAATCCATAACAGAACTACTCTTTTTTCCTCCCTCCAATCTGACCTCATTTAGTACTGCAGAAGCCCACTTGTTCTTGTCTATTAAGACTTCAAAATCATTCATTTACAGTTAACTGCAACAGTATTCACATTCAGACTTGAATATTAATTGACTGATAATGAGATGATAAAGCTGCTTTTCTCTGCAGGTGTACCAATCAATTTAAATGAAACTGAAGCAGTATTTTCCTTTACTGCATCTAAAATTAAAGTGACTTATTTCCTAATAAAGTGCTTTCCATTGATCTCCTTTCTCAAAAGTATTATTTCTTTTGCACCCTTTCAAATTATAATAGTTTGTATAGGAATGATATTCCAATATTATTTTGTCTCCAATTCACAACTAAGTTTAATATGATTTGGCATAATTAAAAAACCCTTCAAAGAATTTCTATTACTTTTTCCAATTTCTAGTCAACACAACCAACCTTTTTCAAGACAAAAGTATCAGAAAAATTTTTAAGCGACACTTCTCTAGGACTTCCTTATTTGTACAAACTTTACTATTCCTGTTAGTCAAAGTAGCTCCAAGGCTGATATGTTAAAGATTTGTTCCAGACATGAGTTAAAAAAATCCAGCTTGCAGCAATTCAAAGTACCATTATCTATTGAAAACTTCTAGCAGACGTTTGAACTAACAGAGCTATTAGATTTTGCTTCAAAATTATTTAATTTGAAGTCATAATAATTAAGGAACAATGAAAAGAACACTGTATTCTGAACACACATTCAAATATCAGACTGTGTTGGGACCAGGAAAATTAGGGACAGATTGTTTGCTTCAGTAGCAAGAAACCTCAAGAATGAAAACATAGGATATGGAGGGAAATAGATATAAATATAGGTATAAATATTACTATACAGTTGGAGAAGCTAAGGACAGAAGCTTGGCCCCAACTCCTAGGAGCTCCAGAGGTCTGGCACCCTACGAAGCACAAGTGTTTAACCAAGCTGGCATCCAAAATACATACATAAAAAACATTGGTGCTTGATTTAAAAACAAGGAGTAAAATCAGTGTGTGTAGTATTTTAGTATCTGTGGAACATAGTATTGTGCATTATACAGAGTGATCTGAAGCAAGTAGAAGAATGGCTGTGTTTTTAGCTGAATAAGAAGCCGAAACAGGAGACAATCTTCTTCAGTACTCTCAGTGACCAATCACCACATAACTGACTACTACTGAAATGGGAAGTGACCGTAAACTCCACTGCAATCTAACAAAACTTTTCAGAGCAGTACAGACTGCCCTTAGAAAGAATCACCCAGCATCCCCCCATTTTAGACACAAGTAGAGTCCTAGATATAAACTACGTATGTGCAAAAGTCTACCATCCCAAAAGGATTATCTCTTATCAAAACACATACTTCATACTTACACAGGACCAGCCTGAGTAAGAACAAAATGCGACAAGCAAGCAACGCTCAGTTATAACATTCATTTTACCAGAGGATATAAGCTGATCCAGAGGGGATCTGGTGCCAGCACTGCAGACAGCTAACATCCCAGAACAAGCCAAAGAGAAATAACATACAATTCAAGAGATGCATTATTCTGATATATACAGAAAGACAGAGTCTGACAGATAAGAAGGAAGAGTCAACACAAGCTCTGGAAATTTTAACTAAGATGGACCAAGGCGAGGAAGCTGACTCCAGAACAGATCAGGAACCAGAAAGAAAATCAGCACCAGGACTCAGGAGTTAAGAGTCGTGGAACGAAGTCTTAGTGAAAGAGCCAGTATGCAGCCAAGACACAGTACCCAGTCCTATATACATTATTCTCTTGAAGGACCTGTTTATAATAATTTCTCATCACAACATGGCTTAGAAATTTAGCTACATAAATACTACACATGCTTGATGTTTATCCAATGTATTTTTGATTAGTAATCTCAAATAAATTCATCAGAAACCAGCAATTTTGGCTTGACAGAAGTTAAACGGATCAAAGAATCAGGATGTAAGAAAGATGCATTTACTCTGACAGCCTTTAAGTACACTCTTTCATATGCTTCACAGATAGCTGCAACAAATATTCTTTTTAGTTTGAGATCACTTCTACTTACAGCAGAACTGCATGACAAATACAGGAAATAGCTTTCAGTCTGAAAGTCTGTTTTCAAGGGTTCATTACTTTCCAAGTTTAGAACTGCATGCATAAACTCATGAATAAACAAATTAATTCTTCTCTGTTCTAAGTACTTCATTTCAAGAATTTAGCTTCCTAATACTATCATTTAGACATACCATACATCCATACATAGAAAAGTAATTCATTTTTAGTGCACTGTAAGAGTGAAATACATTTAAATTAATGTCTACCATTTTCAATGGTAGACCTGAAGTTGTTTATTTCCAATTTGTTAAGAATCATTTAAAGACAGAAAGCCTGAATTCATGATTTTCAACTGTACTTCAAGAGTATTTTCTTCTCACGTTTGAAGAGGAATACACAGAAGCTAAAGACATTCCCTAAATTAAAAACCCTTACATTTCCTGGATTACTCTGAATTCTCTCCAGAGTGCAACCATCGCATTTCTGTAAAGCAAGCCAAAAGGATGGTTTTCAGTCACTGGAAAACAAAGCAAAAAAATAAAATTTCCAAGTAACCATATAGCTCCCAACAGGATCCTCCATCAAGCCACAGACCTTATCTTTCACTACTGCTTAACTTAAATAGAGTACAAATAACTTCTAAAATTTAAGTCATATTTGACAACAACAGAAACAGTTTTGAAGCTTTACCCAAGAGCTGGACAGAATGGAGGCATATGAAAAACCCTCCTCTGCCTCTAAAAGCAGACACCAGAATTCAGTGCTACAAATGCCCCAAGGTAACCCATAAGCACTGGCTACACAACAGCAATAATGGCAACACGAAATACTTTAGAACATAAGCACTAGATACGACTTTAAATATTCAATTTTTTTCAACAGTAAAAATTTAGATCTAAACCTTGATAGGTTAAAAAATAGGTTAAAAAAAACACCCCAAAATATCAGTCTAAGAAGACTGTAAGAGAGCTGTGAAAGATCAGTGCCTTGCCCTACCCTGCTGGCCATCAGCGCAGGCTGCACCCACATGCCCTACTGCAAGTTTAGTCTCCTGATTCCTTTGACAACATTGCCCTCTAGTGGTTTCTACCTGCACATGCTTTGTAAACCAGCAGCTCAACTCCTTTGCTTCAGTGATTTAGTACATGAAGAAAATTTAATAGGTATCACCAAGTATTTTCTTATGCAGTACGTACTCTACAGCTGTGAGAGGAGAAAAAGGACATGCAGATAAGGTCTTACTTCACCTAACCCAACCTTCTTGGCATTTCACTTAATTATAAAACCTTTTTTTTTAACTGCAGATTGGAGGGGCTATTAATTAAAAAATCCCAAACAAGTCTAGCACAGAGATCTCACCATAAATTCCAGTTCAGACTACTGGCTTACTTCTGTCACTGCATATATTTTCTGTAGTGGAGAATAAGACACATAGCAAATACATGGAGTTTTGTTGGCAACTTAACTGAAAAGCTGCATTTAATTTTACTATGGAATAAATCACTTCTGCATTAGAAAGTACATTTCTTATTAACATATGCTGTATGGACAAACACAGACCCTCTCAAGCACTGAAAACAGAGGTAGCTTCTTGAGAAGTGTTAGTGGTTACCAAAAGCAGGGTTCTGTTTTGGGTTTGGGTTTTTTTCTTGTTGGTTTTTTTTTTTGAGGGGAACCACACTAACATAAAAAAATAGCATAATATTACAACATAATATACCAACTACTTTTTCTCTGAAATAGACACAGAGATAACAAGAGAAGAAGCAAGCTGAAGGTCAGAATACCAAGATAAGATTACAGAATAAGGGTAAGGGAAGAGTGCCAACAGAAAACCCACCCCAGTAAAAGCCCTGATGTGAAAGTATTCAATCTCTACACATCAGGATCTAAGACCCAAGACACTGTGTGCCTATCACGTTGTTTTCCATTCCAGCAGCATTTGTGATTTCCCACGGTACAGTGCACAGCCCTGTGAGCTAGTCCTGCACATCACAATCTAGCAAAATATAGCTCACTAGCCCTGGCTAGGTCTCCACAACACTACTGTTGTACGTGGATCCAGTAGACACATAGTTTAAAAAAAATTTAAGATATTAACAAACTGATCTGCGTCTCCATCTTCCTCTGTAGCAGCATCTTACAGTTCATCTAGACCCAAAAGCCCTACCTCTGAAGAGCAGTACCTCCTCATACTTCTATAACTTCAAATCTGTCTCAAGAAATGATAAATAATTATCCAGTCAATGCCTTAAGCTAGATAATTGAGGATCAAGTGCCATGTTAAAAATTCATGTTAGAACTGCCAGCTCTAAAGTACAGGAACTAAACTTGTATTAAAAACTCAAAGTAGTACAATTTTTCCTTAAACTTCAACTTTGTCCTCCCATCATCAAGTAGACCTGCAAATACACTAGGAAATCCTGTACTGGGTCTCCAGAAAAAGCCAAGCACATCAAGTGAATTTTTTATGTGACCAGATATGAATACCTTGGGTTCCAAACTACCACTGCAAACATAGTACCCAGTTCACAGAAAGAAAGAAAGTGTACAAACCATGTATACCATCAGTAGCAACAAGCAGGTCTGTTAACAGCAACTACCAGTTCTCAGCCAGGGCGCACACAACTTGGAAATACTTGGGGTGACACCAATCATTTGGATAAGGAACACTGTGCCACTTGTTTAACATCAAACTAATCGTCCCACATCAATCTAAAATAAGGTACCAGCCATCCACCACATCTAACATTTAGACACATATTCAGTGACGGAGCAACTGATGTTATAAGTTTCAGGATTCAACTCCCATAATCCTCAGGCTGCATGTTATACAGAAGTACACACATGGCTACTCTATCAGCCTATTCACCAGCAGCAACATTATACCTAGCTTACTCCAGTTAAATACTTGGTTTACACAGCAAAAGCAGCTGCATTTCATACTCCCAAATGCTACCAGCATTTAAAACAAGAGATAAGACAGATGTACAAAAAAAAAAAAAAAAAAAAAAATCACCAACATATCTTTGCCTAGAGGGAGTCTACATCTGTTAACTGTGGATTAATTCTGCCAAGTGTTGAACACCTACTTCAAAGTGACAGCCACCTTAACTCCTGCTGTCTTCACTGGCTGCTGAGGGTATAACAAAAAAAGTTAACACAAAACAAACCAACACCACACAATAAGTAGTGACCATCCTAATCTTTTCCCTACTCATCCCTGCCTCAGGGCAAATTGACGGAGGTCCAATAGATCTACTGACGAAAGTGATATTTACTGAACTCTGACTGCTTACTAGACTTAAAACCCCACATTGGTGAGATATCCAAAAGAGGAAAAAACAGGCCCTTTGGAGAAATACTCTTCTGTTCTTCCTTCTCTACCCAAAAGGTTAATTTTGTCCTCTACAGGTATAACATGACAGTTGATTGCAGGAGCTTTGGATAATACAAGACAGAAATATTAGACTTCGGTCTAAACAATTGAGTGATCAAGTACTTCAAAGTATTTTGATTACACCTGTAGGATTTTACTTGTTACTTGACTTAACCCAGTGAATTAATTTTCACCTCTAGATTGATACATCATTCAAGGACAGAACAAAAGGTGGACATGCCTCCAAATTAAAAGAAAAAATTCCAACCACTGTTAAACAAAAACCTCTAGCCTTCAGTAGCCTCTCTAAGTTAACCTGTCTTTTCATAAACAAACCTTGTCCTCTCCTCTGAGACAATATACCACCATCCCTCAGATATTTAAATGGATAGCCAAGCATATACTGTATATGCCATTTGGGAGTCAAAACCTTGTACAGTCACAACTAGAGCTTGTTCAGAATTCATAAACAGCTTCAAGCTGCTTTCCAGCTCACTATACTACTTTTTTTAAATCCATTCCTTTGCAGGCTCCCTACATTAGTTCAAAGCAATTAAGATAGTTTTACCTCATTCTGGCCTATCTACCAGACACCAGGCTCAAGATATTAATAGGCTACCCAAATAAATTTAAAAGTAGCCATATTTATGAAAACAGGGATCCCAAATATATTTTCTTGTTGTTGAGCTATATATAGCTATCAAAAAACCAACAGAAGGTCAGTGCTGTTAGAGCAATCATTCAGTTCTGTAAATACATCAGTTCCCTAGAATTACAATCTCAGTTTATATGGGGGTTTAATCCTCCTTTGAAGAAATACAGACCATTCAACATTAAGACACAAAATTCAAATATCACTTTCTCAAAACAAATATACATAATTATCCACAAGCACTTAGCGAAAAAGCTTTAAGAACTTTGACTTTCATAGAAGAAACAGATAGAAATATAGGTTAGTCCACAAAAATCTACAACTAGTAGTGGGTGTCTTGGCATGTACGTCATCTAGTGCAACTGTTAGGAAGGAACCAAATAGATAGCAGGTCAGTTTTAGCCAGATCTCCATCAAACTAAAATACAACTGTTACAGGCCTTGTTACAACAGTAATTTACTTGCATTATGTCTTCAAACACAGAACTGTAGAGAAGTTGTTAAAAGTCTTTGCATCCAGATGAATTGGGATTAATCATAATCATGATTTTTAAACTGAGTTCATTATGATCAGGTACATTGGGGTTCTATAGTAAATATGAAGATGGGCGAGTGGGTTAACTCAGAGTTGAGAATAGACAGAACTTAAGGAGTTCAGTTTTTACATATGAGATTTCTGTGAAATATTTTAGATAACACTTTCAGATTACTGAACAAATAACTGCTATTTATACTCAGAAGTCATTGCAACAGAAACAGTTCCAGGGTCAGAGTTAAATGATACATTCACGTCTATTTTGGGGTTTGATTTAAAAAACAGATTATGCCTGAGATTTAGGGCTTAGATTTCTGAGATATCTTGAGATTCAGCACACTTTCCAGGAGGCTGTGTTGATGACAAGGCTTGTCATGCAACACATAGTTTTCCTTGAATATTCATGCAGGGAATTCATCAGTTTAGATGGCAATCTCACTCCAATGTCTGTGAACACAGATTTCCTTAAGATCCAATATGAAACTTGCCTTTAACTCCAGTGTCAGTAACACAAAGATCAATCCCTTCAAGCACAAAATGTCAATAAACAAGTTGCTTACTTCATAGTTACAGTATGTATTTGGAACACATCAATATCCAATTTCAGCTTGTTCTGTCACATGCTCTGTACTTTATAGCTCAATTCTGGATAGCATCAGCAGTTGCTTCTATTCCAGGATCATCATTTTTTCTTATTCCTCAGGCTGTCCTCCAGGCTTCTGGACAGATTCCACAACTGTTGTGCTCTTACTGCTATTGCAGCCCATTTTAGTCTTCAGCAGTTAATGAAAGGCGCTTTTTTTTGGTTTATATGTCTACAGAAAGCTCCCTGCTTTGCAGGAATGAAAAAGGAGGAAAGGAACTCCAAGCTAAATAGCCTTCCTTATTGTACTGTAAAGAGCAAGCATGTTTGGTTTCTGTGACAACCCACCAATCCTGCCAGTCAAGCACTAGCTATAGTGTACTGCAGCCAGCAGAAGGCAAGTTTTCAGAATAGAAAACTGTTCTTCATTAGTGGGGTTTTTTTTCTTAACTGAGTAATTCACAATTGCCTCACTCAAGGAAATCTGCTTCATTTTAACTTTTAAACATCCCGCAGCTCAGTACTAGGAAACAGTATCTGGCTACAGGGAAAATCGATGTTGTCAAAATAGGACATCTATACAATCTTGTAAACATCTTCAGGATCATACTGTATATTACTATACACCTACCAGGCATTTTAAGTAAACAGTAACACCTCCAGCTTTGTTCCTGTTACTTTAATGGCTTTGAGTCTGCTGCATTCTAGTACTAATATGAGGTTTAATAGAACTCCTTGATCCATCCTTGAGGGATAAATAGTTTGCCCAATTTATATAAACCAGTTTCCTCATTTAACTATTCAAATTATCATTTCATGTTAAACATGACAACTTTTGTAACAAAAAGAAGTCAAGCTATTAGCTTGTCTTTCCTGTTGACAAATCCAGCTTCCACTTAATGCAGCTGTGATGTTACAGTAGCAGAGCAATTACTAAACCCATTATTAAGTAGGTGATTTTACAGAGCTTGTTTTAGCACCACGCAACAACTTGATTTTCTCAAGTTCAAAATCTTTGTTACTACCAGTCACAAGAAAAAGCCCCAAGAGTGATGCTTCATCCACTCTAGTATACTTCCTCCTTTTAATTCAGGTAGGCCTTAAGAAGCAGAATGATCTTACCTGGACAGACTACAATCAAACATCTCATCAGTTCCCTAATGTATAACACCTAGATAAATATTAACAATTCTGGAGTATCTACTGATCTGCATTTTCAGAACACCATCTCAAACTCCCCACTAGATGGTAGCTGAACACTATGCTGACTGCAATACTATACAGTCTGTGATAACCACAAGAGCTGCACCCGATGGTTACAATTTTACAGAATTAATTAGTTATCTTTAATAGAACACAGACATGCTCAGAAGTGACACTCTTAAGTTCTTAAGGATAAAAGTTACCTGTGAAATTACAGTATCCTGCTACTACTTTAGTCACATTGCACTTCAACTTTAGTTCACTTCTGTTTGCACTAGTTGGCAAAGACATTCACCAGCTTTTGCAGTCAGGTATTTCTGTGAAACATCTCTTGATTTAACACACTAACTCCCTTCCTCTGTTGAAAGGAAAACTTCTTTTTGTAAGGCTTTTCATTATATCCCTTAAGATACTCAATTCCAAAATAGCTTGCTTCAAAATGAGAAATCCTTCAGCTAGATTGCAGCCCTGCTTGTATTAGTAGCCTAAGATTCAGTGCAATCCAGACAGCATATGTTAGAAATGGACAATAAATGCAGAACCATTTTATATACAAGTATTTGGAAAAGGCTTACCGTGTTATTGATCATAAACTTACATCCCATTCTCCCAGTTTGACCTCCCTCTACACAGCCCTCTGTCTGGCTGCACATTAAGTATCTGGGCAGCAGTCAGTGTACTGATGGGCTACAAACTTTAACAGCAACAACTACCTTCTATTCAGCTGCACTCAATTGTGGTTCCTACAGCAATAATACTAGATTTTCCATCCCATATTTCCTTCTCAGAGAGGGAGTGCATAATTAGCAGATTAATGAGACAGTAATCTGAACTTCACCATGCAGCAGACTACTATTTGAAAAAATGAACTAAGACACTTTCTGTAAACCACCTGGACAACTTTTCCTTTGTCTACTTAGACTACTACTTACATACTACTTTTACAGAAGCACCCTGAAAGTAGCAGTGTAAACTCTGCATTGAAACATCACCAAGCATGTCGTACTGTCTTAATTTGTATATTATGTATACACAACATTGTATATATGGAGTATATTCATACCCTTTATTTCCCATGACAATAAGGGAGACCACCCAATTAATCTCCTCATAACTAGCCTATCATCTCCAAGATTTAACATCTGCCTAATAGACCTCAATTACAACACAGTCAGTGCCCTTGTGCTTCTCAGATTTGAGTAGCTTCCATCTACCTCCTCTAAAAAAGAGAGGGCAGCCTCTTCTCATTGCTTATAATAAGTCCCATGCCATGTCTAAAGATGACCGTCAACATGCACTTTAGAAGCAGTATGGGTCACAAGCACAGCAGATTAATCTGAGTTCAAACGAGGGAACACCTAACTTCTGGGATTTGGAAAACTTCAAACCACTTCAACTACATGTGCTCTTTAGTCAGCTTCTGACTTCTTTTATGACCTCCTGTGTTAAAACTACAATATTTTAAGCAATGTGGGAATAGCAACTAGTAAGCCAGTTACCTATGAAATGAGTCAGCTACATGATTTACAGCCCAGTAAAAGAAGGAACATGCCAAGCTTTTGAGAGGCAGATTGAGAAAACTTTCTGGCACAACCTTTGCAGAGCATTGTACTAGCTGTACAATTTTATCATGAAGACAAACTAGAAAAGATTTTTGGGTCCTAATCTACATAAGATAGACTTAAGACAAGTTACAAGAAGCAAAAGAGACCAACCTAAGAAGTCAAAAAGCACACATGAACATGAGCATCCCCATCCACCAAGCATCTCTTGTACAACTCTTAAAAGCTTTAGCTAGATTCCATTTCTTAAAGATCCTACATTGGCATATGTGTCTGGTCATGCTTCCTCTGGAGAATAAGGATTGCTTTCATCTTCATCCCAACTTGTGTCAGTCAAATTTATACTTGATCATATTAGTTTTTACAAGTCTAATGAAAAAACCACAAACAAACCTCTGTAGATATCCTCATGTTTCTTTATTTAATAAGTAAATATTTATTTGAGCAGCAGAAACATCCCTTAACACCTTTGTAAAAAAAAAAAAAAAAAGCTCCTCAGTCAAGTATTTAGTACTGTACCTTGTTCAAACATGGAGTTGCTTTATCAGTTACTGTAACTGAAAAGAAAAACAATACTGGTATATTAGATAATTCAGTTACAGTTCAGAACAAAACAATTCCCTACACCATCTATTCAAATAGCTAAACTGAAGAGCTCTTGCTCATTACTACAGGTAATGAATTCGAAGTTTTTGCAGATATGACCCCTAAAAATGTGGATCTACTGGAAGGCAAAATCCAGTGCTTAAATATTTCAGGCTAATTAAATAGATTGTGCAGGAGCACATGGACTTCATTGCATGCTACAACTATGGTACACAATAAGGTATTATGCCTACAACTGGTTCTGGGCAAGAAGATTCAACTCCTTAAAGGAAAACCATCAGTCTTCAAACATTCAAATCTGTGTGGCCAAATTCTGTACCAAACAGCTCCATCTTCCCACAGCAAGCAGGCTGTGCACGGTTTCCTTAGCATGCCTGAAAAATGCTCCCCTAATACGAAACATAGCTGTATACAACTCCAGTGATAATGTTCACTCAATGGTACTCATTGATGACAAGGCCCATTAGCATGCTCAGGAGAACTGCCTTCTGTCCTTCATTTAGCCAGTACTTTTATCATTTTCCTCCTATTCACTAGCCAGTTTTAATGACCAGCACCCAGATCCACCTGACCAAGCACTTGCAAGCAAGAAGAACGAATTGCACTTGCTTGGCAGGTACACAGACAACATATTTACGTTTTAGGCAAACTATAGTAATTCCTTCCCCACTACTGTGTTCTTCATTTCCAGTCGAAAAA
Organism: Todiramphus chloris collaris; assembly: GCA_025345505.1. NCBI lineage: Eukaryota > Metazoa > Chordata > Aves > Coraciiformes > Alcedinidae > Todiramphus > Todiramphus chloris. Next base: position 5,821,289 of record JANVCC010000037.1, read on the forward strand.
ACCAAGGAAGTGCTGAAACTCTCAGTGGTGCATAAAGCACATAAAGCCTGTTTATCAGAGGTTTTTATTTTGAGTCAACTGGTAACATTCGGTACTTACATTAATTATGGTTCTTTGAGAAGTGGTCTGCCTAACTCCAATAAGTAACCTTAATAGAATTTGCTATGAAATTCACGTCAAGTCAGTCTTGTTTAAGCTCAAAATAGCAATATGAAAGGAGACTATTTCCTAATTATTTTTATTTAGTAGATATCCAGGATTAATTTAGCACTATGATCTCCACAGAACGCCTACTTGCTATTTATTAACATAAGAGTAAGATAGTAAATAGCTCAGCAAACTCATCCATATATGCCTATCTTTGCGTCTCAATCACAACATGCTGTTCTGTTGCTGTCAAATATGCCTGTGTTTCTGTACACTAAGGAGAAGGAACCATGACAATCTGTTCTCTCCTTAGAAACACAAGCTGTGTTTGGCTGGTTGAAAAAAAAAGTCTGTCAAACCAGTAAATATGTTACAGTACTTGACAATTTCACTGAACTAAGTTTAAGACCTTAGCTTTTAGAACACTTATGTTACTCTAGCTTTGTGTGCATGCTTAAAAGCATCAGTAAGAAATACATCTCACTGTACTATGAAATAATAAGTTTCTGCAATCTGCCAGATGAAAAAGACCGAGAAACCGCAAACCTACAATATGAAATGATACAATTCAGGACCCTGAGATTACAAGCTTTTGTCTATTTTGACAGAAGACTAAGTTACCTTTCCCCAAAAAGCCCATTAAAAGTACCCTGCTACTGCTATAGAAACTGCTGCACATGAAAAGAAAATGCAGCATGGCCAGAACACTCTTCCAAAAGGCACTGGAACCTTATTTTGGCAGACAGTCCATTCATGGCTATTTGCTCTTTGAGCTAAGCATAAGGTAATTCACAATTCATTTTGAATCATTTTAGTGAAGTGGGGAGGTGCTCCCAAACTGTAGCTGAACACAAAACACAAAAGAGAAAACAGGCAAAGCTGAATGCAAAGAACACTGGTTAGCTGGTAAGAGTAGCTGTTCAGACAGGTACAGGGGAATTTTTATGGAGATGGCTGTCAAAACCCTCATACACTAGGAGACCAAGCATTCCCGAGAATGAATTTTCACAGAAACACAGCACAACACATGCCTTATGATTACAAAATGAGGCTGTGTGTAACCCAAATAAGCAGTGCCACCTCCATTCTTTAGGACCTCCCTCTTATACAGGGAGCTGTTCCATACAGCAATCAAGATGCACCTTGAATGATCATTTCTCAACAGAAAAAGCCCATGCAAGATCATCTGTAGAGACAGAATCAGAAGCAGTACACAAGTGAAGAGGACTGGAGACTGCCAAGGAAAGGCATGTGGAACACACAGGGGCATTAAATATATGTTAGTCCTTCAACTTGGAGTTTAATTAATCAAATCAATATAGCAATATTTGACCATGTGAACAAGTTCAGACAACAGGACTATTTCCCTCCTAAGCTTATCAAATAGAGCAGCTCCTGAGCCCTGTAGGACCATTTATAGCTTGAAATAAAAACCCACAAACCTCAGCAATATGTTGTCAACACAGAGCTTTGCATAGATGTTTTAGTCCTAAAGACAAATTAAGTTAAGGAAAAACATACTGACATTGTTTTGGGGCTTTTTTTCCTCCCAAGGCTCCTGCATTAATGCCAAGTAAGATATTCTAGTATTTGATTGTTTCTGTAGCTGGGTCCTCTTTCGAGGCAGATTGTCTCATAGAGGAAGTGTTTCCTTTGTGTTCCAATAATATCTTTCTAATATGATCATTCACGAGAACATTGGGTACAGAAAACACTCAGTCTCACTATTTCAGCTTTCAAGACCATTTCTATGAGAAAGCAGTGAAAAAAAGTTGCCAATCAGCCTCAATTATACGCTTTAGCTAATGAAGTTCTGAGATTCTTGCTGCAAGTTAAATAGTAAAAAAACCCCAAAGTAAATGACTCCTGAATGAATTTGTTACTTCAAGTTCTTTCTAGCACTACACTGAAATAATCCGCTTCAATATAGGTCTGAAAAGTGACAGAGTCCAAGCTTCACAGTAACATTGGACAAGCTGCTGAAACAAAACTTCCAAATCTAGAGCAATAAGCCTTTGTTTGCACACTAGGCTCATTATCTGGAATTGTAATTTCAGTCTTCGCATAACTGACTGTTAATCATGACTTAGTAGCTCTTCATAAGGACTGAAGTATTCAAGGTGGTTCATACTTTGGGGTTAGATCATAGCAGTGTCACTGCCTAGATCGACTAGTGCACTGCTACACTACTGTGTTTTTATTCTCTCACATTAGATCACATCAAATTTAGTAAGTTCCATACATGTGCCATGGACAGCAGTAGTATAACATATAAAAAACCCCACTAAACTAGGCACCCAGTGACTTTTACTGTTCTCAATGCATTATCTAGACATTCTGATTTAAGTAAAATTTCTATCCCTCTCCTTCAAAACTGCACTGTAACAAGTCCATCTTGATAGCTCAGTCTGCTTAACTTCCAGAACTCAAAATAATTGTCCCTACCTGTCACCAATAAGAAGTTCTTATTTAAGCCAAAAATTATCCTCCCTTCTGACATTGCTTTGTATGCAGTGCTCTGACAGCAAACTTAAATTCTTCATCTGAACACTGTTCTTCAAATCCTAAATTCATTTGCCATCAGAAGCTTTCCTTGATCTACTGAAACACCTTACACTATTTCTTACTCAATTCTTCTGTATTCTCCCATTGTATACATGGATGTTCTCTATTAGTTTTTAACAGATCCCCTGCATCTTATTCCTATAGTATTGTATGCTTTCCAACAGCATACAATAGAAAATTATTTATGAAGGACAGTTTTTCCTCAGATTTTTACAACCCCATTAACTAATCACATAATTTGGTTCCAAACCTGCCGTGTTTCTTCAGTGATGTATTGTGTTTTTTTGTAACTCAAGCCATGAGTTTATGTCATTCAATGGTAAGTAATTTCCAAAGTGAAAGAGCTATTCAGGAAAAAAAAAAAACAAACAAACATAAAAACAGCTTGGTGTAGGGAATTTCTTCAGCAGGTAGACCCTAATAGTCCAACTATTTGTGGGCTGCCAGTCTTTCATATCTCCACTGAGAAAAACCATTGACCAAAAGTTCAAATCCGACAAACATGTGGATTAAAGGCAGCCAATACCAAAATGCACTCTGCTTACTTAACAGTTCAGACAGTATTAAAAGAGTTAGGTATTGACAACTTAACTATCAGACCAAATACCTTCATTTTTTTTTTACTTAAATCTCAGAATTAAATAAACACCAGAAAACAGTTTGCAGAATTAGCAACAATTCACCCACAACAACTAATTATTCTTTCAGCAGTCAGACCTGAAGGCAAGAGAATGCTATCAAGTGTAGAGACAAACATGTTCCTCCAGCTGTTTGCCATACTTATTGGACATAATAAACTTGATATGCTGGAGGCTGTAATTAATCTTTACTAAGTGAACACTCTTATGATGACTTGCCTACTGAGCTGTTTAATGACACTTAAGGCTTTGATAAGTAAATAAATCAGTTCATTACTGTCAGTTTGTCTTTTTTGAAAGAGATCAGATTTACATGGCTTGCCTTACTCAGTCATCACCAGCTACAATACTTTGACCCTGAAGCTGACAAAAGGGCATTCCATTCCCAAGCTCTCAAGTCAAATTTATGCATTACTTCCAATAATATAATTTCTGTTTTAAAGAAAAAGCTGTCAATCTTTCCTGGTAAGAGCTTGGTTTTAAAATGAATTACACTGGAGTTATATTATTATTTGCCTTTCTGTTAGTACATCTCATGGCTCACAGTAACTTGGGGAAAAGTGAAGCTGCAGTGCCCTCTTGTGAGTAGTCAAATCTCTTCTGCAGAACTTGTTTTATCATTAATATTGTCAGTTAGGCAGCATTTGCACTACAAACTGCCTCCTCTTAAGGAGTATAGCACTTGTTAGTATATAGAACATATACTAACATATGTATGTGTTAGTATACGTACACACACCTCCTGCATCTGTTATGAAACTAATAAAGATACATAAACCAATAACGTTTAAATTCCACTGAACTTAGTGACAAAGGGTAATATGCTAATTTATTTCTAACTTCCAAAGAATAGTTTCTTAAAGCCATTATCATATATCACAGTCTTCTTTTAGAAAGTGTTACTGAAAAAAAAAACACCTAACAAAATCACATGTGCACATACACACTCAGGAAACCTTCCTGTAAACTAAGCATTATCACTAGGTTGCTAGGGACTGGAGAAAAAGTTAACTATTGGAAGTTAGAAAAAGAAGGAAGGAAACAAGTTTTTAGTAGAAAGCGTAAAAGCACTAAAACAATTGAACAATCAAACCCAGCATAGACAAAAAAGCAATCCTAATGCCTCAATGTGTACAGGAAACAATTAGAAGATGGCGATAAAGGTCTATAGAAGCAACACATGGCTATTTGGTTAGGACAAATGTTTAACATTTCATTTTTGGGGGAACTACAGCTGGAAGTTTTCAGAAAGTCAGCAGCTGAACTCAAAGTCAATTCTTATATTCCACAACATTCCAAAATACGTGACATATCTGAAAATTTACTAAAGTTCTATGGTACCAATAGCAAACTAAACAGGGGACACAGGACCAGAAACCATATTATACAAATGATTCTGTCTCCTAGGAAGTACATATTGGAATTAACTTTCCAAGAAGTGACAGTGTGCTGTCTGCTAACTATATTCTACTGAAAGACTCAACTTTCCCATTTCCCCGGCATAGATCAAGTTTATTGTATGCAATAATAGACCACCATTGAACAAAGACAATCACCAGTAGGCTAAGGTGTCCATTACTGTTTTAGTGAGGTTTTTCTCCAAGTAACATTCAAAAAGGCCTCTACGTTTAATTCAGCATATCCTTGCCCTTCATGTCTGGTAAAGAAGTCGGACAGAAATAAAGCTTAACACAAAAAATTCAAGCCAAAACATTTGCAAGTCTTTATAAGTTCATCTTACCACATTAACTTATCACTTCTAAGCAGATGTTAAGTATTTGACTCCAGCCTAGAGAGTCAAGGTCCAAAGGAACTTCAGTTGTTTAGGCCAAGATCCAAAGAATTATTTCAACTGAATTTCAGCACACAAGTCCAAACTGCTGCAAAACCCCAATGAAGCAAAACCTCTCTCCTGTGAGTTCCTAACCCTGCTGGCAGCCAGCCACACCTCTGCTCTGCCTCCAGCTCCCTCTTGGAAGGCTTCAGGGCTGCAGATGAGCAGGACAGCTGCAGCCGGCCTGTGTGGCTCTGACAGTACTCCAGTTTTACCAGGGACTGCCAAAATCACTTCAGCCAAATGAATACTGCATCCCACACAGTTTAGCTCGAATCAGCCCTCTGGAGAAGATACTCTGGGGCACACAGATGTAGGATTTCTTTAGTTGAGAAGTTTTACAAACAATACCTTACTGAAAATTGTATGGCAGGTGCAGGAGTCACACAGAGCCACTCTAGAGCTGTGCTACAGATGAACATTTCTAGTCTAGAGCAGATGATACAAGGTGATTACCTACAGTGAATATATTTTCAATGCTCAAGTACACAGCTTAAAGATTTCAGCAATATCAGCAGTTACTGGTGAGATACTTTCAGAACGCACAAGGCAGGAATTCATACAATCTATATGGCACCAATGAAGTTCACATAATACTAGAAATTATCTTATACAGGTCTTGAACCGCAGACCCTGTTTCTACACATATAAAATTAAAAGCAAACAGAGGATGGCTCACTTAAAAAATGCAATGCATGACTGACACCAAAAAATTAGCATCATTTCATAAAATTTCTCTACAAGCAGATGTATTTTAGTCTAACTTGATCTGGAGTTTAAGAACACATCCTCATTTACAATTTCGTGATGACTTGGCTATTACCTCAGTGCAAATTTGAGGTTCACTTATTGAAGCCAACACCAACATGAGATTCAATCACTGCTTTGTAGCTTTATTACAAGTTTTATAAAGCACCCAGTGATAACCCACATTTCTTGTCAGATAGTTGACTAGTTGGCTTGGCATGTTACATTATTTAATCTACAACACTAATTTCTGAACAGGTTCATGACAGCACAGGAGATTTCTGAAGACATTCTAGGGATGTGGTATTACAAAAGCTTTCAGAAAGCAAGTTCCTGTCAGCCCACCAGCCTTTCTAGGTCCATGAATGGCAGTCTTGTCATGGAGCACATCCACTGGTCCACCTCCAATTTTGGGTCACTGGGAAAGTCCTCTAAAATATTAAACAGAGCTAGTCTCTGTACAGATGCCTGTGGCATTCTATCTCTTACCGGCATTTATATAGATGATTAAGCTATCCACATGCCCGATCATCCAGTTTCCCCATCATCTGGTTACTTACCATTCCAAGCATGAATTCCTCACTTGAACACATGAATAATGCAGAATGGTGTGAAAAGCTCTGCAAGAGTTAAGTGACATCGACTGCTCTCCTGCCATCCACAAAGCTAGCAATTCTACCATAAAAGTGTACTCCATATCCTGCAACATTAGGTCTCGCCTCGCAGAATAAATGCTTCTTCAAAGCTGAATGTTTAGCTGCTGGTAAAGTTAAAGAAAAAATGTTCTAAAAGCTTGAAGAGTAAAACCGCATCTCTACAGAGCCCACAAGAGGGCAGCAGAAGCTTTCCACACTGAGAAAAGGACAGTTCAGTCCCGCCCGGCTGGTTGGGAGCACCCACTCCTACTGCTTGCTCACTCATGCTCTGTTCTATGGGACTACACCCGATAAATGAATGCCGAACACAAAGCTAAAACATGGAACCCCAGCTCCTCAAACAGCTATCTGTGGAGACAGGACTCTCACAAGGCAATACGTGCATGCTGCACTATAGGAAACAAGTCATTTTCTGGGGTTTATTTCACTGGCTTAGGACTACATCAACAGTAAAAGGGATTTAAGAGTAAAGCATAATAAACAAACAGTTCATTGCCTGTTTTGGGGAAATGCACTTCATAAAAAGTCCAAACCAAAACAAGAAACTACCAGTATTTTACACTAAAGCTTCAGCTTTTAGGTATGTGCTTCATATACTGCTCGCAATTGGTCATACTATGCATACTAATACGGATGTCCACATTACATAAACCAATATTTCCAGCTGAACTTTCAAAGGTGCCCAGGACACAGATGATACCAGTACTCAAGAATTATGGTTTTTGACAAGTTGAAGGGGCCACAATACCACACAACTTCACAGTTACATTTTACAGTTCTTTTTCAACTACAAACCAGTCCTGGAACTAGAACTCAAAGAAATTTTGTAGAGCTATAACGGCAAGCCCTACAAGCCAATTGATTATGACTAGGAAGCCTATTTATAGAACAACTGTTACTGACTATAATTTTGTTTTCCCTTCATGATTCCTTCCTTACTACTACAGCCCCAGAATACAGCAGCTAGAACTAGTAACTTACATTTTATTTTGTTCATTCAAACTACCTGAAGAGTAGTTAGTCTGAAGTGCTTCCTTATTTAGCATTCAGAAGTAAAGCTCCACATTGATACTATCCTTTCTTCCTATTTCTTACCAAACTTATCAGTGGCTTTGTATCCTTAAGATACAGATGACTTTGCCATAACATGTGGAAACTTACACATGAGTAAAGCATTAAAAGCCTTTCAGGGAGACTAGCAATTACCACTATAATCCTCTAGCCATCTTTATAAATAAAACCCTGTGACTGTAACTACTCAAACATCCCTCCCAGTAGACAGCTCTGCTAGGTAACAAAATCAGCTCTTTGCATGTTCAGATACCAAAAGAAAAAAAAAAAAAAAAACCCACAAAAGGAAACAATATCAAAGAGTAGATTTCATTTCTAGCAAGAGACCTATTACCATTTCACAGTCAGGAGCCAAATACCTCCAGAAAAGTTTCATTAAAAACTAAAAAGTACACGTCTACATCAAATCCCCTGTATACTAACCTTCCTCTTGCTCCTCTTCCTCAGAGCTACTGCATTCTTACATAAGAACATCCTAGAAGCTTTCCCAAAGCCAAAATGCAACTCCTAACTCCAGGTAACTATTAAAGCCAGCCCAGGGACAATAAACACAGATTTTATTTACTATAGGATTAACTCTGTAATAATAAGTATTTAGCAACATAAAACTTCCAAGAGAATACTGCATTCACATGAAGCTCCAGGCTCAAAAATCAAGTAGTGACATATTAACTGTGTTGCTATAAGTAGAAACAAACAAAAGAATTGACAAAAAAACCCAAGATTTTTTTTTAAGAGGCTCTAACTACTACATTTGCTTTCACCATCTTACAAGCGCAACACAAAATATTCACCCTATCAGCTCCCTTATTCCAAGGGTAAAACTTTATAGCTGCCAAGAGTTTTGCATCATACAAAGTAGATTACACATGCACATTTAATTAGCAATAAAATCTTTATTTGTATTTATTTATCACAATATGAAATGTTTTTATTGACAATTACAGCTTCTTTTTCTGATCCATACCCTTGGACACAATTGTTCCCACACAGAAAGTCAAAATAATTAAATTTTTTCCTAATTGAAAAAGGTTTATAGCCATACCCTGGTTTACATCTGCCTCTGCAAGGCCATAAGAGAAACCACCCACTTCCATGTACTTACTTTGCATCTGCATGGTTTCACATCTGCAGGTGTGCAGCATAGCTGCTCTTTGCAGGCGTTCCAGTGCATATTCCAGAACAAACCAACCTACAAACTGCCACAACAAAACACACAGAGCTCCGCCATTATGAACTGTATGGGAACTTATGACCTTGAATACATTCAGAGGTAAAATGACTTGAGCTTACCCTCACCTTGCAGACTTGTTTGTTAATGGCTCCAAAAGTCATCTAGTGAAAGTGGTTTGTTCCCTATTCATGCTGCAGGTTGCAGAGGCAGTGCACCAAGCAGCCAAAACACCTCAGCAAGGGCTTGCTTTGCATGGCACTACAAGTCTTCACCTGCTTCACAGATTCCTACCAGGCTTTTAAGAGCGTGTCTACAAAGACATACGAAGAGTTGCTTTAATAGCAGCAATCTGTGCAGACAGCTGCTCTTTACTTTCCCAAGTCACACAGAGTGACTACTGAGAAGGATCAAAGCAGTCACTGTGGCAACAGTGGAATCTCAGCAGCTGATTCAGTTGCATGTGAACTTCATTCCAGCCCTGACCTCAATACCCCTGCAGCAACTTCCATGGATAATCAAAGGACAGGAAACCAGGCAAGTGCAGCAACCGATTTCCTTTGTTGTTGTTTTTTTTTTTCTTGGAAAATTGTGTTCTGCACTCACAGAAGGCTGAAGGATGAGTGCTGTTGTTTCGAGTACACAGGACTTCTCCCTCTACGGACTACAATGTGTTAGGACATGCATATGTGGTAAATCCTAAGGCAGAATACTTTTCTATAGTTCTGTGGGAGTCAAGAACATAAAAAATACATGTGTTCTAACTCTGTTGTGCCTGGGACATCTGAAGAAAAATATTTATGGAAAATAAAGGAGGGGAGGGACAAAGTATTCTTACACTCTTACCAAACCCAACATTTCAGCAGCACCATCTGTATGCTATGATGGATCAAGGCAATATAATTACCTTGTGAAGTAGTAGTGCTGAGAAAACAAAGATCTCATAAAATGTATAAAACCCGCTAAAGTTATGAATGCTTGCAACAGTAGTAGGACTTCCAGGTGGTGATATAAAGTGACGCAAGTTTTGATGGAAAGAAAATTTAACACTGCGCAAAAGCAATCTCTGGAACTGATGAGACATTGACATGTTTAAGAACATGAAGCCCACACAAAAAAAACCCCAGAATTTAATTCTGTACATTTAAGTAACCTGGGTTTTTTTTCTAAAATCTAAGAGGATGCATCTAGACATAAATTGTTCATAAGATTCAATGTCCTTTTGAACAACAGGATAACTAGTCACATCATCTTGTTTTCAGTCATTCATGTGATTTTTCATTCTAAGCGTGTGCTGTCCACTTATGACATTACCATTCACACTAGCTACAGCTGAGAGCCCTTCACACTGTTACAATGGTGTTGATAGCTTTATTAAGGAAGTACTACAATTGGCTGGCTAATTCTAATAAAAAGCTGAAGGCTGCCTTTTTTTCCCCCTCTAAAAGTACTTGCTCGGTTATAGCAATAAAAGAAATATTTGTGTTGTGTTTTAAATATTGCTACAATGGAAAAAACCAAATCAGGTAGCTTTATTATTTGAAGTTTTTCTTGATTGTGACTGAGAAAAAAGGAAATTTAAAAAAAAAAAAAAAGGAAAATCTGTAAGGCTGACTAAAAGGAAAACAGTTAATACAGAAATTCTAGCATAACTGTTCAGAGAAGCCTTTCTGACCTGCCATGAAAGAATTAAAATGTAAGAAGAAAAACAAAAGTGCTGTAAAACTAAAATATTCAAATAGCTTGCTTGAAGACTTGTCTGGCAAACTAAAGCTGAATAAGAACCTAGCTTATGCTTGCTTCTATATAGGCTCAGCTGAGCTATTTAAAAACCCTAAATTCAATTAATGTTTTACAATATATATTTAAGCACATAAGGTACTCAACACACCTGATATTGGGTATAAGGGCAAAGTCTTTTTATAAATTATAGCCTAAATATGGAAGCAACAGGTTGGCAAGAAACATATTTCTAGTTCCCTGACAGCTAACTACAGTAGGGAGCTTTAAAATGAGATTTCTCATTACCTCTGTACTCCCAGGCATGATATTCAAGTGTAGATAACTCTGATTGGGAATTCTCTTGTATTTCTGGAATTCTTAATTTAGTCCTTAGGTCGACTCAGCAAGAATTATGTAACTGCTCACCTCAAGAGCTTTTTTCTATTTATATGCCATTATAGATAACACTGCTAGCAAACCTCTTCAGTGATTCTTCTTTTGACCATGCTAGAACCTCGCTCCTCCAGCTTTTTGCTTTGGTGTCCTGCACCAGGGAGAGTTCTGTAACAACTTCGTAGCTTATTGAAAAGTTACTTTAGATAACGTGTTTTGTCAACTGTTACTTCTAAACTTTGACCTTAAGTCAATACTTGGCATTTAATGCACTTTGCTTTGTATGGTTGAAAATGTGAAAGAGAAAGCTTTGTAGTCAGTGTTAACATTCTGTAAAAGGGAGTTAACTCCGTGTGAATGTATGTGCCCTGTCCCTTCCAGGGATCCACTTGAAAATGGCTTGATACGATGTGCCCGAGGTTATGCTTGCCCTGTGCTGTGTCCATCTTTATTTACCTTCAAACGGTGAGAATTCTCCCTGCTCTTCCTGCTACTATTTGGCCTTCAGTGTAAGGTTGGGTGAAGCCATCAATAGGTGACATGAACTGAATTCCGGGTCACACGGACTGTGCCCAGACGGGGAGAGAGTCTTAGGGAACAAGCTCCATCTCGAGAGCATGTTCTAAACGAACCCCAATCATTTCAGTGGAGCGGAGCAACGTGTGCACGCCGGGGGCCTCCTTCCGTGCGGTGCCGCGGCGGACGGAGCCTGGGAAAGGCGGGCCGGGCTCTGCCTGCAGGCGCTGGGCCTCTCGTCGCGAGGAAACGGCCGGCAGCGGCTTCCTGAGCGCCTGGCGGAAACGTGCCGGCGCTCCCAGCCTCCCTCTCCCAGGGAAAATCCCCGCTGCTCCCGTCACCCGGGGACGGGCACACGGGGCGGGCGCCGCTCCAGCCAGCGCGGCCGCGACCTCTTCTGAGCCGGCCCGGGCCCGGCCTCTGCCGGAGCCTCCAGAGTAAACGCGCCCGGGATTGGTTTCTGCCGGCGAAGGGGGCCATATTGAATCGGCTCACGCACCATTTTATCGGCTCGGCCGCCGCTCCCCCGCCCCGCGCCCCTCCCCGCTCAGGGCTGCCCCCTCCCGCGGGGGCTGCGGCGCGAGGTGAAGGTGTCTCGGGAAGGAAATTCGCACGCTCCCGTTTCCCCTCCCCGCCTGCCGCGTACTCTCCTCCCTACGCACACCCCTTCCCCTGCTCGCGTCCTCACCCCGCCCTCCTCTTCCTCCGCCCGCTCCCGGGGCCCCGCCGCCGCTCCCCCTCCTCCCGCCGCTCACACCCCGCTGGCTCCTTCCCTCCCGCTCTCCCCTCCCCGAGCGCCGTGTCAGCGCGCGGCGGCCCCCGCGCGGGCGGCCAATCAGCGCGGGGGTGACAAATATGCAAATGCGCCCCCCAGCCCGTCCCCGCGGGTTCGCTGGGGCCGGTGGGGTCGCGGCGCGGAGCGAGTGAAACTTCGCCCGCAGCTCGGCCGCCCCTCCCGCCCTGCCTGCGCAGTGGGCGGCGGGGGGAGGAGAGCCCGGCACGCCGCGCCGCCCTCGCCCGCCCCGCCGCCGCCCGCCTCTCCCGGCCTGCGCCAGCCGCCCTGCCACCCGGTAAGTGCCGCCCTCGGCCAGCGGCTCCCTGGGCGCCCGGGGGGGCGGGCGTAGGGGGGGGAATCCCCGAGGGGGGAGGGGAAGCCGCCGCCGCTCCTGCCGCCGCCTCTGAGCCTCCGTGTCTGCCCGAGGCCGCCCCGGCGGGGAGCTGTCAGGCGCGGGGCATCTCCTCCGCCGCCGCCTCCTCCTCCTTCTCCCCGCGCGTGTGCCTCCTGCCGGGCAGCGGCGGCGGCTCCGGGCGCTGCCTCCGCCGCGTAATGGCGAACCCGGTGGTGAGTACGTGCGAAGGGACGGGCTTGCTCCTCGCCACCTCCGGAACAGGCCGCGCTCCAGGTGCCGGAGACACCGGCTGGCCCCGGCGCCCCGTCAGCCCCCTCCCCGCCCCTCCTTCCGCCGGGGGCCGGCGCGGCGCGGCCTGCTCGGCGCCCGGGCTCTCCCCGCCGCCGCGCCTCGACCTGCTTCCGCCCCTTGCCGACACCGGCGGCGGAGCCGGCGGGCGAGGGGCTCCCCGCCGGTCCCTCGCACCTCTCTGGTGGAGGTGGGAGGGGGAAGGGGGGCGGTGGCGTGGCGAGCTTTTCCCTGGGGCCGCGAGCGTGGAGCGGGGCGGGATGGAGGCGGCGGGGCGGGCGGGGGCGCCCGGGGCTGCGGACCCCGCCGCCCTCGTCCTCCGTGCCCCGTAGCGGGGCTGAGGAGGTGGCGCGGGGCCCGCGGGCGGAGGCAAAGTTTGGAAGGGAGCAATTGGGCCTTCCCTAGGTAGAGGGGTGGGGTCGAGACTGGATGACCTGCCCCTGGCCTCTTGCAGGTAAGAAGATGGCAGGCCGCAGGGAAGAGGGCTGGTCTCTTTTCAGGGAAGTCGGAGGAAGAGGTCGGATGTCCCTCTCTGCCCCAGCGAGAAGGTGGAGGTGGGAGGAAAGGGGTGGGTGGAGGAAGGTAGGGCGAGAATATTTCTAGCCACCTTACATCGTATAGGAAGGGGGCTGTGTAGCAGGGATGTGGCGCTCTCCGTGGCAGAAAAGTGTGAATGTTACACCTTGTTTCTTGCCACCCAAGGTAATAGAGGTGGGCAGGGGGAGGAATTATAATTTCCCAGGGCAAGCAAAACAGTAGGAAAAAGAGGAGCCGAGTTTGGATTGGATCTACAACAGCGGAAGATGTGGGAGCAGGGGAAAAGAACATGGAGAGAGGGGTTGGCTTTGGGTGAGGTGTGTCAGGGGGAGATGGACATGGGCATGCAGTCTGCTGTCCTTTTTGAGCTGAAAGATTTCTGGGGCAAGAAGAACCAGTGGTGCATGGCCCCAGGTTCCCGCTGCACGGTTGGAGGCTTAAAAAGGGACTTTGCTGTGAAGTGTGTAAGATTAGACTTTATGGATTGACAATTTCCAGGTAGTGGTTGCAAGCTGACTTCCTTTGTGGATGACAAGGAGAGGATTTTGAGGCTAGCTTGGTATTGTGTGTATGTAGCAGTGGGTGTATAGGTGGCATGCATCTTTATTCTAGTGGAGAACTTCTCTTACTTGCTCCTGAGGCTTAAAGAAGTGAAATGTTAAAACCTCTTCATTCTCTCTTCAGACACAATTTTTTTTTTTTTTTTTAAACAGATAAAACCCAGTTGAGGAGAGTCCACAGTTCTCTGATTTGACTGTATATCTTTGATGCCAAGGTTGATGCATACATGTGGAATTCATAAGAAGTAGTTTGCACTCCTCGCTGTCTTAGTATCTTTATCATCTAAAAAGTTCCTTCAGTTTATTAAAGTTGTTTAACTTCATCAGTGTGAGATAATGTCCCAGTCTCCCTGCTTTATGTAGAAGAGATCTGAACCCTTTAGTGCTATAATGTGTGCTCATGGGGGAAAAAAATAACAGTCTGTGTAAAGGGATAAGGTTTCTAGTTCTCGTGTCTTTTTGAGACTTTAGAAGAAGTAGCTGTACAAAGTAATCCTCCTTTTTCATGAGAGGTAGGCCCATCGGTCCTAAGAGCTCCCTGTGTCTGTTTTTAAACCTGTGTCATTTGACACATTCAAGTTCCCATTTGGCAGGTGTAAGTTAAAATAATTAGTTCACCTTGTTTTATATGTAATCATTTGTATGCACAAATAAATATGTTTAGCCTTCAAGGCAGAATATTAACCTTTAGTCATCTTTGAGCAACATCTGTTTTTTTAGCCTGGCTTTGAGTTTTAATCTATTGGTGCATAGTTAAACTTTTTGATGATTTCTTTTGCAAGGTAAATATTTAAAAATTAATAATTATTCCCATTTTAAGTGTTAAAGAAAGAGTAGCAATTAGTATCTTTCAGTTTTACCCACTCACAAAGTTTCTACACGTTACCAGCTTCTCACTGCCCAAACTAATGATAACTTTTTAATTGTTCCTTCATCTGGCAGATGAGGCTTCCAAAGCACCATGGACTCCAATAACCAGTTTTTGTAAACCAAAGAGCAAAAATTAATACACATGTTCTCAAAAGTTAACCAGTTCAGGGATCTGTGTACCAGGCCCTATGTAGAACTCAAGGACACAGAGAAGTTAATGAGAAGTAAGGCAGCATGTGAACTTCAGATGTCAACAGCTCTGTGGTTACTGCCCATTGTGAGCTCTCTAACAGTAGTGTACATGTGAAGTAGCTTTCTCTTGCCTCCCCACATTGGTGGGTAAGCTACATCACTTTACTTTGCATTTTTGAGCTGCTAAGGGCAGGCACATAAGTATTTACGATCTCTCTGTGCTGGTTTACTTTGTGCTAACTTGCTTGTATTTGACAGAGTTCTATTTATAAGAGTTTGTGTTGTTTTTCATGATGAAGATGTGAATACAGATGTCATTTTTCCTCTAAAAAGAACTGGAATTTTAAGTCTTAGATTTTTTCCAAGAATTTTGAGGAATCTCAGCACCTACTCATTTCACATGAGCTGCTGGTGCTAAATGCTCCTGAAGATTAGTCCAAGAATTCAGTCATGGAGAAATGTTGATGAAAGCACAGTGTGTTTTTTAAGAAGTATTTTTAGTGATGTTATCTAAAAGCTGTATGACATGAAACACTACTAAGAGCCTACAGAGGCCCTAAAACAGTCATTATTTATTTGTTTCCTTTTAAGAGACAAGTTAGTGATGCAGGCAGATTAAAACAAAAAGACTGACATGCTGCTTTAAAATCACTTTGTTGGTGCAACCCATAATGTAAATAGCTGCACTTCTGTTTTTACTTGCTTTATCAGACTAGTTGTAAGATGAATTTTTTTTCTGGTATATGTTACAGTATTCCAGTACAAATTTTCCCTATAATTAGAGTATATGGATCCTTAAAACACTTCAAAAGTACAGGTGAGCTGGACAATTAGATATTTTGTGGGTCTGGATTCCTTGTAGTATTTTTTTTTTTCTTTTATATCAGTCTTGTAGAAATAAGTGTCCAAACACTGCATCATTGTCTTCGACTCTTTTTGGCATGATCTTATTCATCACTGATTGCAGTATTTTGTGTCTTTCCACCCCTGTATATGCACTAAATTCTCAGTCATGTTTGGTACTTAAGTTTATAGATCATCCAATTGAAATATTTTTCTGTGCTTAACTGAAATCTGGTAACCCTTAGCACTCACTTTCTTTTCTAACCTAACTAGTTTTTTTGTTGATACTTTATATTCTTCCACTGACCTATCTATAGTTGTCCTTTTAATGGTCTTGGTTCTATCAGACTACAAAGCGGTGATCTCAGTGAACACTTGGAAATCTCACAGTCACTCAGGCTCATGTAGTGTACTCTCCTTCTGTTTTCTAGTGTTCTTCCTGTAGTTAGAAATGCTGCTTCAGGAATGCCTGGTATCTGCATGCAGACAAGGGGGTGATGGAGAAACCACCAGTGTATTTAGTCAAAACATTCCAAAATTGATAGGTAGCATTATTGGATATTTAGGATATTAATGAAGTATTCTTTCCCCTTTAGCAAAAGAAACTGTGGTGCTAAGAAGTAATTCTTTTGCTGATACAACAACCACCAGAAAGAGTTTTCATCTCTCTCTCTCTCTCTCTCTCTTTGGCTGAAGGAATAGCAGGATTCTTTTATTTTATCTGTCCGGCCAGTTTATAGATGTGAGAGCTGTCTGGCCAAAAGTCCAACAGGCTGAACATGCGACTTTATTATTTATAATAATGCAGGGAGGAGAGATCTTTTTTTAAGCTGTATTTTTTTCTGAAGTATTACATGAAAAAAAAGTATAATGTGTTTTACAATGCAGTGTTTTTGAGTAACTGCAGTGTTGAAAACTTGCAGAAGACCAGCTCTAAATCAAACACAATGTGGTTAGTGAAGCTATAGGTTGACTTCAGAAACATGAGCATCTTAGTAGTAATTTCAAAAAATATATAGTAGTATATACAGATGGATAAATAGCAACCTGTTGGAATGAGCTTTAGTGAAAGAAGCTACTTTTTGTAGCACCTTAGAACCTAGTTCCCCTTTCAGTGCTGCTTTGACATTGTGTTCACTTACTAAGCTGCAAGAAACAAGTTACAAGGGAGGAAGCATTTTTTGAAAACTCAGATTTCAGCATAAATATATTGGTATGATATGACATCTGTCTGAGAAAATGTGTTGAAATCTTCAACTTCATCCCTACAGATCAACAAAGAGATAGCAAATATCAATGTCTTTAGGCTGCCAGTGTACATGTATCTTTAGGGTTGTTTTTTTTTTTTGCAGATACATGCTTTTGTTTTAATCTTAAATCATCAGTTAAAACTTGCAGGAAGATGGTAAAGTATTGTCATCCTTTTTCTGAAGACAAATAGTAATTTTGACTTCGTTCTTTATCTGGGTCATATTAGAAAATGTAGTAACTCTTGATTACCAAATTATTTCCTTCTGCAATGTGTTCTTGGCTGCTTTTCCTTCTGTTGCATGAGCAGTACTAAAAAGTTGGTTCACTAAAATTCAGGAATTCCTCCAAAATTTATTCTGCAAATGAATTTTGAAGAGTAGATGATTTTATTGCATTTGATACGTAGCACCCTAATGAAGAAAGTTTTTAAGCTTTGGAAAGATTACATCTCTGTAATGGCATGAATCTACCCATCTGATATTCCATATATTAGAAGAAATCTGAGCATTAAATAGGATATATTTTTGTTTTCAGTTACCCTGTAGTAAAGCATTTGTAGTTAGTGGCTTCCACCAATGTTAACAATGGCGTTAGGTAAGACAACGGGCCTGATTCTATGTAATATGATGTAGGCTGGTTTCAGCATGTAGGTTTTACGTAAATTTTTAGGAACTAATTGATAGATACTTTTGGGGGACAGATGGGTATTGTCCCATTTAATTGGGGAAGCTTTTTTAAAAGTTTGTTTTGTCAGACTCTTGTGGCTGAGTATTGATATTATAGAGGTAGTCATCTGGTGTATCTTATCTACTGCAGGTGAATTCAGGAACACGTTTCGAGCGTGTTGGAAACACAATAAAACAAGATAAACATGTTGTTTTGCTTGTTGTTAACAGTTTTCAATGATTTTCTAGTTTAAGAAGTGTATATTGAACAATTAACAAACTCAAGAGTGTGTTTCTTAACATCATGTGCTTTGGGAGGAACAATTTTGGGAAACATATGAAATCTCCTTAGAAATAGCATGTTTCTTTTTGGTTGTGTATGTATGCTTGTTTCTAAAAATAATTGCATGCAGCCTGACTCTGAAAGGTATAGACTTGTGTTATAGATGAAACTCCTTATGCCAGCTGATGCAGTGTGGAGTGGGAAGTCTGAACCTGTTCTGTTCAGTAGACTGCTGTCATAGTATCCTAATCTGGTTGTGTCAAGACTTGAAATTGCACTCCTTTTTTCACAGAAAAGAATTCTGTCTGTCAGTGTCAAGTCTTCACAACTGTTGGTCTGTACTCCTAGGTCATGATTCAAAGGCGTCTGTAAAACAGACATGATTGTTTGCATTGTTCTAGGTGGGACTTCCAGAATATAAACTTGTAGTAGTTCACAAAGATGCTTATCAGTCTAGAACATGAGAATTATTGGAAGTTAGTGTATTATCAGATTGTGAATTGAAAGAGGGCTTTGCCGTCAAGTCTTCTGTCTCTGTTTTGTAATGAAACTTTGGGTTAGGCAACATGTCAAAATGAGGTTTTGTGTTTTTTGTTTTGGTTTGGGTTTTTTTCTGGTTTTCAGTGCAAATGTTTCTCTGCATCTTACAAGGGCAACGTAGGACCTCAGGAAAGGTACCCGAATTCAGAAACATATTTTGTAGGTCTAATTTCAGATGTAATGCTGTAATTTTTGACAAAACTGTAGAAATCCTGTAATACCTACATCAGAAAACTCTACAACACCCAAGAGCATTTTCTTTTAAGATTAAAAAGAAAGCTTGTGTAACTGGCTTTTTAGTGACCAGGAGTAAACTGTAAACTACAAATACATTACGCCAAACGTGTTATTCTAACTTTTATGACAAATAAAGAGGGTAAAAAGAGGTATTTGTATTTGGTACAGCTTTGCAAAGATTTGTGAGCAGATATCTTTAAGAAAGTTTGGTTTAGTGGTATTCAAACCTGAAAAAAAAAAACCCCACCTTTGGGAAGTTTTATCTGTATTAGAAAAAATAGTAGGAATTCACCGAAGTCCTGAAACTTAACAAAAGTAAGGTACAATTTAGAGAAGCAATAATGTTTGAAGAGCAAAACTAGTGTTACTTGTATAGCTTCCTTCAGCAGTCTTGTGGCCAAACCCCTGAACTAATTGACAGTAGTTTCACTAAAATAACTGTCCTGGGAGTAAACTTTGTTCTTTTTAAGAAGATTCTCCAAACTTTTGCTAAACTAAATTAAACAAACTTGGAAGAGTTTATGCTGAAGCAGCTGATGCACACCTACGTATTTTGTTCTGCTTTGAGGGCAGTAACCTTTGGTAGAGAGATGAAGGTGGTAGTTGAAAATAATAACTTCGTAAACTGGTGCTGTTAAATTTTTTAGAGGTATTTGCACGGGCTGAAGACATAAAAGCACACAATGATTTAGCACAAAACTAAATTGTTTTATTCATCTTAAATGATGTTTTAAAAAATAGAAATTGACATAAAGTGGTTCTTTTAAAGTAATTGAAATGAACAGTTTATTTCCTGTTACACTAATGTGTATAAAAGTCTGTGTTTTAGTGTCCAAAATGAGAGAGATTACTGTTGTCCAGATTTTTTTATTACTAATAGTAATGCATCAAGAACAGAAGGAAATCCATGTGCACTTGGGGAAATGTGTGTTTTTCTTTCAGCATTTTATGAAGAAACTATATTAGTTGGGCTATGGAACATAACTTTTAAAAAAGGAAAAGCTTTCTAAGGTAGCTTAATATTTGTCTAGGCATGCTTATGACAACTTCGGGTGTAGTTCTGTTTCATGAAGTATAAGCTTTCTGATATAGCAGTGAATTTTCCTGATTCAAGATTCAAAAACAAGCATTAAGATTCTCTTCCAAAGATGGAGGCTTTACATGACATTTTTTTACCATCTCCCATTTAAAAAAAAAAAAAAAAAATATATGTAATTAAAAGTTCACATGCAATATAACTTCTTGGAGAATCTGTGGAAATAGATCCCATTTGGCTTCTCAAGAAAGCTTTAAGTTCCTCATGTGTGAATTTCTCCTTGGCACTTATTATAATCATCAGTGATTCTTCCACTGTCTGAAGTATTTCTTGTATTTTCCATTCAGAATAATTATATTTAGGTTTTTTTTTTCTTCTTCTTTTCAACACAGGATTTTTCTAACTTTTAAGTACTCTGCAATTGTCTTCATATTGGAAGCTGTTCAAGCAAGTGGACACTGTCGTAAAGAGTAAGAAATGTCTGTCTTTCTTTTTATTTTGAGGATTTGTGAAGAATCCAGTAGAGGAAAGGTTGTTTTGGATCCCCAAGAACTTAAGATAGTGTTTTTATTATATGGTATTTGCATGTGAATTAGGGTGGGGTTTTTACTGTTGAACTCTTAACATCAAAACTTGTTTGGTTTTTTTTTTTCCTTCCACCTTGTATTATGCCTTAAAATTTCCTTAAAACGTTTAGTATTCTGATACAACCTCTGCCCTTCAGCCCTAGACATTTGTAGGGTTGGGTTATGTTTCAGTGGTCCTGCAAAATGAACACACTGTCTATTTGACATTTGTCAAATCATGACTACTACTGATTGTGCATTAGTTCTGGTCTTCCTATTTTTATGGTAACAAAGTTTTGAGTTTACTATATTTGAATGTATACTCCTAAAGTTGGTTACTGTGTGACTTGTTTGCCATGCTTCATTTTCAGGTCTCAAATGATGAGGTATCCATCTGGATTTAAAGCACATCTCTGAGCTTCTTAATCATTCAAGAGATGTGTTTTATATTCATGGGTAAGTATCATTTTTATCTTGATTCCGGCCCTTAAATATCTTGCAATATGTTTTTAACTTAAAAATAAGTTGGCAAAATCTTTTATGTCTTACAGGTTAATCAGATAATTTTATATCATCAGGTGGTTTAGGTGCTTGTGCTAGCTCTTAATTTTGACCCAAGCTAATTATTCAACTTTTTTGTTTCATGTATCTATTGCTTTAAGTAAATCACTCAGTATTACAGATAGAGAAACAGCATGGTGGTGTGTAGGTAAAAAAACTTAAGAAATTGATCTGTAATTTGAGATTGCTTTTCTCTTCTATACAACAGTTCTGCAGGCTTTCATGGTGTATCTCACTGTACATCATCTGAATTTGGAATTTTGGGAGGAAAGAAACTCTGTCCTGGAAGGAAACAAAAGGAAAGGATCTGAATTTTGTGTAGTTAAAAATAAACACTTCCCCCCCTCCCCCCCCCAATAACATAAACTATATATTATCTGAAGAAACTTTGTGCTATTACATACCCCCAATGCAAAACAGCAGGAACAAAACAGCAGGAACAAAATAACCACAAAAATCTCACTAGAAAATGTGGATTTTTATAAATGCTACTAGTGTTTTTAACTTACTCAAGCCTAACAGCTAAGGTAACAAATTCTGTAACGTATGAAGTAATAATGTGTCCTCTCCATATATTAAGCATGGCCTGTTGAAATACCAATTTGAGACTTCATAAATTTACCTTGAATTAAAAATCAATATTAAAATAGATCTCTCCAAGAAGTTTAGTAAATGCCCCAAATATATGCTGCGGGACTTTCTGATAGCATGCTCTTTTATCCAGAGAGTTCTGTGATGTACTTTCTCTTTGGTGTAGTTTTGTGCTGTTCAGCTTAAGCAAAGTGGTTCTCAGTAAAGCAGCCATCCTGTTCACAGGGAAGGCAAACAGATTTGAGAGGGGTACGAATGTGTTTCAGTTGCATTGGAAGGTAGATTTTCTTTCCAGGGGAAATGTCATTTGTCATGTTCGTTCACTTGAACTTTTATGAATGACCATAACAATTGATGTCTGCTGATTTATTTTTTTGTTTGTTTGTTTTTGTTTCTCTCCTCCTATAAACTTTTGATATTTATTTCCTAGAGGCTACCCGTGAAAAAGGAGGAGGTTGTAGAGGGGGGTTTTCACATGTCTGGGGAGTAGAGGGGGGAAATAGTTACAGGAGGTGTTTGTTGCAAAACCAGTGCAGGTATGACAACAGACCACTCTGAATGACAGCAACAAGCACATGCAAACCAGTTTGCTCCAGCTTTCTGCACTTACTCAGAGTTGAAACTGTAGCTGTAGACTGGGAACCTTGTCCTGAGAATTTAAGACCATCAGTTTCAAATCTTTCAATTCCTAGTATTTAAGTGCATAGTATTGTATTTTGTACATATTTATAAAATAATATTATATTTGTATTTTGTATTTTGATTGTAAGGTACCTGGGTTATCTTTTGACTATTTGGCTTGATGTCTGTGAACTCTGTAGCAAATACAATTCTAAATGAAACTGGTATGTTGAGGGTGAGATTTTGCTAAAGGGATGGCTCATTACTCAAAAGTAATTATAAGTGCATACCAGTGAAAAGCAATTTTAAAATAAAATAATGCATATTTATATATAGATTTGGATGTAGAGTTTTTTATTTAATTAAACAGGCTACCCAAAAAAGTTTTGCCCTGATTTCTCCAATAGGAGAAAATTCATCTTTTCAGTCCATATTTTGCTACAGATATCATAGCATCACAGAATGGTTCATGTTGAAAGGGACCTTAAAGTTAATGTAATTCCAAACCCCTGCTATGTCACTCTTGTACAAAGAGGTATTCCTTTCTATCAGGGAATTAAAAGAGTTCATCTGTTTATAATCTCTAAATGTTCTTTTTTTATCATCTGTGTTTCTTGGATTTTGAGGAAATTGTGCTGTCCCTCTGTGCATTTTAAATTGAACATGTACATTGATCTTTAAATCTATTAGAGAATGTAATTTGTATTGGCACATCAGTGGGAAGTTAACTTCTGTATTATTTAATTTACTGCAGTTTTTTGAACTTGGCCAAAGCTGTAGTTATAATTAAATCTGACAAATAATGGTAGTGCAACTGTATTTTATTTTTAATCCTGCAGAGGGAACGTCTCTCTAATTTCTGAATATTATGCAGAAGTGATTGATTTTTTTGAGTATTTGTTTAACAGATCCTAACCTAGCTCTGGTATTGATTCGTTCTCATTGCACACACACTGAAGGAAAGGAATCAAACTGGGCTGAGTGTAGCCAGTTTCATTTCTAAGTGGTTTTGAATGTAACAAGTAAAATGTGTAAAAGTTCTTAACGTTTGAAAAAGTTAAATTTATAGCAGCAGTACCTGAGAGCTGCTTTTTCAGATTAAGAGGATCAACAAGAGTGCGTTGATATATTCTGTTTGTAATTGAAAAGATAGTTCAGTATTTTCAAATTTAAAAAGTGAGTTATGCAAAAACTGGTATTTCTTTTTACATTCACTTGGACTTGCAGGATCTATTTTAATACCATTTCTCCTGTTCTAGTACTTGGGTTTAAATCTTTAATTTTAAATAGATGTCTTAATGTTAAGAACTAGTAGATTAAAGAAAGTATAGGCCTTCAATTTACTGAATAGTGACCAGAGGAGAAAAAACCAAGAGCTAGGATATATTTCTGTTCTGATTCAAGTATGTTTGCAAAATAGCCTAATACTTCCTGGAGAAAATGCGATGTTTTGTTCCAGACATAAATGATACAATTGGCAGTCTGAAAAAGTTTACTGTTTAAATTCTAGATACTTCAGCATATTTTAAGATGGGAAACCTTTAAATGTGTTTCCGCTTAACTTGGGGAAATACTGTTGCTGTTTCCTGGTAACTAATTTGATAAAACTTAATGTTACTTATATTAAAAAAGAAAAAACCCCACTTTTTTAAGATTAGTGAGTCCAATATATAATTTTGTTATGTAGCATTTAGGTAGTAGTTACCTTGTAGTAGTAGTTCCTCTTGCTTAGTTCTCTATGTAAAATAAGCTTGGTTGGTGCAAAGTTCAGAGTTTAAAATACATAGGGAGTAACAAAATATTTGTGAGAAGCATTGCTGAATGACTCTGGCTTCCATTATAATTAAAAAACCCAACCGAAATGCACTGCAGAAAAATCTAAATTTACAAGATGTCCTGTATTTGGTAAATATTATTGAAGGGATTCTAGCTGACAGGGGGCACTAACTTCTTAAATTCAAGTACAACCACCATAGTTTGCTTCATCAGGTTCTACCTCTGTTGTGGTGCTTATTATTGTCTAAAATTGATCCAAGCAGTTCAAGACACTGATGTAGAAGAATCTTGCTAACTTTAGTCTGAATAAAGATTAATATTAAATCAGTGTACTATAGCAGTAGAGAATTGAGACATCCAAAGTATTACAATTAATTTAATTATTAAAAGAAGTGTAGCTTCATCACAAATTCTCAATTTAAGAGAGCACAAAGATGTGAAATTTTACGTACTAAGAGAAATCGAACTAAATTAGTTAGCATAGCAGTGAGTGCTTGTGGTAAAATACTTTGTTTTGACAAAGCAAGGATCTTTTTCATCTGTAAGGAAGAGGCTTTTTTCCTCCCTTTTATTACTTTTTAAAACATATTCTGGTTTTTATTGTAGTTTGCTTGAGTAGGGATTCACATTAGTTGCCCCATTCTGATACAAATGCAGCTCCAATAGGAGCTTATCTTCCATGAGAAGTATTTTGGAACTGGTGCTATAAAACACTTGTCATTGTGTTGTTAAACTTGTAGTTATCAAGTCCAGTGGGCAAAAGTCTTAAAAATATTTATTTCCTTGGATACTTTTCTGCCAGCTGAAGGTAAAAGCATGTCTACAGTTTGAATTGGTACCACAGATCTGTTTGGAGAAGGAAAAGGCTGGATAAAAGTTGTGTTAATACATAATTGAAGTTGCCATCATTTTCCCTGTAAGGGGTAGTGGAGGAGAGAATCAGTTACAGAAAGCCTGTAAAAAGTTACCAAGCCAGAACTTTCTTATTTCATTAAGTTGGATTTGAAGAAGGTATGTTTGTTTTTAGGAAGGGATGGAAAAGTAGCACTTGTGTGCCATTTAAGTTCACAAATACAGTGTAATTTACCTTCATCTGCCTTCACAATTTGCAAGCAGAGCATCTAATGTTTTCATATTCAAGTACAGCAGAGAGAAACAAAAAGGACAATTGCTCAATAAATTTGCAAAATGACTTTGTGAAAGGCTAGTTTCTCCAAATCAAATATCCTTATGCTGAAAGAAAACAGGAAAAAAAAAGATGAAAGGTGTTTCTTGGATTTTGAGCAAAGAAGCAAATTTTTCTGAGGCAAGCTTAAGAGTTGTAGTGTTGCAACTGCAGTGAGGCCAGCTGTTATAACTGCAGGTTTGGTTTTTTTTTTTGCTCTACAAAGGTACACAGTCAATAAAACATTAAGAGATTGTCTGGTATGTATATTTGGGTTTTTTTATTTTTGTCCTGTTCTATAGTGCAAGACTACTGTGTAGTTAAACTCAAGAACTGAATAGCCTTCCTTACAAATCACAGTGAAATATAGTTTATCTCTAGGCATAACCAAAAAGTTATATGCAGTCTAGCAAGCTATTTGTATGCAGTCTGAATATTTTATTGATACAGGCTTCAAATTTGAGTTTTTATCAGTAGAGTCCTTGCTGGCCTGGAATGTGACATTACACGCGGCTACCATAATTTCCATCTATCTTTCCACAGAGGATGGTTTCTTTAATTAGATGATTTGTTCTGTTTACAGTATTCTTTCCTTGTGCTTTATCTGAGTTGGTTGTCTTCTCTTAGCTAAAGTAGCTTTCCCTTGACTAATCTTTTGAGTTGAAATTTCCTAAGATGAGAGATGATTATATTAGAAATGCTACAAAACCCGAAAACCATGTCACATAATCCACCTGGATCCTATTGTTGGTTTATCATCTGTTGGAAGGTGTTTGATACTGGGAAAGTCGTCATTCTGTTGCTTTTAATCATAACCAAACAGCTTAAGCAGTGTTAGAGGATAATGGGGTCTGATTTATATTAGTGTTTACTTTAACTTGGGACTTCAGAAAGTCCCAAATGTAAGTACTAAGTTGTACATATATCATCTGGAATCCATGTCTAGTTTTCTGTGCTAAGCTGTTACCTTCCTCAGCTTCTGTGCCTTTTTTACAGCATGCTTGTTCTTTGTACTCATAGTAAGTAACACTCATACCAATCTAAACTTGATAGATGTCTCCAGTTGATGTCTTTCAGTGTGATACAGGATTCATCTGTCCTTTTTCTATGTAGACCAAAAGTTTTACATACCCAAACCCTCAACAAGGTTTATTAACTTAGGTTAGGCTTTATTCTGACTGTGGTCACAAAAATTTGAGTAGGAGTATAAGAACAGGTTTTCATCAGCTTGTCAAAGACTACTTTGTATTTAATAGGTTCAGCATGAACCTTGTCCTTTAGAGGATTTTTCAGAATTCCAGGGTGTCCATGTCTGGAAGGATCCTATACATGTTTTATTTGTAGGAGAATACATTAATGAAGAATTAAAGTTTAAATGGAGGAGAAGGAGGGTGAAGGTGAGCTTTAGTAGTAGGGTCAGGAATTAAAAACTGTGGAAGTTTTCTTTCCTTTTTTCTTTATAGTAATTAGATATATGTATTGACAGAATAAAGGAATTATTATTCCACGAAGATACTAATTTAAAATAATTGCCCCTCTCTTCAAGAGGTTTATTAGTTACCTAGGGATGCAAATTATCACAGAGACATATTTTCATTAATTTCCCATTCTGTTTGATTACACTGTGAATGTGCAAGTTTTTAGGCTGAAGTTAAAATAACCATACTTTTCAGCTCCACTTGCCTGAAATCCCTCACTGCAAACTAATTCCTAAGTGATCACTCAGTGATACTAAGAATAAATAAAAAAGAAAAACAACTTGTGTTTCAAAACCAGATGAGTGTATAAACTCTGAGCCAAAGGTAGTTCTTTTCCTTTGTTTAGCTGTGACGGTATTTATCCTCTTGTCTTTCCTTTAAGTAAGAGTTCTGTTAAGTTGAAGTGAGATTAAAATACAGTTTTTCAGAATCTTACTTAATGCAACTTAGAAGAAACAAGAGTATCTCAGCTTTTCCTACTGAAGTCAAGGCAACCTTGTTTTTTAAATGTAGTTTATAACTTCTCACGTTTCTGGTTTAAGCATACAGAATTAATATATATATTTTATGTATTACATGAATTGTATTTGCAAACAAATTTTCATTCTGAAATACTAAAACCACAATTCTGTTACAATTTGTTAGTTTAATGAAAATTGCAAAGGCAAATCAAACTGTGCTTAGGTAATAGAGCAAACTGAATGAAAAAATGAAACTATCACATTTAAAACAGCAAATATTACTTTAATTACATAAGGCACAAAAATGATAAACACTGCACAGGACGTTGAGGATAAGCAAAAATAATTGATCTGTGGTTTAACTAAATTATAACATGAACAATATAACATTGTAAAAGCATTGTGGAGGGGAAGGTGCAATGAGAAGAGTCATTGAAGTAATTTTTCTCTCTCTCTGTCTTTTTTTTTTTTTTTTTTCCCCCCCCCTCTTCTGTAGGATGCTTCAACGCTTTAAGACAAATGTTTCATTAGAAGCTCTAATGGATGTTGGCATGCCTTGGATAAGGTGGTGACTGCTGGATGTCATTTGTTTCTGTTCACTGCAGAGAGCCAAAATTGACTCCATTTGGAGTTGAGAGAAAAAGCAGTACAGACCTAGCAAGATGACTGATCCTATGATGGATTTTTTTGATGATGCCAATCTTTTTAGTGAGACCTTAGAAGGTTTGTCAGATGATGCCTTTGTTCAGCCCGGACCTGTTTCACTTGTTGATGAATTGAATTTGGGTGCAGAATTTGAACCTTTGCACATAGACTCATTGAACCACGTGCAAGATGCTCAAAATCAACAGAAGATGAGTGAGTTTGATCAGCTGAATCAGTATGATTCCCTGAAACTTCACTCAGTAAATCAGTCTTTTAATAGCTCAGCCGACAATGTCTTATCACCACACTCTCAATTCAATTGTTCACCTGTTCATCCGCAAAACCAGTCTAATGGGATGTTCCCAGATGTGGCTGATGGTAGTCCTATGTGGGGTCATCAAACTGCCACAACTGTTTCAAATCAAAATGGGTCCCCCTTTCACCAAGGACATTCTCAGTCTATGCAGCAAAACAAAAGCTTTGTAGCACACCATGACTTTGCCTTATTTCAGGCTAATGAACCGCAGCATCAGTGTGCCTCGCTACGGTCGCAACAAAGCAGAAGCAACACGGGGCAAGATGCTCTGAGTCAGCCAAAAGACTTCATGGAAGTTAATGTATCTACTTCTCTCAGAGTCAGTGTTAACCACCCACCTTCAGTATCTAATCAATCAACTTCACAGCAGCCTCTGTCTGTTCAACAGTTTTCTCAAACTGCAAGAGCTTCAATACATTTTTGTGGAAATCAAGAAGGAAATTTTGATGGACAGTCCCCAACTATTACTCCATGTTCTGTCAATAATAGCCAACAATTTTCATCTCCTTATTCTTACTCTAATAACCACATTTCTCCTACCAGCCTTCTTCAGTCTACAACAGCTCTTTCTACTAGCCAGCAGACACACTCTATCTCTGACTTCACTGGAAGTGATGCCTTTACATCTCAAACAGGGACCAAGCAAGAAGCAACTGAGCATATGTTGAATCCTAATACACCTTTGAATTCAAATAGTTTTCAAATGTTGCATTCTGCGCATCCTCAGGGCAACTTTAGTAGTTCAAAACTCTCTCCTGTGAATATTAATTTTCCATCTTCTACTGGTTCTACTTCTCAGATAAGCCATTTCACTGACTCTATTGAAAGCAATGGTTTTACATCTTTAGATGACAACTTACTTCATCAAGTTGAGACTCATAATGAACCATTTACAGGACTTGACCCAGATGACCTCCTTCAGGAAGACCTTCTGCCACAGTTTGATGATTCTGCATTTGTTCAGGATAGCACAAGCCATGTTTTAGAGCATGACCTAGAACATCCCATAACCCCACAGCAAGTAACGCAGTCACCTGATCTTGTTCGGGCACAGTCTCAAAGTCAGATCCATCCTTGGCATACTTCAGTTTCTAATCAGCATCTGCAAGACAGAAGTTGCATAACCTTACAAGGACAGGTATGTAGGGACTTGAGGGTTGGGGGTTTGAGCTGTTTGATTTGGTTGATCTGGTGAAATGAATAATAGTGACTGGAGCTTGCGCTGAAGCTTGATAACCAGAGTCTCTGAGATGGTGTTATTTGACCCGGATGAAGTCTAAGAAGTGGCTAGTTTAAGGAAGAATAAAAAAAACCCCATAAGCCTGTTGATGCAGACCTTGCCTGTTCCTGGTGTTTTCTTAGCATTGCAGAAAGCAGGATTTATATGGCCTGAAATATTTATTCAGAGAAAATGGTACTGGTCATTCTGCTGCTTATATTTCCTAAATACAGCAGAGAAAACTGGTTGGTTTGTGATTTTGGTGCAAGTATAATGCCTTATTGTTTTTTAAAGTACTTACAGCAACATACTTTTTAAGAGCTTTAGTAAGACTAGTGAGGCTGACTTTCCTGCAGTAATTCCACTGGTTTTGTTGCTGGTTGGTCTTTTGCTTGGTACCTTTGTGCTCATGCTCCTTGGCTAAAAATATAAACTTTGTTGTTGATGTGATTAGTAATAATGGAAAACACAAAAGGCTGTTCCTGTGTTTCATTTTGTTACTTTTTGGCTAAACCAAAATACTCTGCAGTTGTTTTAGTGTAATGTGCACATCTACTTCAAGTATTAAAGCCCCTCTGCATGGAAGACAAGGTAGAATAAAAATGATATTGTACTATTTTAATGGTATACAAGAGAAATGAACTTTGCAGACACCATTTTACAGATTATTGGAAAGAAAGTTAAATTGTGTGAACACTGAAGAGTTCAGAAGGGCAGTTCTTCAGTCCTTCAGGCTGTTTCTTAGAAGTGCTTTATCGTAACATATGTAAAACAGTGAATTATAAAATAGTTTTAATTGAGATACTGAGACCACTTTTTTTTTCCTAATGCTGAACTTAGTCTTCATCTGTAGCATTGTCTTCTCTTTTATAGAAAGTATGTGTCAGTAAATTGAAATATAGACTGGTGCTTCTGGATTGCTGTTGTCTCTTATGAGAATAGCTAAGCTTTTCAAAAGCAAATAAATTAGGGCAAGTAAAATTATTATGTTATAACACTGTAACCAGCAAAATCTTGTTTTTATTACAGCTACTAGAAACCTCAGTATACGTGAAGTTGTTGCAGGTTTTTCCGCTGAAAAAATACCTAAATCAAAAGAAAATACATCTTGAATATAGAAGAGACTTAATCAAAGACACAAATATTCTTGCATCTTAAAAAATATATCTGTATTTTAAAAATTGGTGTGGTTTGGGAGACTGTGTCTCCAAAGTGTCTTTAGTGTTGTTCCTTGATGCCTGAAGAGTGCTATCAGTGACTGCATTACCAATGAGTTAATCCGTTAATATTATCACAGTTTGGCTCTGCTTGGTAGATTCCAGCCCAAATTTAATTTGACAGGAATGACTGAAACTTCTTCAGTGAGATGGCTTGGCAGAAGGAGCTGTAGCTTCTACATGATCAATGCACATATTCAGCTGCCATTGCTGGCTATGTAGAGTTTTCAAAATTGAGACAGACTGGTGAACATGTACATGTGAACAGCAAAAATAGGGATTTTTATTTTAAACTCCTCTTTTAAATTCTAGTAGGAATTTAGCTTTTATTTGGCAAAGGAGAGGGCATATAGATCTTTTCTTATTTTGAATCTGTGCATTTCAAAATAGAGGCAACTCTTGACATCAAATATATACATGGAGATGGCTTTAACAATGTTGTACTAACTTTATTATTCTCTATTTTCTTGCTACCAACATTCTCTCTACTTGAGAATATAGGATGGTGTCTTCTTGGAAAAAAAATATTGGGAATGAAAGGTCCTTAGCTACTGACTCTTGCTTCTGCTGATTTTCAGGACACAGGCCTGGGAAGGAGGCCATGTAGCACATTTTTTGGGGTTTTTTCCCCCACTTTAATTTTATGTCATTAGTTTAGAGATAAGGGTTCAACATGTCTAATCTTTCATCTTGGTTCAGTAATTTGTTTCTCCACTGCAACTTCTGCTTGGTTTTATGGAGCGTGTAATTGTCAATGCTTACTGGTGGAAGTTATTCTGTACGATTTTGGTACATTGTTAATAGAAGATGTATACGACCGTGCGTTTGAGATGAGCTTGATGAGCTGCATGCTGCAGTAGATGCAGTCTGTGGCTTTTGATAAACATTGCTTATTTTCTTTCAGTCAGAGAGGGTAAAGAAGAGGGCACAGACCAAATAGCTTCTCTTGTCAGTTATCTTGGTAACCTAAAGGCACACTGAATATGAGCTACTAGTGGAACATGATCCTGGTTATTCCCGTGTGTACAGTGCTGCTGAGGAAGCAAGTGCTCGAGTTCCCCGCTGGGAAGCGGAGCAGCAGAACCCAGAACTGCAAACAGTAGCGGCGAGGCCGCTGGTCTCCTGTGAGCATACTCAGGGTGAAGGGAAAGTGGACTCCAGGAAAAAGGGTGTGGCGAGAAATCCAGGGATGAATGTTGTGAGGAGCACGTGGGATACAGGCCAGGTGGTGAGAAGTAGGTCGAATAAAACCTTCTGGTGCTGTGACTTTTCTGTTGTATACATCAGAACCTTTTAAGACATACTCCAATCATGCTGACATCAGTTTTAGCACTTTGTTCTGTAACTAGGAATAGAGGGAAAGTTCTGAGACATGTGGAGAGTAAGTTTTGGGGGTTTGGTTTGTGTTTTTAGCATGGTGTGAAAGCAAAGCAACTTTACAGTATTTAAACTTTTTTTTTTATGCTTTTTCCCCTGGGGCTTTGAAATGACACAGACAGCAGATAATTATAAAACTGCTTGGTTTGGGTTTTATTATTTCAGGGTATGCAATTAGTTATATAAGTTGGAAACTGACCTTGAGTTTATCTAATCAGACAGATGTTTAAGTTTCCTTCAGAAACTGGTTGTGAAGTAGTAGTTGGCAAACTATTGTGAGGTATGCATTGGTGTGGGAGATATAGAAACAAACTATACAGAAACCTCTTTAGATCAATTGTGTATGTAGTATGAACAGTAATAGACAAATGTAGCAATTACTGAGAAGTGTCTCAGATCTGTCTTTTGTCTGATTATAATTCTAAGAGAGGTTTTAATTCTAATTCTCACTTACAATCTTTGATCACTTTGTGGAATTTAAAGTTCAAAATGACTTTGTTCTGTTTGAACTTTTTACAAATGTGTGTAGCTTAACTAGAGAGGAAAAAGGTGGGACAAGGGATGAGAAGCAAATATTGGTCTTACTTAAACTGGTTGTCTTTAGGCTAGGAGTTAGGTGGGAAGGGATTTTGATGACGTTCACGTATAATAGTTAAGGTGAAATGTGTGTTGTTTAACAAGACAGCCTTTCATACTGGCTTATGTACACAGTGATGAAACAATTACTAGTGGCTTTAATTATTTTCATCAGTTGTAGTTTGAGAATATTTGATTATTTTTTTTCCCCAGAAAGGAAAGCTTTGTTTTATGAAATACTTAATGAACTGTAGCTATGGGAATGGACCCAACATTAGACAACTAAAGATGTTTAACTGCAGTTACACTGAGGTTATTTAAAATCAAGAAATAACATTAAATACTTGTTTCATTTTTTGAAAGCAAGCATATTCATCACATTTTTACTTTTACAGCTATTCTTTGGATAGAAATTAATTAAAAAATTAATACAATCGTTCAGTGTAATAATACTGCAGAATTAAAAACAATCTAGATTGTCTTTTGCTACCGTTATACTTTCTGTGCCTGCTATAATTAGATTGTAATTGTAAATAAGTTGTGCCTCTTAATTTTACATCATGCATTTTTCATCAGAGTTAGTTTGAGAACATCAAGTGGAGAAATGAACTGAAGACTCATGTAGCCTCAGCTTTCACTAATAGAACACTTAGATATTTTTAACTCCACTTAAAACTGTTCAGAGTTTGCCGAAGATAAATAATCTATTTGCTTTTTGTAAAGTTGAAAAAAGATGATGAAAATACAGGCTTTGACATTCAGTTCTGCATGTTTAGAAGAAAAAGGAAGTTGGAAAGATAATCTGAAATATAAACTGTCCTAAGAGAAGTTTACAACCATCTCATTGTGTATGTTATTTTGTAATAAGTGTTTTAATCTCTTCTGGCTACGTACATGAAAACAGAATAATTGAGATAAAACTGGAAAATAATATTCCATTAATAAACTGAAGTGATGTAGGACAATCTGGGAGTCTCAGTTCTTAAATCAGGTGAATCTTTTTCTCTCTTTTGCGACTAAGATTTTGTGACCTCCTGTGATAATTCAATACATTTATGAATTCAAGTATCTCACGTCTGACTTGTTTCAACTTAGCTTTTACAAATCATGTAAACATGAAAGCTTTTATGCTTGCAAGCACCAGCTTTCTGACCTTGTATAGCAAATTCTCCCCTTTGGAGAGAACTTGTCTTGCCCTTCTGGAAAGCCTAGCAAGGGACACATGAACATTGTAAATGGTTGCTTGCATGGCATTGTAGCCTAGGGCAGCTGTGTAGATCAGAATGGTGTAACCTCATGACTAAGAGTGTCACCAGAGATGGATGTCTAAGAGTCTCACCTGGTCAAAGTCCAGGCTATGTGCTGCCGAGATGCACACGCTGACAGGGCTTTCACCTCTGTGTTAACAGATGTCTCCCTTTGATATCAACTCTAAATTCGTTGTAGACAAGTATCCCTTGGCTTATTCTACTTGTAAACCTGTCACTTTGTTCTTGGTTGCTGTTCTACTTGTATATGAAATCTTGCACTGTGAAGTTCTTATGATGGAAATACATAGTAAGCAGTGATGTGTTTTGTTGTCTAGTTACGGGATGTACAGCAAGCCAATTACTTGCTGTACAGTTATGGAAGATGTGTAGAAGTCAAGGGTATATATAGTATTTGTCAGGCTGTATTTCTTATATTCTGCATAGTTTAATTTAAAGCAAGCCTGTAATGAGAAATATTTTCAAGTAATGAACTGATCATACTATATATAAATACTTTGTGGAAGAGAGTGGCTATTTTGCATTGTAAGTTTATAGGTTTGGGCTCCTAAGTGTTGTTGCAGTAAAAGATAGAAAAATTATGATGCTGTTATCTATATTGCTTGTGAAGCAGTGCATGACAGTTATCAGTGGGACTGAGAATAATAAAATACATGTCTCAAAATTTACCCTACTTTGCATCATCTGAAAACTGAAATCTAGACACCTGTTCCAGTAAGCATTTGAGTGTTTGAGGGAAGGGAGGATCAAAAATTTTATCTTGTGATGTTGAAATGTAAAAAACCACACCCACCAAAAACCCAAGCCACAAACCAAAAGAGCCCAAAAACCTTGTTCTTTTTCCTAAAATGCTAAAGAGTTCTGGTAGAGTTCCCATTAAGCATATCCACTGTACTTATATTGTTTTGGTTCCTTAAATTATGTTTGATTTATAGATGATATCATATCAACAAATGTAAATCTTCATCTGAACTTTCTTCCTAAATGTTTCTAATTGTATGCTCTTGGATTTAATTCTCTGCCTAAAGAAAAATTTTCACCTTCCTTGTAGGAGCTTAATAAATTCTCTACCACAGTGAGGCAGCAGAATTCAGTTGTCTTCTGCCAGCATCTAGTAGGTTGGTTTATCATGCGTGTACAAGTGAGGAAATAAGTCCCTCCACTGACCTTCTTTGTACAGTATTTTGCAGCTTTTTTTGCTTTCTTTCTGTTATTTTCAGAAAGACCTATGCAGATAGAGCGGAGTGAAAGTAGTGAAGCTGTGACAAATGCAGAGTTCATGAGAGGACTAAGGCAACATCTCTGAGCTTCACAAGTGCAGTTCCTGGAATGAACTAAGTCTTTGAAACTATAATTGTGTATAATATGTTTTCATTACTGATCTATGGCTTTTTGCCAACGATGTATATACATCATTGAAGACAGCAATAGTTTGATATTGCTGTTGTAGTTGAATCTGTATGAGGCATTTCCTTTTGAATATATTTTATCTAAGTTTTATGTAAGCATTTTCAACTTTTTATTTCTTTTTAAAATGAAAAATTGCACAGGGTAGGGAAAGGCAGTACATGTTTGTGAGATTAGTTTGTAACACATTTACTGATGAGAATTTATGATAATTTTTAATTTCTCCATTTTTCATTTGCCTTGTTTCAGCTTTCAAAATAGAGTTGTATAGAAAGAGAAAGGAAAAAAAAATTGCTGTACTTCTAAGAAAACAAAAGTGTATCCACTTTACTGTTTTAAAGGCTTTATGAGTTTGTTAGTAATTACTGTCTCTGGGTAGAGTTAAACTTTTTCATCAGCCTTCTTTTTGTGAATCTTTTTTGGTATTTCTAGTGCTTTTCTTAAATCTCTCTCGATCTTCATGACTGTCAAATATTATGCTGTCCAGCTCGCCTCGTACGCTTTCTTGTTAAGATGAAGTGCTCGCTGTTGTTGCAATTTAAGGATATAATTTTTTCTGAGCTAATTGCACACATATTAAATGACTGTGATAATTGTCTTTAAAATGTGCCAAAAGAGAAGCATTTTTGAAAAAAGTGGTTAACAGATGGCAAGCATAGGAAGGAAGCTTCTGGCTAGGTCAATTTACAGGAGTAATCATACAGATATCAAGGCGAGACTAGTTGTCAAAATTAAGTATAATAGATGTTATTTTAAAAAAATTATATTGCAGAGTAAGTGTGATTGAATAATCTAAATAATTATTTGTAAGCAGATGTCTTGTTAACACTGAAGAACTATAAAGCAGTTCAGTCATGTGAGAGTACTGACTTGGAAGAAGTGGTACCTAATTAGAGAGAAAACAGAAAACAAAGCCCATCTTAGATTGTCTTCTAAAGACAGCAACCCACACTATAGGCTGTTAAAGCTGTAGTTCAATATAAGCCTAAATTATAATTACTTTAATGAGAAAACAGATTTACGGTAAAAAGGTCCTGTTCTTTCACCTTGTGTTAATGCAGCTCTTTGTGCTGGGGAACCCATTTGGGTGCAGAGAAACTTTTTACTTTTTTGTAGAGTAATTTTCAAGCATACAAGTTCCTCATTTAGTTATCCTCTTAATTGCTCAGAATTATGCGCTATAGAAACAGTGGTGGGGAGAGAGGAAGCAATGGGAAGCATCATTTTCTGCAGTAGAGGCAAAATAATTGTACAGAGGACCACAGCCTCAAATGGGAAGACGAGAGTACAACTAGGCTCCTTGTGAGACTATGCACTGGCACCAGTAACCACTAATCTGCATTGTCTTAATACTATGTTCTAAAGTCTAAATTTCAGCGTGCCTTCAATCATGCCATTACCTCTAAAACTTCCAGAACACTGCTTCATCTTGAGACATTTTGTAGAAAATCAACACTTTATACTGAAGTGTTATTACTGAAGACAAGCAGAACTTGTAAAGATGTTAACCAGTAGTACGATTTTGAAGCCAAAGAATCTAAAGTACATTTGGAATTCATGTGGCTTTTGTCCAAATGTCTGTTTGCTTTGCACACTCAGGTTTTACAACCTCTTTTAGCTATTAATTCTAAATATACAGAGAAATCAAAATATTTTTCAGCACTTTGTCCGCCTGACAGCCTTCTACATCTGGAGAGGTGTTATTTTCTTTTGTTCATTATTAAGTTAAAAAATTTACGCAAGTTTCTGGTTACAGGATAGTGTCTGTCTTCAGTTTGAGAACTCATAAGGCTAATAAATACAAGTGAGTGTATTTCTAGGCTGGTGAGCTGAGAATTCTTATGTTGATTTGAATAAGTTTGATAAATGAATCTAGGAATGTAGCTTTAGGCTAGAAGCAGTTGATATGTCTTACACTTTTGAAAGCTCTGTAATTTGTAGCAGAGATTGATTTTTCTTTCACAAATGTGGAAGGTTTTCTTTTGTGTGGGTTATTTGGTTTGTGTTTGCACTTAGTTGGGTTTTTTTGTTCCCTTGATGTCTTCCTGTGAAGGCTAGCATTTTAATTTATATCTTGTGAAATTGTTCCTATCATTTACATACTGCCTTTTCAGGAGTTAGTCTGTCTTTGAAAGTCATTTCAATGTTAGTAGTGTATTGTAGATGTGCACATAATGCTATTCAGTAGCATGTTGAATTGTAAAGCAGAACTAGGAAGGCCTCTTTTAAGAGATACTCATGACTGTGCAATTCAGTTGTAGTTTATACAGTGGAACGAAAAGTTTGCCTTTGTGTTTAAGAAGATAGTGCAAATATTTTGGTTCTGAGCATTTTGTTTCTTTTCTTACAGCTTGAAACATTGTTTCAGAATGAGAGAGTTCTGACTGAGAAGTTTTTAAAATAATCTTGAGAGTAAACT
Organism: Todiramphus chloris collaris; assembly: GCA_025345505.1. NCBI lineage: Eukaryota > Metazoa > Chordata > Aves > Coraciiformes > Alcedinidae > Todiramphus > Todiramphus chloris. The sequence goes on from JANVCC010000037.1 coordinate 5,858,844, forward strand.
TAAGAACAATTATTTCACTCTACCATCTTTTTTACTGAGTAACACAGATGTAGGAGGAGAGTAATAGGATTTTTAGCAAACCTAGTAGGAAAACATAGTGATTGTGCTTTTTGTGACTGGCAGCATGCTCTGGCATACAGTACCTGCTATTATATTTCAAGAGGATAAGAAATAGTGCTAGAAGAATACAGTACATTTGGGTTGGTTTTCTTCTTTTCTCAGTCTGTAGCAGCAGCTCATGAGGCCCATGTATGGCTTGGCTTGATGTGTATATTGTTGTAGCAGGAGCTTTGGTTCTTGCAAGTCTTAAAAGCAGCAATCAGCTGTTCGAGAACCTAACTTGGCACGGGGAAGGTAGGTAAGTTAATTTAAGGAACCTGTGAGTGATTAAATCAGACATGTCTTACGGTCTGAGTTTAGTAAAAACAATTTTTTACAAAGATTTGAAGTCTGTGTTGTAGCTTCTATTTATGTCATCCTGTGGAGGATTCTTTGACCTGATATCAGGTGGTGTTAGAAAATGTGATCAATTCCAGGTACTACGCAAGAGGCATGTTTCATGGTGCAGGCCTGTGTGCTTTTTGGCTTAATATAGTTCAGTTGCAAATGTGTACAGGCTTTGACTGATTTCAGGAGGTTTTCAGCCCTGCTGTGCTTGAGGATGTCCTTTGCAGCACACTGCAGTGTCTAACCAGGCTGTCACTCTGCTCTATGTAGACATCAATTTCTGTTGACTTTAATTCTATTAAAGATTATAAGAATTTCTCTTGTCTTGAGCTGTACAGTAGGTCTAGTCCTTCCTCTCCTGATAATAGCCAGACTTAGTGGAGATTAAAAAATTCCTGCTCTGCTTATGTTTCTGGAGACCTGTCTTGCAAGTTTTTTTTCTGTTTGATTCCCTACCAAAAGTTCCTGTTCCCTACTGTTTTATTTTGGTTTGGGATTTATGGTTATCCCTGTGAAGTTCTTGGATGCTGTGTTCTTTCTGTAGGGATTTTTTTAGGAGACTTTTGTGAAAAAGTCATTTGGGTTTTTTGCTTTTGTGTTGTTTTTGGGGTTCTTTTTTTGTTTGTTTTTCTTTTTTTCCTTGAAATTAAATCCTGTTGGTTCCCAGTCGTATCATCTGACTTGTGACTTGTGTTTGCAAACCATTGCCTCTTTTTGATAAATTCTTTTTTCTATAGTGACATTGTTTTCCTCCAGTGGGACGGGAGGATTTTGTTCAGGAATATTTGAGAGAAGCAGATTCCATGGGAGTGGTTTTATTAGACTTGCATATATGCTCAAGGACTCTTGTATTGGAGTTTTCAGCATCAAAAGCTGTTTTAGTAGTTGATTTAAGCCAAAATTCAACATGTTACTTTGAATTCCAGTGGAAGAAGTATGCTCCCCTTTGTTTTAAATGGAAATAATGCTGTGCAGTCAGTACTGGTTTTAATATTAGTGACTTACTAGCTGATGTTAAATTGCTGTTCCCCATTTTTGTCAGTATATTTGAATGTATGTTAAGTGCTGATTTTTTTCTTTGTGTCGCTGAAATGACAAACATCAAAATCAGTTTGGTTACTCTGTTAGGTATCAAGGAATACTACAAAAATGCCATGTTCAAAGATGGAGTTAACTTTTAAAATTAACTGCTCTGAGTGAATAAATTTCTTGTAAATAGAGCTTTTACATGCTAGCCTTTCTGAATATGCAATCTATTTGCATTTGAAGATAGTTCATGGTCAGTATTGCCGTATTAATATGAAAGCAAATCTTTATTACCTTTTTTTTTCCACATGTCATCTTTCACTATACTTAATTGTTCTGCCACGAACAAGCAGTGAAAATACATAGTTAGGTTTTTTAAAAGAAAAATATATATTTAAAAAAAAAGGAGGCTGCTAGTATTACTATGGAATCTTTTCCTGGTACTGACCAAGACAATGATCAGTTGCAGCATGTTGTTCCAGGAACCTTTATACTTTGAATAAGCTGGTTCACTTAACTTCTAAGTAAATTTTTTCTTACCATTGCACTCAATGTACTACAAAGTTTGGGTAGAGTTTGTTAAATTATGCTGTTAAAACATGTTGTGGAAGAGAATCTCTCTGCTTTGTTTAATCTGTGGTTGCTTCTCTGAGCTAGCCCAGCTTTCCCTTCTGTAGGTAACTGGAAAAGTGAGGTGTTGAGACAAAAGGTGGGCAGGTTCATGCTAGTTCTACATAGTTCTTACCTACTTCGCTTTTTGCTTTCAGCACTTAAGGTTGAGTGAGAAGAGTACAGGCAAGAGAAGAGTACAAAAAATAGCCTGTGAATGGTTATGCAGTTTACTGCCCTTCACAGCTGTAATACTTTCTGATGGAGACAAAAAAACAAATGGAGAGGTTTAGAGGGGCAGAGTGTAAGGAAATAGTGACAGTAGTAAATTTCCTAAGAGTGAAAGGAGGGTTGTTTCCAATTATAAAAATGTTTTCTTACAAGGCCACTCCCATGAGAGGTGTAGAAGGAACGCCAGGTGAAATTAAGCTTTGATGAGAACCAGCTACCATTCTGGTGTCTTTTTCTTTCTAAGTAAGAGATGTATGCCTTGCTGGTTTCTTAGTGTGCTTGGAAAAGGCATGCTGAAGGTCATCCTGGGTGTTTGGATTAAGGTGAATAAAAAACTCCGCGTGTGTTGTTTGTTTTGGAGGTACTTTGGGTGGGGTTTTGTCTCCTGATCTTCATCTCTGGTAATAAATGTGAGAATTAATATCTTGATGGCACATAAAAGTGGTGGCTATTTAGAATGTGGGTAGGCAGATAGCAACTTGGGAAAATGCAAAGAGGAAAGCTCTTTTTTTCAGTTGAATTTGGAGGGGTTTATAACTTTGATTTACATTATGTACATCTTTGCAGCCAAATCTTTGCTATTTCACATTAAAATCAGCTTTTTTTTTTCAGGATTTTGTCATCTTGTGTAAATCATAATTTCTGTCTAAAGGTAAACAACATTACTTGATTTAAGACTGCTTGAAAAGAAAACAGTAGCTAAAACCTGGATACTTCTAAAATAATACTGAAATTTAATGAAGGCTAAGTCTGAATAGTGCCTATATTATTGAAGTTGTGTGTGTAGAGATTGGTTAAAAGCTATCCGAACACATTCAACTTTATGCCCACTAGTTTGTATGGCATCTATAGATTACTCAAGTGTCCTTAAAAATAAAGTCAAAATTTCAGCTGCTGTTTACAATGTAAAGCTTTCTGCAGCTTCTAAAATAAAACCTTTATTTAGAATCTTCTCTCTATCTGCTGTGTTGAAAAGATTGTCCTGTAACTTGATGTTTCCCAGTAGGCTCAAGCAAACCCGAGTTAACAGTGGCAGGTGAAAAAGCTGCGCAGTGCTTCTGCCAGCTTTGAGTTTTCCCAAGTGTGGAAGACTTTCTATTAATATAGGAAAAATGTGGCTTTAAAAATTGTAATTTATTTAGGTTGAGTTAGTACACCTCTTTCTACCTCCTTCCCCCTTTGCAATGTTTCATGTAAGGTGTGTATGTGTGTGTATATATATATATACACACACACAGATTTTATATATATACACACATGCAGATGATAGATATAATGGATTCTCAACTGCATACAGCTGTAATGGTCAAACACTTCTCTTTGTTGTTTACCTTATTTGTTCCACAGTGTTCACTGCAGTTTGTATTTATTTTGGTATCAGTTCATTGACATAGATACTTTGGTCTCTGGATGCTTTAGGTCAGTGTTGGCATTCTGTGGTATATACAGGTGTGGTTTGCTGCTTCAAGTTAGGTTATTGATTCCCTAGTCTGCATCTGCTTGATACAGTTTCACTTGGTAGTGTTTGTGTACTAAGCTGGTTAGCAACAGAGTTTCAGTGGATTACTGTGAGTTTATTCCAGCTGTTTTAAAAAGTATGTATTTTAAGACAACACAATAAAAGTTGCAGTGAAAAATTCAATGTATTTTGTGTACAACATTTCTTTTGCTTTTTGTGGATGGAATGTATTTAATTTCAGATTATTTTTTCATTCTTTATTAGATACTTGAATTTATTCTTAGCACTCTGATTACATAATTTAACCCTTGAGGAAATAAAAGCTTGTTTTTCCCATCAGTTGTGGAGAAGTAGCTCAAATAACCATGGAAATCTTTTTTCAGTATATCATCTGAAAAGAACCACTTCTTTTGCTGGGATTGCCATTCAGCAAAGGAGACTCCTTTCTGCATGTCTGTGGGGTGACAATATATTCCTTATATTATAAGGAATCTTCTACAGATTGACTCTGTCACAAGTGTGAGCTTGTATCTTTAATAGGTACACCTTTTTATTATAAAACTGTCACTAAAAATTTACTAGAAGACTACTCCAGAGGAAAAAAGTTCATAGTAGTAGGATGGAATTCAGAAGTCACTAAGTTGAGTTATGCATTCCTAAATACAATTTTAAAATTGAAACAATGAGTGGATATTCCTTTAACATTTTTCATTGTAGCACCTTAAAAGTAGCTGCAGTTTTCAGATTTTGGTGTGATCATAATGTGAGGAAAAAGAAGCTAATTTGGACCAAAAAAAAAAAAAACCAAAACCAAACAACTGATTATCATTAGTTTTGCAGTTCATTTATTTCTATTACAGTTGTGATGTTGATACTATTTTGGTGACTTGACATGCACAAAGGGATTCCTTGTTGGGTAATAAACCTGGACAAAGATGATGTGGTAATGCATGAAGATCATCTTTCCAGGTGGCTAATTTTAGCTGCTTTCAGTGCAGTTGATGTCAAGGTCATCTTGATTTTCCTCGGGAACCTGGTAGACTACTGAGGACTGATTATGCTCTCGAGGCATATGGTACTTAGTGTGTGCATCTTCCCTACTACCAGTAGAAGGAAAAGTTATCAATCAAGGCATTGCAAATGTAAACTTTGTCCTTCTATTGTTAGACTAGTTAGGGTCATAATTTAGGTTTTAGTAGCTAATGTATGGGTGAGTAGATCCACAAGTGAAACTCATTATTTAAAAAAAAAATATAATTAAATGATATAATTAAATCATGAATGTGTGACTGATTAAAATTCCAGGGAAAGGCATTACCAGTCCTTAGAGTATATCTAGAATGGATGCAACACAGGAGAGATAGTTAAAGATTCTGTGCACATGGAGAATTTAATACTCCTCTCTCACAAGTGATCATACTGATTGTAAGAAAGGTGGTTTTACAGTAGAAGCAATGTTTTACCTATGGAACAGATAAGGCAGGATTTGGGAGGGTTTTCTAGGGAGACAGAAGTTTTCTCTGTGTTAAACTTACCTTCTCGAGGCTTTCTTTGTAGTCATACACAGAGGATGCGAAGAAACCATTAGTTGTGGAGCAGATTAAAACGGGTTTATGCCTTCAAGGGTTGGGGGGGGGGTGTGTGTTTCTAAGTGTTGAGGACAGTGATTTGTCCTTGCTGTGGGAAGTACTGTTGTACCAGTCAAGGTCTTCAAATGCTTGTCCTACACAACCCACAACAAAATGTTGGAGAAATGCCTTTCCATGAAAAGCCTGCTCAGCAGAGTACTGGTTGCTGTTGGGAAGGCTGCTGTCAGAGTCTGCGTCTCAATACTGTCTGGTAATTTGGTTGCTTTTACAATAATTAAGATATCATTCAGGCATATGTAGTGTACCTTCTACTCCTGCAAGACAGCATGTCAGATTCTTGTGAATACTGCCGAGAAGATGCTCCCCTGGCTGCTGTGAATCAGGCATATGTGGGGAAGCCTTACAGCTGTTGTCTTAGCTGTTCCACCCTTAGTATTTTTAGGGCTGGTACTTCCATGTGAACAGCAGCAGTACGGCCTATACCTGCTGCTGGTAATGGCTTTTGCAGGCAGCAGCATGAATTTGATATGATTCCTGCCAATTCCCTGTTGCCCACAGGATTGCGGGGAACTGGCAGGAGGCTTGTTCCTTGCACTCGGCTGCTGCTTGGCAAAGCTATTAGCAGCAGCAGATGCCCTGGAGCTCTCTCTGTGCAGACTTAAGACAACATCACATCGGTTCGCATTGAGTTAGATTTGGATTATTATCTTTGCAACCACGAAACATAAAATCCTATTTTTCCAAATGAAATCTTCAGGTTTTAAACACATGATTGTCTTACGGTTTTCCTTTCCACCTTTTCCTGTACGATTGTTTGTTAAGAATTTCTTTCTAAATGTAGATAGATGGAATAGGTTTGTAAGCTGTTGGTGAAAGAATATTGTTAGGATGTTTGATCTGTGTCCCTGCTCAGTAAGGGGGAGGGGTAGTTTTGGCTTGGCAAAAAGCTTTGTCCTTTCTATTGTAGATGCTGTGTAGCTTTTGAAATTATTTTCAGCGTGCATGCTGATTTATAACTGTTTAATTATTTTACGGGCATTTCTTGGAAGCATTAAATTATTACCAGAATAAAAGACCTTCACCGAAGTACATGATTGTTTGGTGGATTTCATTTGTTTTTTTAATTTTGCTTTGATTCTTAAGTATACGCAAATATCACACTCTGTAGTTCAAGCGTGTTTCTGGTTCTTCTAATCTCAAACACTTATGTTGCTTTCCAGTTTTGGGTTTTGTGACAATGGTAACTTCCTTGATGAAGGTTTCATTACAGCTTTATTTAGCTTAGAATGGCTGGCTAGTGCCTTCCTGCGTCTTCATGAATGTCATTTCCATATGGTTAGAAATGTCACAGCAAAGTTGAAAAAATACGTTCTCTGTTTTCTACAAATAGCTTACTGTTTGTGCAGTGCAGAGACACAAACACAGGCAATAATATAGAGCAAGCAGCATAGTGTCAGCCTGAGGAATTAAAACAGAGGAGCCATGTCCAGCACACTCAAAATTCTACAGTAAGAAAGTAGTAAAAGTTGTTGAGGAATAACCTGTGAGGCAGATTTGAGCTCTGAGGAATTACAGCATGAGAAACTTTGTTTTAAAGGAATCAAATAACTAGGAAGATTATTGCAAAAGAATTAAAAAAAAAAAAAAGCCACCATTTCTGTGTTGCCCTCTTAATAATTAGGCATTTTTTGGTTGTGGATTTTGTTTGTTTGTTTTCCTGGACTAGGAATGTTCAAGTATGTAGCAATTCCTTTTAAAAATCCTCTAACTGTACTGGCTTTAGTAGCATTTGGCTTAGAGCTGAAATTATACCAAGAATACCCTAAGAATATTTTTTGTTTGCCTGATCTCAAGACGCAGAATAGCACATTATTTAGCATTTTTACTAAGTTATGAAATAATAACTATAAAAGATAAATCACTGCAATTTGCTATACATACTGTAACTATAGTTTAGAACACCTTGGCTAGAGTTCTCAGAAGCAAAACTGAAATTTCATCATTGTTCTTATGATTAAGCTGCATATTAATAGAAATATCTTTGAATTGAATTGGTCTTGGTAAGAAAAGAATCCATCTAATGCATTGGTACCACTAATGTTTTCGATGGACAATGAACTTCATTTTGAATTAAATCTTACGTAGAAACAAAATTTTAATTAAGTGTAAGGCCTGATCTTAACTATTTCAAAATTCTTACAGTATTTTAAATTTGCTATGGAGAACTACATATGTATCACAAAATAGAAGCATAAACATATATTGAGCAAAACAGAAATCAAATCCCGGTCTGTCTTAATTCTTCTTTACTGGGTTTCTGAGAATAAAGGGCGTTGCTGGGATGGAGCTATGCTGTCAAAGCCACTTGCTTATTAAGAAACTTTAAAAAACCGTGATCGTATCTTCTTTCTGGTTTTAGTTGCTATGTTGATAATACGTATTTAAAAGCTTGTCTGATCTTTTAAAATAGCACTTTAAACCAACCTTGGAGAGCAGAGCAGTTCACCCACCACACAGCCGTGTCCCGAGTGATGGAGGAGGTCCTCACTGCGACGCGTCCCGTCGGTCTGGGCAGGGGCAGAGAGAGAAAATGAAGGAGCTTATTCCGTCTTCTGCAGGAAGCCGGGCAGTCTGTAAGCAAACGCTTGTACAGGCACAGCAATGAGTTCAGGTTTTAAAAACATGACGCAAAGAAAAGAAAAGCCTACTGGAGAGCAAAATCTGTGCGAGGCCTCAAAACTCTGATTTTAGTGGCGGTCCCACTGTGCCGTCGCCGGTTTCGCGGAGAGAACCGCGAAGCTGCAGGGAGGTCTGTGACGGGAGGACGCCCGGTTCCCACGGGTTCCCGGCGGCGCGGGCGGCGCGGGAAGAGTTAAGGCCGGCAGCACACGGGGGAAGAGCAGCCCGTTGGGGGTTAAACTGCAGAGCCTAATGGAATAATAACGGGTAGCACCATCTGCTGGCCTACTTCCGCAGAAGGAGTCAGTATTTTTAACGACATCTCTAATATTCATGCTGATGCATTTTGATGCTTTGTGCATTCATTTCTTTCGGTGCTTTGTTGGAATCTGGCTCTCGCGTACAGCTGCGGGGGAAGCCGGCTGCGGAGGGCAGGCGGAGGGCGGGCAGCCCTGGCCCTACTTGAGCCCGAGCAGCTCGGGCTGCCTGCTCGCCCAGGGAGGAATATGTTGATAAATCACAATGTGTGTTTGTGGAGGGTTGTGCGTATCTCGGCTGCAGCTCGCTAAATAGGCCATTTAGCAATCTTCTTTCAATGCTTTTCTCTTGAGCACTGCCTGGGGTGCTGAAAAAGCAGAGGGCAAGCCTTTGTCTGACGCCAAAAATGTCTTCAGTGAAGAGGCCAAGAGGAAGGGTAAGTGAAAGCCTGAATGAGTGGGAGGAGGAGGGGTTCTTTGGGCTAAAAGGCTAATGGGATTGAATAACCTTCCTTATTACTGGCTGCTGCTGCGGGAGCCGTGCTGCATCGCCATCTTGAGCTTGATGCTGTGTTCTCGGGTCTTGGTTATTTGTTACAGCCCGTAGGCCTTAAGGTGGCATTTCAGGCAGGGACCCCGAGCCCAGCCTCCTGCCCGCTGCTGCAGCCCTGCTGTTAAGCCCTCCATGAGGCACCTATAGGAAATGTATCCAGTGAAGTGCACTGGATTTGGCCAGAAAATGTCTTTGGAAATTCCTGGTGGCTTTTCTTCCTGCTGTAGGCAGAGGCGCATTTACGGGTGAGAACGTAACATAACTGTTATCTGCTGGGTTTTTTGTCTGTTTGAATAGGAAATTCTTTCCATTCCTCAAAGGGGAAAGGGGGAGGGGAGGAAAGCAAAAACACGTCTTCTAGCCTATGTAAAGAGAGGCTGATAATCTGAGTATTGCATTCGTAGTGTAAACAATTCTGCGTCGATGAGGCGGTGATTAAAAACCTGAAAACAAAACCAAGCTACGTTTTCTAACTAAGGCACTGACCTTATGTTGATCTAAATAAAGGGAATACTGATTTCTGGTCTTTTAATGAATATAGAGCTGTGTAATTTCAGTTTTGGTTGTACCTTTTGTCTGTTTTTTTAATTTTGATTTTCTTTTAGCATCTGGTCTGTTTAATACTGTCTTAATACATCTTTCATCTGCTTTAAGGTAACTGTGGTCCTGGTATCTTAGCAAAGGCAAGATGCTGATGCTGTTGCCTTAGGGAGTTCTTTGCTTTTTAAGCTTTTATGAGAATAACGTTTATTGGAGATGTTGGAGATGTGTGTCAAATGTATGAGAATGCTGGCAAGGTTAAGGATCACTGTCTCTAACTACAGAGATGGGAAGAAGATGAAGAGAATTTTTGAAAGATATTTTTTACTGACTTTCAGTATGTGGATTGGCTGTTTAAAACCCACAATCAATGTAGTTATTCTGAAACCCACGCCATTCTGTGGTATAAACAGAATTCCTTCTTTATTGTTTCTGCATGAGTTCCTGCCAGTTTCAGTTTTTTTAAAGATGTGTAACCAGATCAAAAACATTTGCACTTTTTCTTTCAAGAAATGTTTATATTTTTAAATTAAGGTGATTTTATTTACTTTTTGTCTTTTGCTACAGCCTCCTTCCTCTAAGAAGACTGATGGTTCAGGATCATATACTAAGTTGCAGAATACCCAGGTGAGGGCAATGTCTGAAAAGAAGCAGAAGAAAAAAGCCGACTCGGAGAGTAAACAGGAGAAGGCAAATCGCATAATATCTGAAGCTATTGCAAAAGCAAAAGAGAGAGGAGAGAGAAACATTCCACGAGTAATGAGTCCTGAAAACTTCCCTAGTGTTTCAGCTGAAGGAAAAGAAGAAAAGAAGGGTAGAAAAGTTAAATCCAAACCAAAGGATAAAGAGAGTAAAAAACCGAAAACTGGTTCCTCATCCAAAATTAAAGAAAAAACAAAAATTGGGTGAGTAGATTAAAATGTCTTCTTGCTTGTCTTCAGACTGTAAATCCCTGATTAAAATGAAACTGCTTACTGATAATAAAATGTTCTCCTCCACTGCCTACACAAAATTCTTCCTGATTAAATCCATGTGTGGACTTTCTCATTCAGAAACAAGAATGCTCTGTTTTCTCTTCAGATAAAATAATTTTAGGACTGCCTTTCTCAAAGGAATTATTTTAAATTCATATCGTACAATATTGTCTGCTTACTTTGAAGTGCAGACAAGACTGAAGTATCCTTCATCTAGTCTCGTAATCATTCTGATTCCAAATTAAGTTTATCTAATACTATAAATGTTGTCTTTATCCATTTTGGCATGTATCTTCAATACAGTGTGTATGATAAGCTGCATAGGGAGAAACTGGAAGCTTAATGAGCTTGTTAGCATGTGAATATCCTTACAGATTATCACATGTATCAGAAGTGCATAATGGAAAAATTGTGTTCTAAGCACTTTGTAGTCTTCAGTCATATCAATTTAATCTCCCCTCTTAAAAATTTTGCAGACACAGCTGGGTCAAGCTGGGTGGATGCTTTGGGGTAAGGAGCTTTTGAAAGACTTGAGGTGTTAAAGGGCTTCAAGTGAACCTGGTCCTCCTGTATGCTGTTAAAGGAAAGAGTGTAATTGCCAGTGTTAACTATGTCAGTCAGGACTTGAAATGGAAATCTTGTTGCAGTCTGTTTTTTATTTTTTAAATCCATGCTGGTTTTGCAGTAACAGAAATACTAACTGACATATCTCTCAAAATTTACATGTCTCATATACATATGTAAATTCTCCTGTATATGGAACAGAAATTAATGTTCTTTTAATTAGCCCCTTTCTCTGTGTGTTTATTTTTTTTCTAGAGATTAGCGTTTTTCTTACATGTTTGAATTAAACAACTTCCTTGAGAAGTTATTCTGTAGTTTAAAGGTTGCTGCTCTAAGCTCTGCTTGATTCTTAACATGAATTTTCATAGTCTTAATTTCTTTCTCTTCTGGTTATGGCTTGGCATGTGAATGCTGTTCATAATGCTCTTCAGCGCACTGCATAGTGCTTCCTGTTCCTTTTGCCTCCATCTTGTTTAAAGTGGGTTTTTTTGCATGTGTGCTTCCAAAGTTATTTCACTTTCATGTTTCTGAATTTGTGTATCACAGAAGGTTAGGAGTTGGAAGGGACCTCAAAAGGTCATGTAGTCCAACCCCTGCATATTCTCTAACAGACCTTTTGTGGGTCTAAGAAGAAAATGTAGTGTTGTCTAGCTAGTGTCAGTTTGCTCAAGGGTCATGTGAATTGCCTTCAACTGTGCTCTTATTCTTTTGGATAATTGACAAAACCTGCCAAAATACCCTTTTCAGTTATTACATAGTTCCCAGAATATTTTTACTGGTTTTAATCAGAGAAGTGAAATAAACTGTTACCTTTGATTTATACTCGTGCCTTCCGTTTTCTGTTTTCATGAAACGCTTTGCTCTGCACATCAGTTGGGATCAGTTTTCAAGATTTCGTGAGATAGCGTCAGTTAAGAAATAGTCCTTTCTCAAACTGTTTATAACCATGATATTTGTGCTCGATCCAAAGTACACTGAAGCTGGTGGAGAGACTTCCACTTAATTAAGAATGGTCAAGTTTTCATAATTTGCCTTGAGCTGAGAAGGTTTTGCCTCCCCATTATTCAATAGCAGTTAAATCAGCTAATGCCCCAGGAGCACTCCATTAACTTAATCATTCTGCCGGGTATTGCTTTAACTGAATGGGACCCATACCTAAACATTTAGCAGTCAGATCCTGTTAAAGAGGAGGGAAGAGAGTCTTCTAAAGCCACATATTACAGATTTTACGGAATTTCTATGTTTTTTGATAGCAATAAAGCAAATGCTTTAAGGCATCCACATCCTTCATTTTTGTACCGAAACAGCTTCTCGCATTATGTCATGTTAGCACTGTTTTATATTATTTAAGTACATAAAATATTAATTGTTTAGCAAAGAATATATTGCGATGGTTTTGAAGAGCAGTAATTGCAAGAAGGCCTCAATTTTTTTTTTAAAGAATAATCTTGCCAGACTCTCTTTTCCATGCAAATGTAGTTATTGCTCTTAAATTAGATGAATATTTACTGTAGCACAGCTCTACTTGTCTTTTCAAAGGTGGTTAAATAAATGGTGTGATTAATAATATCTGCCTCATTTAAAGAAAAACAAAATGAAATCCAATAACTAATAAGGGTTTTAGAAGGTTAAACAACTCTTCTAAAGCTTTCTTCGTATCGTAAGTTCTTAAGAAAATACTTTTTAATGAATCCAAGCATATCCTGGAAATTATTATGTCAGAATAGGATTGGGGTTTTGAATGTGTGAGTTGCTAACACTGGTTTTCTCATTTACCTTGAAATGAAACAGACTCCGACTGAATCTTGGGAGAACACTTTCCCATGCTGAAATGATGCCTTTAGAAGACAAGTGCTTTATTGGTCAAGAGGGGTAAGGGAGGACCTCAGTTCTATTAAAACTTCTGGTTCTGTTTTGGAAGTAAGGTGATTTGAGATCAGTTCAAAATTGGAAGAGAAAATTACTATTTTTTTACTTTTTTTAGTCAACAAGGAGAAAAACTTGGAGAAGTAGCAAAATTGACATCTTGCACTTAAGCAGAAAAGAAAACCTGAAGACAGTAAAAAGTCCCCGCATGACTAAAAAGATTAATAAACTATTTCTAACTGTTACAGACTGTCAGTGACTGTAGTTCTTCTACAAGCAATAAAAGGTATACAGTAAAAAGCAGTAAGCTAAGTATACATTTTTAACAGTACTGCAGAGTTTGTTTGGGTGCTTCTGTCTTTTCTCTTTAGGAGGAATTCCACTATGACATGTCCATCCCAGATGAGTATCTTTCTTTTTAGTGTTTTCTGTAGCAAGCACGTGTAATTTGCAGTAACTGTTAAATATGCTCATTCAGTTTGGATTTGGAGTGCCAGGCACTGCTGTGCGGAAGGTGGTGTGGAGTTGGGTGTGTTGCAGGAGATCTGCAATCAGATGCATGTTTCAGGAGATTCCTGTTTGATTTGCAGGCTAGTATGGAGCTGAAAGAGCAGAAACTACTAACAAATATATTGTGGTTTGGGGCTTTTTTGTTGGTGTGGGGTTTTTTTTTTGGTGGTTTTTTTTGGGTTTTTTTTTTGTTGGGTTGGTTTTTTGGGTTTGTTTTTGGTTGTTTGGTTTTTTTTTTTTGAGACATGTTTGGAGAATGGTTTTAATCTGATCTTCCACATCCGATCTAGCATCAGACATAGCCTATCTAATATGAGCACAATTGTATCTTCTCTAGTCCAGCACTCAAAAAGCAAACTCTTACTTAGATAGTCACCATAAACTTTGCTGGGATCTTACATGGGTCCTGTCTGCGTAGAGCATCTTGTATTGCTCTTGAGGAGGATTTGCAGAGTTAGACCGTTGACATCTGTGAAAATTACACACTCTGTGCCACTGATCTGGTAGAGCTGGAGCTAGAATACTGTCTCTGAGCAGACCTTGATAAAATTGCCAGGTAGCCATCAATGGGGGGTGGGATGTGTGTGCTTTTCAGTGTAATACAATACAGCTTTTACTGAAATTGAATAGCTGTCATCTAGGATCAAGATGAGTTTTAACTACTGCGTCTTGAGTTAGGGGTCGGGATGATAGATGATATTTTTAAATAGTCTTTTGGGTTTTGTTTGTTCGTTTCCTTCTTTGCTAATGAAATGCATTTGGTATGTGTTTGGGGACTTCCTGTTAACTGTTCAAATTTTCTTCAGTGATTCCTCTGAGATCTGCATGTACTGAAAAAAATTATAGCATGATTCTTTCTGATATATCAGTGCTAGGTATAAATATTATTTTCTGGGCAGGCTGTAGCTTCTTTCTGAAGGTGGGGATTAAGGTTTTTAATCCTCTAACCTTTTGAGGTCGAAGAAATAATGCCTGTTAAATTAATTCAAATGTTTTAGAACTGGATTCAGTAATTAGTAAAGTTTCTGTGCCATAAGCATTGGGGAAGATAAATGACTAAATTCTTTTTTTATCAAGAACATATAAGTGTATGACAGAAATCATTAGAAGAATGCGTGTATAATATATTTAGTGTTACCAAATTAAGTAGCCATTTTGCTTTATGCCTTGATTACTGACCAAGTTAATTCTTTGAAACTAACCTATCTGACCATTTTTCTGAGGACTGTGGAACCACTTTTCATACCCTGGCTATTTCCCAAGGTGCTTTGATATTTAGGAATCTAAACCATTAATTTCTTGCATAGAACTTGTTTCCATTTATAAGGTTTTTCTAACTGGCTATAATTCTACTTCTTCCATTTAAGGTGATGCATATTTAAACTCAAAAGTCTACTTCTTATCACTTGATAGGAAAAATGAAAGTATTACAAATTTGTGAACATTCTGTTGTTCAAAAAAGTAGATTGGCATTTAGGTTTTATAGTTCTCGATGTATTCCCACCTACTCAAACATAAAATTAAATATCATGGCTCTGATGAAAAGCAGCAGCTCTGAATTGGTGATGTAAAGGACATTATCAGTAGGCTACAGTTAGGATTGTTTAATTTTTATTATTATTTTTATTACTCCATATCTTAAATCCCTCAAATATGAAGTCAGTTTACAGAGGTTTAATTTAGAGTGGTAGTCCTTAAGGTCAACTCTTGTTTTCTCCTTACCAGAAGGAGTGTGTTGTTTTGAGTGCTGAAAGAACAGTCGTGGCTTTTTAAAAAATTTTATTAACCCTTAAAGTATTTAGTAACGGATCCAGAAAGTCTTTTGCGATCTTGTTCACTACTCAAGGAAATGTCTTTGTGGCCTTTAAGTATGTTTCACATGTACTGTTTATGAGACAGAGCATTTTCAGGACTCCAGACCCTGACAGAAAATCTATATATGATCTCTTATTGATATGATACTGTTAAGGTGGTTTGAAACCTTTGTGAACTCAGCAACAGGAGACATGGGGAAGGGGTAGAAAAGGAGGTGATCTGTCTGTCATGCTGATCCTGGATCATTGAAGTTTAAATGCGTAAAACTTGAAATGAATTTCTGCTGTGAGTTGTCTTCTCTGTTTTGTCTAAGTCAGGCAGATGTTGGTTAATGGATATGTGCTCAAAGGGAAGCGATGCTCACTGAATCTTTTTGTTCTGTTAGATTGTAAACCACATCTGTCATGATTGGAAATGGCACACAAGTTCCCAATGCAATCATCTTTCTGGGGTGTCTCTGCAGTGACCTGTGACTCCTTGGAAGGTTTCTCTGCTCCTAGATTCTAGTTTTGATGCATAAATTGGGTCTAAGTGACATAGTCTTAAATTTCTACTGCAGTGCGTATGAATGAAAACAGCATGGTCTTGACAAATAAATAACAAAATACTTTTTTTGTTACATTATTTTGCATTATTATTCCAATACTGTCTGAGCTTGAAGTGGCTTTTGGATCCCTGAAGGCTATAGGAGTGTTTTAAAGAAATCTGTGCAGAATCCAAAAGTTACTAATTTGAAATAACAACTGGAGGGGAGTGGCTCATATTAGTATGTTAGTATTATTTATTAAGCATATGCTAAAAGGGTAAGAGCAATGGGTTTTATTCCACCAATTTAACTCGCATTCCAAAAGAATACACTATCTTGTCAATGAAATATCTGCTTTTTATTTTGCTAATGGAGAAGATTTTTAGTGATAAAGAAATACTAATACTGTTGATAACATAGTCATATTACTAGTAATAAAACTCTTAAGTGCTTTGTCTATGAATTAAAATATTTGGGAGGTGGCTTCAGACACTAAGAACTGGTTGGTGTTTCTCTGTATTTCTTACATGCCTAATACACATTTGCTGTTTTTCTTTTCTTTCTGTTTTAAAGCTTCCTCATGTTCACTATTTGGAAGGCTTTAAAAACTGTTCTTGAATTTTAAAGCTGTTCAAAGGTCTGACAATGCTTACATCACTTTCTCTGCTATCAAACAGAATGAATCAAAGAGAATGGAGCTGATTCTTACTGGTTGCAGTCTTCCTCAGATAGTGGTTCCTGGTGCTGTTGCTGATATTTTGAATCTTTTAGTTTTCCGTATCTAATCCACATTAGAAGTCTTGTGCTAAGGATCAGACATAATAATGGTTCATGAGATGGCTTCTTTTTAAACTTTTCCAGTGTTACAAGATTGTCAACACATTTCGTTTGTATTTTTAGAAGAAGGTATTACATGTTCAAGGAATCTAAACTAATTGCTAATGTATTTCTGGGTGTTATGTAATGATATATTTTAAATTTAAAAAGGCAAAGAAAGTGAAATAGGAATGGAGTCTAGCGATGTTATTTATTCTGTCTATGGCGTGCTGTTTCCTTTTCATAGAAACAGAATAGTTTCTGTTCAGAACAGTTTGTTTCAGGGTGGGAAAAGGGATTTTAGCCAAGGATCTTTACGCTTTCGTGCAGAAATTTACAAACTGGCAAGAGAACTTGCCCTCTCAGTGAAAACGTTTCACAGAATTGATCCAGTTTACAAGCTTCTGAAAATCATTGTTTTCACATAGCAGATTTTTTAGAAGTTTTTGGCCAAAATATGAGCAGATTGCATTTTTACTAATAGAAATGTATGACTTTAGCACCATCCTGTCGTTCAGCAATTTTTGATAGCAGGGAGCATTGTGAATCTGGGCATTGGATCAGAAAGAAGTGGAACCGTGCGTTTATTCCTCTTCTTGGCACCATATCAGTGTAGAGGAGGAAACGCTCCGATCTGCAATGTGTAGAGAAGATGTTAAATTTCAGGGTGGTCCTTGTGTAGTGAGGTACTGGGGGCAGGATTAAGGTAAGACAAAAGCTGATAGAGAAATGTAATATGTGTAAGACTGCAGGGGCAGAGCAAGAGATGAATACAAGGGGGTGGGGTGATTCTGCAGAGAAGGAGAGGAAAAATGTGCAAGAAGAGATGTGGCTACAGCTGTCCAGTCACAAAAAAACCCTGTGTTCTAAACCAGAAGATCCTTAAAATGGCTTTTCAATGGATACCACTGCAACCCATAGTAAAATGAACATGGCTTTTCTTAATATTGTGCTTCTTGAATCCAAAAGGAACCTGAGCCAAAAATATTAGGCAGTAGTGCATGAAATAAGGATGAACTATGGTTGCACAGATACAAATGTTTAACATAGCAGCATGCATTTATGAAGCATTTTAATCTAGCATTTCACAGAAGAGGATCAAAATTTGGAATAGGTTGCTCAGGGAGGTGTCAGCCTTGGAGTTAAGCAGATCTTGACTGGACTGAGCAACATAAAAAAATCTGAAGTTGGCTTTGAGTAGGGACCAGATGTCCTCCAGAGACTCCTTTCAGCTTGACGTAGATCTCAACATGATGAATGAACATTTACCCTTTTTCTTTGTTCTTAGTCTTGTTCATTTAAAAACCAAAATGTGAAGCACGTTGACAGTCATCTCTACAGGCCATACATGCATCAGGCCTTTCATTAATGTCTTTGCTCCAAATCCAAGTGGAAACTTGATCTTATTTATTGTTCAAAAAAATAATAATTTACAGATGATACCATGTGAGTTCACTCAGTTGAATATTGTCTAAGTCCAGGTATCTCAATGAAAAGATCAACAAGGGACAGGTGCAGATGAGCACAGCTTCTTGCACTCAATAATATATGGACAAAGTGGATATCCAGTTGAGACTACAGTTTCATCTAGCCTAGTATCTTCTCTCCAGCAATGGCCAGATGTGGATGCAAAGGGAAGAATTTAAGAGCAGGGAAAACATTCATGATACTTCTTAGTATTTTCCTGAACCTGGAAGATGCAAACCAGGAGCTTTGTTGGATGGCTACCATTTCATGAATTTGCTGGTCTTCCAAGAAATTGTCTTTCAAGTTTATCAGGTTTCCCTTTAAATCTCTGTCAAATTTTAGCATCCACAATTCCTTTTAAGTACAAGCTTAGAAGTTCAATCACAGTGTGCCTTGTCTGCATCACTTTGGAATATATTAGCCAATTTGACGTACTAGCTGACAAGTGCTAATATAACACTTGAGTTCTATGAAACAAAGTGGGATAAAAATTTAAAAAGTGGTTTATCAAAGTCCATCACCAAGAGGAGTCATATGTGTCAAAAACCTCAGAGTCTTCAAACAGGAAAAAGAGAGAGCAGAAAGAATCCTAATCAGAGATGGAAAAGTGAAGGGGGAAAAAAACCCAAATTAGTCCAAAAGACAGCAGGAAAATGACTGTGTTGAGTGCTGAAATTATTTCCTGCAATTATGAAACATGTTTTCGAAGTAATAATTAAACTGAGAACACCTACTGAAAAGCAAGCACTTGGAACCAGAATTGACTTTTGAACAAGCAGCTCAAGACAGATTTGTGATGATACTTATACTGCAGCTTCATTTCTATGTGCATTTGCCAGTGCCATTCGCTTAATACCAGAAGTAAAAAATGGAAATGTTTTGAATTTTTGTTGGTTTTCTTTTTGAACCTTTCCACTGAATTTACCTACTTGTTAAATATTGAAAGAAAAGAAAATGTTCATTTATATGCTGATAAACTTTTGTGAGCCTTGATGTTTAAACTATCCATAGTGTTTTGGTAATGTAAGATTTTAGCTTTCTGTGTGGACTGTTTTGATGTAGTAAATATGTGATGGTTCTCTTGGATGCTTGCAAGAGAAGCAAAGGAGATACATGTGTTTCAACTACTACCTTCTTATCAGTGGTTTTTCAGGTGGCCAATACAGTTTATGCTGCTTTGGTGTAAAATAACTTGTATTGTCTGCATAAAAACTGAAGTCCTCTATTTCATTTGTTCCATAAAGTGGTAGAAGAGACTTGTATGCTGGAACAGTGATCTCATTTTTTGTTACAGAAATCTGTTGATGATACTGATAATACTACATAAAATACGTATTTTAGGACAGTTTTTTTAATCTGTGATTTTATTGGATAAGTGGTTGTAATTCTGCAATTATACCACTGAAAACATACGTAAGAGGAGTATTTGGCACATTTCAAATATGAAAAAAAAAAATTTGACATCCTTTGAGTAAAAACAATCAGGTGAATTGGTATTGTGATTTACAGCATGACTTTTAAATCTGAGCAAAGAAACAATTGGTGCCTGATCCAGAGGAGTTTGCAATAGTAAGGTAACTTCTTGCCTGGAGAGAAACTCAGTGACAGTAGTAGAAATACTGTCTATTGCAGTTGCAGCTTTTTCTTTTGAGATGTATTTTTCAGTAAGCGGTGCTTCCTGAGGTTTATATTAAGAAGAATACAGGAATTGATAGTGGATGCGGCGTTACTTTTAATCTTCGAGTTAAGTGGACTAGTATATGGCATTCACTTAGATGTTGGGGTTCTTTCCTAAACAGAAAGCTAATCATCACACTGGGTAAGAAGCAGAAAAGAAAAAATGAATCTTCAGATGAACTGTCTGATGCAAAGCAGACTCCGCAGCGGCCGGTGAAAGATGAAGACTCGCAGGTAAATAGTCAGATTTTATTTTTTTTCCCCTCTTAAAATTATCTATGTTGTTATTTCTACAAGTCATCTTCCTGTCTCTCGAAAAAGTTACACTTCTTTTGGCACAGTGACTGTTAACTCTCTCACTGCTGTCCAGCTCTTATACGTAGAACCTTACATTATCATCTGCTTTTCCCAGTTGAAAGTCAGGAATTCCTGCAGGTTACAGTCCCTTTTCTCTAATGGGACATAAGTTCCCTGCTTGTATCTTTATCATTTCAGTACAGAAGTCCATAGATGTGAGCCTGTAAGTAGCATGTGTTGAGCTGGCAGTTTAACCTGATCCTTCTTTGGCTGACTTTGTGGGGGAAATGCAGAGCTTGCCTAATAGAAGTGACATCTATCAGTGCAACTTACTCTTTATGAACACTGAAAAGGCATGTTTCAAACTTTACTTTTTTTGTTTTTGCTGAGCTCTGCTTCTGTAGAAACTGAAAGAACTGGGGTTCTTGCAGTGTTGGACTGGAAGTGAGCAATGATCCATGTGCCAATAGGCTGCTTGTGGAATACTTCTCAAGGAAGTGCCAGATCAAGAATTGAAGTGGTGGAGTCATTCCCTTGAGGAATCTCCCGTGTAACTTCTTCTGCAGTTTTTTTCACGGACTGCACTGTTACAGTAGTAGCGTAGATAATTATTTACAAAGCTCAATGCACAAAGTATGAAGTCTTTGTAAGAGATAATATCCTATTTATGTGTATGTTAGTAACAGAATTATAACTTTCTTGCTTTAGGGCAAACTCCATTAAAAGTAAGGTTATATGCTAGAAATGAACAGGTTTTTATCCTGTGGCAATTTCATCCACAGAGACAAAATCAACATTCAAAGGAAGGTGTTGTTGAATAAAAATTAATTGCATTATTTGATGACAGTGTCAGAAAGTAATTATGAGATACTGAGTTGACCTTTAGTATTTCACAGATAATAATGCTGGGGGGGAAAAAGGATCAGAAGCCATTTCCCAGAGTAAGTTTTTATTAACCTAAGTGTTAACTCATCTTAGGTAAAGGTTATCTGGACGGGACCATGAAATTATTTATTTTTCAGGGAATTTGTCTTGGTATAGAAGGTCCATTTAGTACACTGAAGGAGGTGAAAACATCTTTGCTGGTTTTGAGGTACTCTAACTTAACAATATTTTTCTGTAATCAGGTATAAATTTGTAGACCAACAAATACGCTACAAAAGACTGAAGATCATTTCTTTTTCTCTGATTGCTTTTGGTTTTTTGGATATTTGATTTTTAGCACAGTAAGGGTCATCTTCAGTTCTAGTGTGGATAGACAGGGAATTTGATCCAATCGCATGATCCTGGTGTCAAGGGAACAGAGGGCGGAGATAATAAGGGGTGGCATGGGATAGAAAAAAAAATAAACTGCAGAACATCACAGCAGTATTACAGTCTATCTTGGAAGGAGTTTGGAAGAAGCATAACAGGAAAGAGAAGTTGCTTTACTTTAATTCATTTTCTCTTTAGTTTTTGAACATATTCATTATTTTCTTTCCTGCTACAAGCAGCTGTCTATTTCTAATCTCAGGGGGCAGTTTTAGGTCTTCTTATCCCTAATTCACTTTGCAAGTTTAGTTTTACAGTAGGTGTCTTCCTTAAATATGTTGATTCATTGCTTGGAAAAAATGTGTGGTACTACTTTTATTTTGTGCCTTAGAACATTTGTGTATTACCATACTCCTCAGCTCAGGTTTTTTTCGAACAACTCAGGTTATATATTATGCTGGAGAACATAATGTCTGTTAATGTTTTGTTAATCACTTCATACTTCAAGAATAGACATAGTGAGAATGTTTGAAAATGCCAGTTAATGCCTGATTAGGTTTTGAAAAAATCAACTAATACTTAGTGAGTAAAATTTGAACCCGTTTCTTATGTAATTGTTGTAAGAGACCTTTTTAAGATCATGAAGTTCAGACATTAACCCAGTACTACCAGGTCTCCACCACTGCCCTGGGCAGCCTGATCTAAGGCTTGACAACGCCTTCAGGGAAGAATTTTTCCCAAATATCCAATCTAAACCTATCCTGGCACAACTTGAGGCCGTTTCCTCTTCTTCTATTGCTTGTTCCATGGGAGAAGAGACTGACTTGCCACCCCATCTCACTACAGCCTCCTTTCAGGTAGTTGTAAAGAGCGAGAAGGTCTCCATCAAGTCTCCTTTTTTTCCAGGGTAAACAAGCCCAGCTCCCTCAGCCACTCCTTGTAAAGCTCATGCTTTTAAGCCTTCTTTTCCTAATTCATGCATCATTTTGCATTGCTCTTATTAACCGATGTTTAAAAAACAATAAAAATCCCACTTCTTCCAGCAAACTATTGCTGATTTAACTGTAATATGACATGTCACATCAATGTGTCTATTTCTTTTTGTGCTCTCACCTCATCAAGCACACACATTTTATACAAGAATAGCTAATGTGACTACCTTACTGTGGAAAGCTGATTGAGTAATTTCTCATATGCACTGTCCCAGCTTCTCTAGAAGAATGGTGATGCCCAGTCTTTTTACTGTATCTGTAGTGTTACTACTCTACCTTACTGAAAGACTAATGTCGCTATTAAAGTATATCTATCTCTTACCAGACACCAGCCAGACCAAGGGCTGAATTTACCAGTCAGGAAGAAAGTTCCTGTGCTGCAATCTTACTGTTACTCAATATCTGCTCTGCAGAGACCACTGTGACCACAGGATTTTGGGTTTTGTTCTATCCACAACTTGTTCTTCTCCTAGCTGATTACAACCAGTGTATTGCAACCACCAATGGCATTCTGTCAGATGTTGGCCTTTGGTTTTACATACAGTTCAAGTATTCCTTAGAGTGTCTCAAAACTTGCAAATCACATTAGAGGAAGTTTTTGGCGAAATTTCCGTTTTTATTCTGTTGTGTGCAGAAGAGAAGATCAAATCGTCAAGTTAAAAGGAAAAAATATGCTGAAGAAGGGGAAGGAAAACAATCAGAAGAAGAAGCTAAAGTTTCTGTGAAAATCAAAAAGAATTCTACCCCTTTACCTGCTGAACAGCCTTTACAGTTATTTGTGGTAAGTAAAAACTGTCTTGGTCTATAGTGGAAACTTCCTATTTGCCTTAAGTGAATAAAGCTCCTAAGTTGGACAGAATATGTTATTATTACAAAGCCATAGTTTATTTAACGTAACATCTTGCTACGAAACTCGAAGAAATTACTTATTACTGTTTTCATTTTCTGTTACAAACATTTGTTGACTTAATTGAAGTTAAGGATAAAACTAAGGGTAGGTGTATCACAAATAATGCACTATGCTGCATAGGTATATGACAAAGCTTTGTGCTAATATTAGCATGGCTTGCAGAAGTATAAAACTAATTGAGCTTTTGGGGATCTCTGCATACCGAGATTTTAAAAAAGGATACCCCACCCTTTTTCCCCACCTTCGCTGTTTCACTTACACCAGCTCTCAAATTCAAATTTACTGTTGAGCTATTCTAGGTAAATCAAGTGGCATGAAAGAAATGGGGAGGGGCCAAGTACCTTGTGCATGTGACATTTTGAAGGTGTGCCAAAATTTTAAGGGAAGAACAAAGATCATATAGTTTGGAACAAATTAGGCAAGAGGGAAGGTGACTCTTTCCTGGAAGCAGCCTTTATAGATTGGCTCTTTATCTCTGGAACCACAGCTTTAGTCTTGGCACCATGCAGTAATCCTGTATTTGTCACACCTAAGCCCTGCTGGAATTCCCAGGCATGACCTTGTCTGCCTGATTCCACATCATGTTTGTTATCTATGTTCAGATCAAACCTATTAAACTGAGTTTGACATATGCTGGTTTTGTTTCATTGTCTCTTTTTTTTTTTTTTTAACCTGTCTACCAGAGTTCTTGTTTCTCCATATCTGTGTAATAAAACTCTGGCTATGTCCACTGCTTCACTTCTACTTGGTAGGTCATGCACAGCAAGTCTGTCTGTAAAGACAGAGCCACCGTTGCTTCCACTGTGTGTGTGTTTGTCAGGTGAGCATTGCATCTGATGCTCTTTGGAAGGGACAGACTTACTGTCCTTGAGCATGTAGTACTCTTTGGATATATACCTGGCCTTTAAATTTGAGTCTCAGACTGTTTAAGAGAGTGCTGCTGGTAGAGGTCAAATTTACTTGACTAGTTTCAAGAGATAGCATTTACTGGAATATTATGTCATTGTTTTCCTGCATTTATAGGAAAATCCAAGTGAAGAAGATGCAGCGATTGTAGACAAAATCTTATCCTCGAGGATAATCAAGAAAGAAGTAAGCAACTGTCATGGGGATAAAGTTGTTTATTTAAAAAACAAGTTAGGATCGATCATTTTATGTTTCCCCTGAATTTCCTTTCCTAGGTATCCGCTGGGATGACAGTAGAAACAGAAGAGTTTTTTGTAAAATACAAGAACTAGTAAGTATTAGAAAGCTGTTCTGTTGGAGGTGTTGACTGAAATAAGTACTACATTCATGTCCAAAAGTGTTGTATTGCTTGAACATTACTTATAACTGGATTTTGTCATCTTGTGAGATTTTTCTTTACAAATGTAGTCTTAAAGTTAGTAAGAATCTGCATTTTTTTAGTAATAACCAAAAAATTATCAGTATTGTGAAACTAGCACTGACCAATAAGCTGATGACCATTATTGCCAAAAGAACAGAATTTTTAGGTAAGATATGTTCATTAAATTCAGCAGGGACTATATGCTGAGGCCGATTTTAACTTCATGAATTAATATCAGAGCTATTTTGTGAACCTAGATTGGATGTACAGTGTCAAACATTTTGGAGAGGTTGATGTAGGAGTCGTCATGTTTTAAAAAGACAAAAGCTTTAAGCTCCCTTCAAGTATGCTTGCTTCTTTTCTAAGGACACATGAAAGAAATTTGTGAATCCATAAAGTTCTGTGGATTCTAGTCCAAAAATTCTGCCGTAACTAGGTGCTGTGAGATAATTATTGGGAGGAGTACATCTTTGAGCTTTACAGTGAATTCCGTCTTAAGTGAAAAATGTTCTTTTTTTGAGTGAAATTCTGGTTTATAAAATAAATTATTTAAACTGTCTATTAAAAACAGATAGCAAGCTTTTGCTTTCACTAATATGTTAATGTTAATCTCTGTAAATTTAGCTCTTATCTCCACTGTGAGTGGGCCACAGAACAACAGCTTTTAAAGGATAAAAGAATCCAGCAGAAAATAAAACGATTCAAACTAAGGCAAGCACAAAGAGCTCACTTTTTTGCTGATGTGAGTATGAAATAAACAATTAAATGAGCTTTATTTCCTTGTAAAATTGTGATTAATAGTTTGCTTTTAAATAGAACAGCTGAATGTTAAGAAGTAAAAATGAGCAGTCAGGGTTGAATTTGTGTTTGCAGCAGGGAGTTGTTTGTTTAATGTAATTTTAAAGCAAGTCTTGTGGAGTCCCTGAAATAATCTGACTCGCATGGCTTAAAATTGGGATTGTTTGGATAACAACTTAAAAGTGATAAGGAGGGAAAAGTTATGTTAGTATGGCTAGTTTCTGTACTGTATGGCTTTCACAGGACAGAAGTTTACCTCTAAATGACTGCATTTTCTATTCTAGTGTGAGATCCCTATTCAGTGCCCCCCCCCCCCCAAAAAGGAGGGGAATTTTAAGGTGTGTGCAAAAGCCTCAATGCTTTCCAACAGACAAAAGAATTTTGTGTACAATGAGACCAAGTCTTAGCAAATACCAACTTTTTTTGTCTCTGTATTGATTTTATTAATCTTGCATTGCAGATGGAAGAAGAACCTTTTAATCCTGATTATGTTGAAGTAGACCGGGTATTAGAAGTATCTCTCTGTGAAGATAAGGACACTGGTGAGGTAAATAAGTCTTAAAGCAAGTCAAGAAGATAGACCTCCAAGTAGGGTTTGATAATTGGAATTCTAGTAGATTTCAGTGTGCCACCCTAGTGGCACTAGAGGGAATGGATTAAAACTAGAGATAGGTCGTTTCAGGTTAGACATTAGGAAGAATTTCTTTCCCATGAGGGTGGTGAGACACTGGCACAGGTTGCCCAGAGAGGTGGTGGAAGCCCCATCCTTGGAAGCTTTTAAGCCCAGGCTGGATGGGGCTGTGAGCAACCTGCTGTAGTGGGAGATGTCCCTGCCCATGGCAGGGGGATTGAAACTAGATGGTCTTTAAGGTCCCTTCCAACCCTGACAATTCTACGATTCTATGATTTAAAATTTCAATAATATTTTTAGTGAGGCTTGCCAATCTTGTCATTTCCTATGCTGGCTATGTATTTTGAAATAGAAATTGGAGTTCAGTGACTTATATTTGTATTAGTATTAATAGATCATAATAGAGCTTAGGTAGTTAACTGACAAAAATGTGAGGTTTGATAACTGCCTTGTGAGTTCAGACAAAAGGTTGATGCAATGTACTCTCGTGTCTCCCTGAGAAGGACACTGCTGAAAAAAGTGTAAGGTGTCAGAGCAGTGGTGGTTCCCACTTCCTCTCTAACTCTGTCCTTAGGCTTTAAGTAGCCAGTGTTTGAGAGGTGTTTTGGTAGCCACCAGTGGATCTTTCCCTCTGTATTTATCCAAGTTCCTCTTATTAACTTAAAGTACCTCTTTTGGAAGGCTGTTGAAGAGCAAAACCCATGAGATTAGAAAACTTTAAAAAAAAATCCCCAAGACAAAAAAAAAAGTCAGAAAAGCAAATCAAGAAATAAATAGCCAAAATTCAGAAAGAGTCTGAGGAAAAGCAGAGAACAGAGACTGACAAAGTTGTTGATTGAGGCTGTTGTAATAGCTATGATAATTACTCTCTTCTCCTGGTTAGGAAAATGAGCAGACTTCAGCCCAGTGATTTCTGCATTAATGTTCCTAAGGCAGACTTGAGGGTTAAAATTTCATACTTTGCATTATACATGCAGCAAATTTGTCATTATTATACTTAAAAAAAAAACTGTGGTATTATTAAAAGACTTTTCCCAGCTTCTTGAAAGATGACTTGTTTGGTTTTTAAATATTTATTTACTGAGTCTAAATAAAATAATCTGCTTTGGTTCCATCTTTTGAGACTTTTCTGTAGTTTTTATGTATGTTGTCCATCAGACTTGTAAAGCTTTCTATTTTGTTGAGATCTCTGTTTTCGGAACTTAGTCAAGCTCTTTGGTTTGGACTTAGGTAACCGATTTGGAGAGTGGAAGGGGATGTTCTGGGTAGCACCTCTGTAGGTAATTTTTCCCTCCCTGCCCTGTTTTCACAAACTTGACAAATGTAGTAATGTATCTCTCAAAATATTTAACTTGTGGTAAGGGGGATTGAGAAGTACTCCAGGGGTCTACAACAAGTGTCAGAGTATGAGAAGCCAGGGACAAATAGGTAGATAAAAAAAACCATAACAGAATGCTTGAAGTATGAAAAATGTGCTTTTGTTTCCAGCTCACATAAGCTAGCTACTCAAATAGTAAGGCGTAATAACAGTCTGTATACTAAATTAAAAGCTGATAACATTCAGAATTTTTTTCTGCAGCCTGTTATTTACTATTTAGTAAAATGGTGTTCGTTGCCATATGAAGACAGTACGTGGGAGCTGAAAGAAGATGTAGATCAAGCAAAAATAGAAGAATTTGAACAATTGCAAGCTTCCAGGCCTGACTCAAGGAGATTGGTAAAATTATATCTAATTTACTTGTCTGTCTTGGGAAATTGGATTTGGTTTTCCCAACTTTAAACTTCTGTGTTAGAACATAAGACTTATTGGCACTCTGTGTGCCTTGTTACCTAGGAATAATAATAATAATATTTTCAGGTAGGCATAGATAAACTTTCTCATCTAATTTGTTACTTGATTTAAAAAGCATATATTTGTTTTGGAAAAAAATATGAAGTGTAACTTTCTGAGCTCCTGAGTGATGATCCACACACTGAAACTGGCCATCACAGAATCTATACACCATTAAGAGGAGGAGAAAACAGAATCAAGTGTAAACATCCTTTTACAGAGAACAAAGTCTTGTGCTTCAGCACTGAAGGAAATTGGCAAATGAGATCTGTCAAGCAGATGCCGTAATTACTTCCTGCTTTTATTTTTCTTCTTGGCATAAAGGGCTATCTGAAAGGAAGAAAAATATGTGTAATAAGGAAATCTTTAAATTATCAATCTTCTGTCTCATAGAACAGGAGAAAGCAAAGTAGTTCTATTTAAAGTCCCGTAGGTCATTGTCAGAGTAAGACACGTGTCCTGTGTGGTGCAGTACAACACTTGTTCTAACGTAGTTATTTTACATAGCTCAGTATGCACAGTGTTTTAATTTGCAGGCTTTGGATTTTATTTTAATGTTTTTTCCATCTACAGATAATGACAGTAGTCACGATTAACATCTTCATATTGTGTTCATTTTTCTAGTATTTATTTAAAATCCTGCCATTTCGGCATGTGGGAAGAAGGGCTTTGGTACCTCTCTGTTACCATATTTGGCTGTGACAGAGAGAGATTATTAAAGCGCAACTGTACAAGTGACAGTCATCTTAGCATCAGCAACAAGTATTTTTTTTTCTTCCAGGCTCCAGCAAGTACAAGAAAGTATTTGCTGACAGCAGCCCTGCAAGCGGGAGGGTGGCTGCTCTGGGTGTGGGGGAGTGGACAGATGGTTGCTGTGGGTGTGGGGAGGAGGCCACAGCTGCTGGGTAGGGACAGCTACTGCTGCTCAGAGACCTGGTGTCAGGTGATGCTGACGTTGGCAATAAAGAGATCTAAAATTTAAATCCAAAATTGAGAGCTGCCAGATAAGGCCACATGAGTCTAGAGTGAATGCAAAGAAATGGGTTTGGGGGAGGAAGGGGGAAGTGCATCTCATAGAAAAGCTCTCGCTAAAAATAATTTTTCTTGAACGTGCAAGTTTGTTTTCATTGGGCTGCAGAAGCTATCCAAAGGGAGTGGGTTTTGCTAGAATTCTACCTCGTACCAGTCAGAAACTTCATGATTTTTCTATGGAGTTGCCTGCTTTCTTTTCGCTTGTTAGGGGCAATAAGGTGATACAGCTTGGTACTGTTACAGTCCGTTTTGTCATGTCCTTTGTATCATGACCCTGCATATTCTGCTACTGTCTTTCATCTGGTCCTGTGGTTAAATTGGTTCAGGGAACTAAATCACTTCCAAGTCTGCTTTTTTATATTCCTGGTGTTGGCTTCCTGAATTGGCTGTGACAGAAGTGATCAGCAGTGACCAGGGCAGGTGCTGAAGGGAAAGGGTGAGATCATGGTAACTCCATGTACATTGCCCAGACCACTTCAGGAGGAGAGCATCAGCATCCAGAGATAATTAAGACTTTGGGTTTTGGTAGTCCTGAGTATTCAGTTGTCTCTGGTTGTAGAACAGCCGTTCTTAGAGCTTCCAAAGAGAAACTTCATATATTCTCACAGTTTCTCATATAAATGAATTAGTGTTTCAAATTATCAGTGCCAAGCTATTTGTGTGTTTTACTTTTTGAATCTAAATTGTTACATTCAAGAAACAGTGGGCTAAAATGTTTTGGAAAAACATGGCATGTACCAACTTGTACATATCTTTCTCTAAAAAGGAACGACCACCTCCGAACTCCTGGAAGAAGATAGACCAGTCCAGAGAATATAAAAATGGCAATCAGCTCAGGGAATATCAACTGGAAGGACTTAACTGGCTTCTATTCAACTGGTACAATAGGTATATGCATGGAATGCTTTTTAATGTAAATTTTAGACCATATGGAGTGAATCACTGTACTGGGGATGAATAGAGTGTTAACTAAATTTATCTTGACTTCTCTTCTTTAACCTAAAATGGTGTAACTGAGAAAAACAAATTTCCTTTGGATGTACAAGTATGCTTTTATTAATAAGCATAACAAAAAAAAAAATCTTAAAAGCATAAAACTAAACTAACTGAAAATGAATTTATCTACGAGGAAATTAAAACAAAAAACAACTTCCACCAAAGTACAAGCTTTCAGAGTTTTCAAAACACCTGGGAAACACTTGCATCTTTCAGAATACTTTCTGCAATTTGTAAGTGTTTCAAATAAAGTTGCTTTTCTTCAAAAATAGGGCTAATAAGTAGTTGTGTTTTCTACATTATAAGCTCAAGTTAATTCTTGTTTAATAATGCCATGATGTATCAACAGGAATATAACCACTTTTAATATTTTTTCCAAAACGATTTATTTTCTCTGTATCTAAGTTGGATTTCTAGCCATGAATCTTCCTGCTCGCTTTATTTCTGAAGTATCAGTTTGTCCTATATAGAGGTTCTGTCAGCCAGCATACTGTTTTACCATACAATTTGATGATCTGCAAAGAAAATCTTCTTTGAACTCTCAGTCAAGCACTACATAGCTGTGTGAGCATCTGTGCAAACAGGGTGAAGGGCTGGAATGTATGTCACATTCCAGGGTGAGCACCTAGCGGTATTTCATGTAGTAATTTGGTTGTATGCATCTGTCTCAGTTTTGGAAACAGGAGTTTGTCAGTGATGCTGTAATGCAGTCCTCTTATGTGAGTGTAGCTGGGATACTTCTGTGACTTTTAGAGAGTCTTCATTGATTTCTAGCACTTTTGTCAAGGTGAGTGTACATGTAGGAAGTCTGATTAATTTGAATTCCTTTAAATAGGGCAGACATAGTCCCAAAAGAATACTTCTGGAATATTTTTCTAGGAGAACCTCATGGAACATTCCTTTCTTAGGTTTTGCCAGTGCTAAACATGGTTGAAAGCTTGTGGGTTTGTGTACAGAGTTCACTTGTTCACCATGACCAGAGAACTTTTGCAGGCACATTTTAGAGTGCCTCAGTTTTGATCATTGCTTTAAACCAGTATATTTGAACTGTGTTTTTATAAATTGTTCATATGAGTAACAGCTTTAGTGCTTATACTTTCTTTGATGCGAGCTAATAACAAATAAATATATTTTACTTCCAGGCGAAATTGCATTTTAGCAGATGAAATGGGTCTTGGCAAAACCATCCAGTCAATTACATTCCTCTACGAAATCCTCCTGGCTGGTATAAGAGGGCCTTTTCTGATCATAGCTCCACTTTCCACTATAGCAAACTGGGAAAGAGAATTTCGCACGTGGACTGACCTTAATGTTGTAGTGTATCATGGAAGTATGATCAGCAGGCAGATGATTCAGCAGTATGAAATGTACTTCAGGGACTCCCAGGTATTGTAATGTCACTTGTATGCGTTAACTTATCCGAAACCTGTTTCAGGTCTGAGTAATGAAAAGTATACTTTACGCGCGTGTGTCTTAGTGAAAGTCATTTTACATCCCATGATGTGTTTTTTAAACGTTTTACATATCAGAATCATTAGCATATGCTTACTGAGTAAATTTTCTCCAAGTGGTTGCAGCAATATGTATGTTGTTTCAGTATGCTGAGGAATTTTGCAATTGAATAGAGCAGTGATGCTGATGCTCATGTGGAGATTAAAGTGTACACAGATGGTTGCATTTGGGTCCTGAATTTGAAGAGCAGCAAGAACAAAAATACAGCCGATTAAGCTCTATGTTACCTTTATGTAGCTGTTGATTTCCTTTTCCTGGTGTAAACTAACTTTGTCTGTGTACAGTTTGCTTTTCTGTCTGAAATACTTGACATTAAATGACATGAAAAAAAAGTTGAAATCTGACTATTTTAAAAGGGAGTTTTTTGCCTTTTCTGTATATTCTGCGTAAGCAATTTCTTGTCAACTGTCGTGTTATTTCTACAAAATTGATAAGGCTGAAAACTTTAAGTAGTGATAAATAGTAAAATGACATCTTATTTCTCTGATGACTTATTGTATACTGCCTGATTGAAAGCCTTACATACTCTCTTTGTCAGACGGATGGAGGAAAGTAAACTGGATAAAAAGTGTTCATTTAGCTCTCAGGTGATACTTTTATTACTTACTGTATGGGTGCTAAATGTATTGCTGTCATATATTTTTGATTGACTGTAGGGTTTTTCCTGTCAGTCTCTCGATTTTTCCCAGGATTAAAAATATGGTATTATGTACATGCGTCTTTTGAAACAGTTTTATTAGATAGTTATATCTGTTATTTAAAAGTAGTTAAAATTTTTACTGTTGGTTAGACAATATTGGATTTGTGGCTAGGAATAATTACTCATTAGTATTAATTACAGAGTTAGAGAGATGTTATAAATGTGTATGGAACGACAAATCAATTTATAACATAAAATCTGATGTCTGGCTCTTGATAAAATTTCAGCAACAAAATGTTTAAATAGAGTAGACTCTAGGTAACGCAACACATGTTCTGTGTTGGTGTATCTCTAGGGACGTATCATTCGAGGTACCTACAGATTCCAAGCCATTATAACAACTTTTGAAATGATTCTTGGTGGATGTCCAGAGTTAAATGCAATTGAATGGCGATGCGTTATTATTGATGAGGCTCACAGACTGAAGAACAAAAATTGCAAACTCCTGGAAGGACTAAAATTAATGAATCTTGTGAGTATTTGGTTTTGATTCTAGTTAAGTAGAGTACAATAATAAATCACAAATTTTTTTTTTTTTTTACCTGCCAATAAAGACCTCTCAAGAATTCTTTCTCAGCAGATAGCTATTCCTGATTCTTTCTTCAAATGTGTGTATTTTTGATAGCTGATGATGGTATGTTTTTTGATTAAATAAAATATGGCAAGTTCTGACTGTAAGCATAATCTATTTCTGGTGATACTATTCTCTAGTTTATTTTGATTATGATGATGATTTTATTTAAAATGTGCATTAAAGTAATAAAATCAGTTTTGTGCAGTAATTAATGATTAAAACTGTAGCAATTATTTTGAACAAGTTATTTAACAGTAAAAGCAAGCAAGAAGCAGAACTTAAAACAGAATTATTATCAATTCCCATAGTAAAGGTTTTATTTGACAGTAAAAGCAAGCAAGAAGCGGAACTTAAAACAGAATTATTATCAATTCCCATAGTAAAGGTTTTATTTGATATAGTGCAAAATTTTAAAAAGCAGATAGTACTGTGAATCTTGAGAATTCTTGTGCATTACTGCAAGATGTACCATGACTGGTTTTGCTTCGTTTTTTTGACTTCATTATTACTTTGCACTTCTTGCTGCCCATTCTCAGAAGTTGTCTTATCTGCTTTCTGCTACATGCTTAGCTAGTGTACATTTTCCACGCTATAAAGGGAGAGGGTTATACACGTGTGAATATTAGAGGCAAAAGTTGAAGTGTTCACTCATTTCTTCATTACAGATGTTATTACAGAATTTAAAGAAAAGCTAGTAGAAAATACTTCCTGTTATTCTTTTTTAGATCTGTCTATCTGTGTTACCTGTGTACTTAGTGACATGCAGAACAGGTATTTTCAGGTTATGATTCTCAGACAACATAAAAATTTTGTAAATGTGTGCATGTGAGGTCATGTGAGTTTTGCTTCCTTTTGTAGGAGCATAAAGTTCTGTTAACGGGTACCCCACTCCAGAACACAGTTGAAGAATTATTTAGCCTCCTCCATTTTCTTGAGCCACTGCGTTTTCCTGCTGAATCTACATTCATGCAAGAATTTGGTGACCTTAAGACAGAGGAACAGGTATAGCATGTTGAATAAGTTCATTTTGAGCTTCTAAGAATGACTTCCTTAAAGGGAAAACTTTTGATTTGGGCAGTAACCATTATTGCTCCCCACCCTCCCCTTCAGTCGCCGTGTGCCACCTCAGTTCTTCTGTTGTGAAATTTCTCTAAACTGTGCAGGCAGTAGAAATCAGTTAAGTGTGGTATTTTCTGTTTAAGAATTATTTTAACTTTTTCTGGGGGGACAGTTTTATAAATTTGGCAAGTAACTAATGAGAATAATGAAAGATGAAGTTTCCTGGCTTTGTAGGCAGAGTCTTTGCAGACAAGTGCTAAAAAGATACTCTGTTTTGGGGGTTGGAGTACATAAATTCATTAATAATTTTGGGTTAATAATAAGGCTATATCCCATTTGTAAAATACTTTATATAAGTCTAGAAAAAAAATCAGTGCTAGGGAGTTTTAAAAGTTTTTAATTGAACTACACTATTACTACTTTGTGTTCCAATAAACTGTTATGTTTCATTTAGGTTCAGAAACTGCAAGCTATACTGAAACCCATGATGCTCAGACGACTAAAAGAAGATGTTGAAAAAAAGCTGGCTCCTAAGGAGGAAACTATAATTGAAGTAGAACTAACTAATATTCAGAAAAAATACTATCGAGCTATTTTGGAGAAAAATTTTGCTTTCTTATCCAAAGGAGCAGGTCAAGCAAACGTACCCAATCTGGTTAACACTATGATGGAACTAAGAAAGTGTTGTAATCACCCTTATCTCATCAAAGGTAAATATATGATAAAGACTTATTTATTTTAAACTACTTCTGTGCTTTTATTTAAAATATGTAAGAAATTCTGTTCTAATTACTTGACATTTTCATCAGACTTTCCAAGGACTGGATTAGGTGGAAGCATTTGTGATAGATGGAAAGGAAGTTGTGACGCAGTTGCATATTTGAGGCCTGAAATGCGAACTTGTTGTTTAGTAGGATTTCACAGAACATTTAGAAGTATTTATCTTATGGAGACATTACATCTCTTTAAAAGCAGTATAAAGAAGAACTTTTAGAGCTAACTTTTAAAATCAACGCTTCTTGCAAGTGATGTGGTTTGTGTCACTCTTCATTGCTTTTCTCACTTAGTTATAACTAACTTGGATGTGTTTCCTGCTCGCAAGAAAATACACTTGAAGCTCTTGAAGTTTTTTTTCTATTTCAGTTGTAGTGGTCCGTCAGAAAAGTTATTTAAAATACTGGTTTTGAGAGACTCGTGTCCCACTTAAAATACTACAGAGACAAAAGGACTTGTGGGTTTTTACACCACACTTGAGAACAAGCTGTATTTTCTTTTTTGCGTGGGTTTTTTTTTTTTTTTCCCCCTGTGGTGTTCTGCTTAAAAACTGAAGTCTTGTTTTCAAAGAGCTAAGAAATAGGTGTTCTTTGGGTGTTTGTTCTGTCTGCAGCAGCTGCGAATGGGGGATATTTAGAGTACAAATGCTGGTTTTCGTAACTCAGTTTTGTGTGTATACAGATATATTTGTGTAGTTACACCTATAGGTACAGAAATGCATTCTTTCATAGGTGCTGAAGAGAAAATCCTTGGAGAATTTAAAGAAACTTACAGCCCCACTGCTCCTGACTTCCATCTGCAAGCAATGATCCAGTCTGCTGGTAAATTGGTTCTTATTGATAAACTCCTTCCAAAAATGAAAGCAGGAGGCCACAAGGTCCTTATTTTCTCTCAAATGGTGCGCTGCCTTGATATTTTGGAGGATTACCTTATACATAAAAGGTAAGATATTGCATATTCTGTCTCTTGTAGTATGTTGTTCTTAGTGGGCATCTCTTTGTTAGTGCAGGATTACACCATACCAAAAATAGGAATATCTTTATTTTTTAGCTAACCACTGTGGAACTTTCTGTGTTCCATGATGGCTTAGCATTTATTCACCAACAACTGAAAAACTTCGGAGAACAACTAAAGGGAGGTTGTTGAGTAAACAATGTGCTTTCAGTTTGTTGCTTTTACTTTTGCATGTTCTTGTACATGTGTGCTGTTTATATATTCCCTGTTAGAAACCAAGTAAGTCTGAGCTCAGCATTGCTCATCCAAATCTTAGGAAGCATAGAATGTGTTCTTTATTTACATTGTGTTGAGCTTGGACCAGACAGGGGTAATGTAACTCCTTAATCCCAACAGAATGTAAGTACAAAATGGTAAACAATTAGAGGTTGGGGTTATTGTATTAATGTAAAAATAAAAATGTGATTCCTATTTTTTCTAAATTATTATTTGTTTGAGTTTTGTATCAGAACTGAACTGCCAGACATAAAGCAGCTCCTTAGATGGGCTTTTAGAGTCACATATAAGAGCACTCTTTGATTATAGTGTTGACTTCATGGAAACTTAAGAGTTTAAGCATGTCACTAAGTACTATGGAGAAAGCCTTAGCATATAAAATCTAACCTTATACTTGGTTACAATCAGCAGTTGCTACGTCAACCTGAAAAGCTATAAAAAGGCATAGGTCTGGTTGTTTTAATAGTCCATTTCTTGGAATGTGCATACCACTTTGAAGTGTATGTTTGTCAGTGAATTACATAGTAATTTAGACTTAAAAGGTAAAAAACCCAAAAAATTTAGTAACAATGTCAAGTCTTCCTGCAGTGACTACTGGAATGTGTATCAAAAATCATTAGCAGATTATGTGAATATCTCTTTTTGTGATAATTTTATGCTTCTCGGGTTTTTTTTGTTTCTTCAAGCTGTCTATTTGAAATGAGAGCTCAACAGTTCATATGTTTTATTTTGATAGACTGATTTTAACTTTGGAGTAGTACTTATCCAGTGGAGAAAATAATTATTTTTCTATAATGATGAAACATCTAGACTAGTGAATCATATCTACAGGTAGAATGTTCTAAAACCTATATAAGCTGAAACTTGCTCTATGCCACGGTTTGATTAGAGGGAACACATGATTAGACTTAATACGTAACAGAATTCATGACTGTAGGAGATGGCTGCCTGCCAACATGCCTGTGGTCCTGGGGATTATCTGCTGTGCTAGTTTATAGCTGATTAAAAGAAAAATACTTGTGAGGCTTCTTGACTTGTTAGATACACAGTCAGCATCTTACTCCATTTACAGTGTTCAGGAGTATTTTCTCCATTTTTAAGCATTTCACTTATTTCAGAAGTTTCATGGGAGCCTTTGTAATTATCAAAGGTAGCAGACATCACAGTTTTGCTTCAGGCTTTTAAATGTCCTGGTTTTAGTTTAGGAAGCCCTGGATTCATTGATGCCTTGATTAAGTCTGTTAGAGCTGCTGTCACACCATTTTTGTTCCATTTCTTTTAACCATGACAGGATCAACATGCAGTTCATGCAGTGACAGCTCACAGAGTGCTGCTTTCTGCTGGTTACTTGGCTACCCCTAATGTGCTCAGATGATTTGGTACATAACACGGAAGTGCACTGTCATGCTCTTGTGGCCCTAAGCAGGGATCCAAGCACAACAGCATGTGAAAATGAAAATTTTTCAAGTGTCCGTATGGGACTTAAAGTTATGTTGTGTTAATGCAACAAAATACCATAGTAATATATGTTCCCTGGTATGTATAATCAGGTACCTGCTTTAATGGACAAAGTTCAGAAGAACTGGTCTTCAATTGGTCAGTATTTGGATTTGTTGATGTGTATTAGTACTACAGACATGCAAGTTCAGCCGTGATTCCTGGTAATGTTAGTTTGTATTGGTTTTATTCGCTGTAAAGAATAAATACACAAGCTGGAGATCTGTTCCCATCTCCATTTAAAATATTAAAAACTTTGTAATGATTTGTGTGTGTATATCTATGGCAATTTCCAGATACTTATATGAACGAATTGACGGGAGAGTACGAGGGAATCTCAGACAAGCTGCAATTGACCGGTTCAGCAAACCAGATTCCGACCGCTTTGTCTTTCTTCTGTGCACCAGAGCTGGTGGTTTGGGCATTAATTTGACAGCAGCAGATACATGTATAATTTTTGATTCTGACTGGAATCCTCAAAATGATCTGCAGGTAAACTCCTTCGATTGTAATAGTGAGGCTTAAGTCATCAAAACTGATTGACTATAAATTGGGTCACTTTGAATATTGTCTCTGGTTTGAACACGCATCATTTTAAAATGTCTAAGTTAGTTTTAAGGCATATGTTTAATGTTTTTGATGACATCTCCTGTCCAAGTATCAAGTATTCATCTGTGTTTGCTTGCTTCTGAACTTTTTCTTTCAAATTGATTACTCTCTAAAAGCACAACGTGGGTAAACTAAGTCAGTGCATTGATAAAAACCATGAAGATTTTGAGAACACTATGAAACCGGGATTTAGATTTTGCGTGTAGTGACTAACACAGTTTGTGGGAATAGAGCTATTCAGCTAAAATGTAATATATAGGAAAAGCTTACTAAGTATTAAGAAACAGTGAATTAGTCAAATCTAGGAATTGGATGCTGAAATGGAATCCGTCCTCAAGTTGCAGCTCCTTTACCATTTGTATCGGGCGTTGAGATAAACTACAAGCTAGTATGTCTTTTCATCTAGTGTTACAGCAAGAAAAATACCATTCAGTAGCATTCAGCACAGATCATCTGCATTTTACTTCCCTGTTTTTAGAAAGCTGTTCACAATATAGAAAATGTCTGATAGGTTCCACTTACTGATATGTGAATTGACTTCCTTTTGAGTTCATGCTGTTGCTTTTCAGATTGCGCTGCAGCAGAAAGAGTTTCTTAAAAGCATTGTATCTTATTCCTTGGTAAGTCTGATTTCTTATTGTTGTTCTCCCTTCCTTCAAAAGGCTCAAGCTCGTTGTCACAGGATTGGTCAGAACAAAGCAGTGAAGGTCTACAGACTGATAACACGTAACTCCTATGAGAGAGAGATGTTTGACAGAGCGAGTTTGAAACTGGGACTGGATAAGGCTGTCTTGCAGAGTATGAGTGGAAGAGAAAACAGTGTCGGTGGTGTATGTTGACTTATTTCTTAAAATAACTTTCTTTTGTAATCATGTGGGAACTATTTGAACTTACAGAAGGTACCTTTTTTCTGTCATTTACATCTCTTACGTTTTCTGATGTGGATTAGCAATGTAGCTGACATAATTTTAAATGTAGTGAGTTGGTCTGATAAATTTTTTACTGTTTCTTGCCTCTTAAGGTCCGAAGTCCTTGGAGAGGACAAGGAGAGATGTTTCCCTTTCTTTTTCTTTTGTTTCTTCTCATGTTAATATAGTATGTTACTTTAATACAAAATTTACATCTGATATTAACAGGTTGGGGTTTTTTTAAACTTCAGGTTCATGACAGTGTTGAGAATAGCCAAACCAAAAAAGCCACAGAGATTATTTCAGTTCTCAATTAGACCTGTCTCTTACTAATCTGGAATTTAAATTTCTAAATTATTAGGCACATGTAGGTTCAGAAACATTGTAAAGAGAAATAGAAAAGACTTGGGATTTTTTTTTCAACTGTCTAAAATCTGTTTTATTTACTCAGATACAACAACTCTCCAAAAAAGAAATAGAAGACTTGCTTCGAAGAGGTGCATATGGTGCCATTATGGATGAAGAAGATGAAGGCTCGAAATTCTGTGAGGAAGACATTGACCAAATTTTGCAACGTCGTACTAAAACTATTACAATTGAATCGGAAGGAAGGGGCTCCACATTTGCCAAGGTGCAGAAGCAGAAAGTTGTGTTTTGACAGTATAGAACTGTAAATGTAATTGATTGTTGTAAAGCT
Organism: Todiramphus chloris collaris; assembly: GCA_025345505.1. Classification (NCBI taxonomy): domain Eukaryota; kingdom Metazoa; phylum Chordata; class Aves; order Coraciiformes; family Alcedinidae; genus Todiramphus; species Todiramphus chloris. The sequence goes on from JANVCC010000037.1 coordinate 5,898,074, forward strand.
TATGCTTTTTCTAAGTTATGCTTACTTTCATCTTAGCGTGTGTGTATGTTGGGTACATTTTTTGGGGGGTTCTCACATACTGAGTTTGTATCAATGTGCACATAGAAAAATCACATGTGTGCATCAGATGATGTAACTGACAGATGCACAGCATATTTGAGCAAAGATGAGTAATAGGTGTGTGCTGCTTTTGAAAAGGCTCGGATTTATGTGAGATAGTATGGACTGCATTAACCAAGAATATTAAAACCACTTTGTTTATGGATCCATTTGTATTCATATGTATAGATTTGCCTCTCCTTTTAATATATGACAAATAGTTAATAAAATGAAATATTGGGTCAGGCTTACTGTAATAATGCCTACACAAGGGGTATAGTTTGAACCTTGAACTTAACTGGTAAGAATTTGATAAGCAAAATAAGAAAGCTCCTAAAATCGCAGGGAGGTGGTGTGTGTATGTGTATATATATATAGTCATATATATATATGACTATAAGGTCTTGGGAGTAACAGTCTAGAATAAAGTTGGACTGACACTTTCTAATAGATTTTGATAGGGAGGAGAAAAATGGCATCCAAAAAACTATGCTGTAAATTGGGTGAAGAGAAAAAAAAAAAGAAGAAAATTTAGACTCCTTAATTTACAAAGCATGTGTAAATATGAATTTGAACAAATAAAAAATCAGGTAAATTAAAAAAAATAGATAAATTATTTTTTAACAAATATATCAAACAATATAACTGATCTTGGAACATGGGTTCTTCACAAATGCAGCTGCAACAATTAAAAAGAAACTAGAACAAAAGCAAAGTAAAAGGAAAACTTCTAAAAATATAAATTTATATTTATTATAGTTATAATAATATTTATAAATATTATTGTACATTTATTTATGTTCTTATATATTGCTGATTGTGGCTTGAATAAGAAATAGGCTCTTAAACAAAATCATCGTCACTGTCTTTTTATCAGAGGAGTTAAAATTTTTACATGTATTTACTCTTTTCCCAAAAGCAGTGTATCAGGAATTTTTTTTAATGCCTTCTGAAATTAAGCTTATTCCATGCTCTCAAGCTTTGATTGTTGGTGGTTTAAACACTCCTTTGAAATTTCCCTCAAGCGAGTACTTTTGCATGAGATGAAATCCCTAAATGCTGATAAGCCTCTTCAAAAGACTCTATTTTCTTCCATTCAAGTAATTTAGATTCAGACTTAGAAGCAGAAGAATCTTGCTGCTTAATGTTCTTCTCTCATGATGGTGCATAAAAGTTCATTAGATTTTTCTGATACGTTATGGATCTGATTTTAAAAAAATGAAGGGGGAGAAGAACTTTGGAGTTGCTTTACACTATAAGTGACTTCTGAAGTCTTAACAGCTGCTTAGAAGGCTTTTGAAGAAATAAGGTTATGCAGTGTTCATAGCACTGAGGTATTCAAGCTCTACAAACTTTTGATATATGATGTTGGTAAGATGTAGTTTTATTTATTACAGGCTAGTTTTGTTGCCTCTGGAAACAGGACTGATATTTCACTAGATGATCCCAACTTCTGGCAGAAATGGGCCAAAAAAGCAGAAATAGATATAGATGCTCTCAGTGGTAGAGTAAGTACTTCTCTTTTAAATGCATGTTTTTTCAAGTATTTGCTTGCTGTTGAATTCTGACATAGCAGGTGTAGGATCAAACTTTTTGTGCTGGTTAGTTTGTGCATAGGTAACCACCCTTCTGATAGCTTCAGTATTTCCTAGCTCCTTGCTGTCCCAAAAGAGTATTGGGGTGTTTGGGGTGGTTTTTTGGTTTTTTTTTTTGGTTTTTTTTTTTGGTTTTTTTTTTTGTTCAGTTTGTTTTTGTTGTTGTCAAAGACCTGGAAATGGTTGAAAGTATGTTATTGTTCTGACTGCTCTGTTTCTCTGTCTGTAAATCCTGGGCTGGTATGAAACCCATTTTTGTTGCCTTAAATACCACACAATGTTTTACTTGGTGTACAGGTGTTTACTGAGATGTCTTTATAAAATACCTATTAATGACATGAGAGAAAAATTCTTTCCAAACTGAAGAAAAGCTTCTCAACTGTTTCTCTGATAAGGTCTGTTCTGAAATTTTGCAGAACAGCCTGGTTATTGATACCCCAAGAATTAGGAAACAAACACGGCCCTTTAGTGCTACGAAAGACGAGCTGGCCGAGCTGTCTGAAGTGGAGAGCGAGGGCGATGACAAACCCAAGCTCCGCAGGCCTTGTGACCGTTCCAATGGATACGGAAGGACAGAGTGCTTTCGGGTGGAAAAAAACTTGCTGGTCTATGGGTATTGTATTCATCCTTTTTCATTCTAGCAAGCTTAAAGAAATCCATGTGATGAATTGTATTTAGGGAGTAACTTACGGCTATATTACTTATAACCTGGTGTGTTTGTATATGGAATTTATTTAGAAAAAGAATTTGTGTGAATTGATCATGCACCCTCTATAGATCTTTCTGGTAATTTGCAATTGAAGAAACATTAAATAAGTGAGGTGAAAAAACATTTCCTCTAGCTTAAAATGGGCACCGTGGTAGTCCCTCTCAAAATTATTGCAGTAAGTGCTGCAGACAGGCTCAGAATTCTGTAAATAAATAAATATGTGAAATAAAGGCTTGGTAATTGAACTTGATGTTCATAATTGCAGAACATCTTGCACTTTCATGAGGTGCAAATAGGAACTGAAAATATAACCAGTTATTTTAAGCACACTTATATCAGATATCTTGATTTGGAAATAAAATCTTTGGTCTTCTCTCACTCATCTAAAAAGATAAATGACTGTGTGCGGTTAACAGTATGAGTTCCCATCAGTTTTTTGTCTTAGAAGCCTAAAACAATCATCCATATATTTTTTGTAAACAGGCAGGTTTTCTTTAAAACTCTGTTTTAAACAGATGGAGTTCTGTTGCAAATGTTACTTTCATATTTCCACTCAGTAACCTAAGCTGAAGGAAAAAGAAAGGTCAAAAGCTAAGTATTTTATAGAGAAATTCCTAAGCTACCCAAATGTTTAACTTCTAAGTGCTGATTTGTGATTTGTGTTTTACTTTGGGCTAGGTGGGGTCGGTGGAGAGAAATTTTGTCACATGGTCGCTTCAAGAGACAGCTGAATGAACAGGATGTGGAGATAATTTGCCGAGCTCTATTAGCCTATTGTCTTGTGCACTACAGAGGGGATGAGAAAATAAAAAGCTTTATATGGGATCTCATTACCCCAACAGAGGATGGGCAAACTCGGGAGTTACAGAATCACCTTGGTAAGGACCTCTGTGTTTCTGCAATTAAATGTCTTCCTATGTGCATGCTTGTGGTATTGCAATAAAAACTGGTGAAAATTCTCTCTGAATTCATGCTACTTAAAATAAATGGAATTTATTCCAGATACACAATTCAACTGATGGGAAAAGAAGCATCATTTCTGCTTAGCTTTGTATTTGATGGCTAACCCAAATGGCTGGGTGTACTGAGTAGGCTTTCTTTTCATTTCAGTTCATAAGAACCTGTTCTCTTTCACAATAGGTGACAACACATGTTCGGTTTTTTTATTCTTCCCCCCCCCGGCTTTGTCCTTCACTGGTGAAATGTACTCCAGAGATGCTCAAAAAGTCCAAACAGTAAAAACCTCATATCCAGAGACTGATGCTAGTATTTGTTCTGCACTGCAGGTCATAATACTGCTGCAGGATACAGAAACTATAAGTATCACGAGGATCTATCTACCTGTTGCTCTTACTGCTTTTTTTTTTTTTTTTTATAGGCTTATCAGCCCCTGTCCCTAGAGGAAGAAAAGGAAAAAAAGTGAAGACCCAGCCTAGCACTTTTGATATACACAAAGCAGAATGGCTTCGAAAATACAATCCAGAACATCTGTTGCAAGATGAAGGATACAAAAAGCACATAAAACACCATTGCAACAAGTAAGCAGTAGCTGAAGTGTGAATGAATGTCTTTCACTGTTCATGTAAAGGTTCTTTTTTCTTTTAATTCTTCAGTGTCTTAGAAGACTTCAGAATATTTGTGGTACTGTGCAGGAACAAGATTTAGTGGTGTTAGCTTGTTTAGAATAAATAGGTTGCAGTGTATTAGGAGGTGAACTGAGTATTTCACATTTAAAATAATTGTTAAAATTTTTAAAGAAACTGTGTATGTCTGTACAGAGAAAGAGAAAGCTTGCTAGTATGTTTGGGGAGCCTTGTAGTAGCCAAAGGACTAAAGAATTTGAGTGCTTAGCAACGAATCTCAAAGCACTAATGTCATTGCCCCTCAATCTTATATGCTGCTTACCTGTCGTGTTTTCTAGGCTTCTGAGAATCTGAGCTACTAGTTTGCTTGATGAAAGCTCATTCGTAACCATAAATGGGCTTGTTCTCCATAAATAATTTTTCTGTAGCAAATCTTGTCATACCCTATTTGAAAACTTCATACAGGTGTAGTCAGGAACTAAAATGAAGCGTGGAGAAGCCATTGGGGTCATACACCAAATTCTGAGAAGGAATAAAAAGGTGATGTGAAAGATGTTCATTATCAGCCCACTCAATTGTTTCTAAGGGGATTTGCCAAGTAGGAAAAGGGAAATAGTGCTTTGTTCTTAGCAGTGTTTTATGAAGCAGCTGAGGAGTGTTCTGCTGTCCCTGGTCTTTGCCTAGGATTTGTTATAATTTTTTCAATTAAGTGATTTGTAGAAGTGATCATGACAAAAAGTTAGGTGACATAAATTGGAGAATATATTCGAACTGAAGGAAGCATGTTTTGGGAAAAAGGCTTGAAGGATTGGTGATTATTACAAAAGACACAGAACCGCTCACAGCTATTGAAAGCTCTTAGAATGCTAATCTTTGTGTTTCTTTTTAGGGTCTTGCTTCGAGTAAGAATGCTGTATTACTTAAAACAAGAAGTCATTGGTAATGAATTCCAAAAGGTGTTTGATGGAATTGATGCCAGGTGAACTATAGAGAGGGTTTTTGTTTATTTTAAATGTAAACTGTCAAATGAAAATTCAGAAATCTTCCGAGTCCTGAATAAGAAATGTTAAACTGAAGTATTTGTATCCTTAAACTGTAATAAAAATGTTCTAGTTCATTCTTTGTTTGATAAACATTTTGTATTGATATGAACTCCTGATTCCTATTTATGAGTCTAGCTATATGAAGTAAAATTAAGTCAAATAGAGTGAAAAAGTGAGTGAAAGATGGAATTATATACTTGAGTTTCTAATTAGTGGGGTGTTTTTCCAGCCTCTTTATGCAGACTTTTGGTTATGTGCTGCATATTCCATTAATTCTAATTTATTTTTTAATGGAAGAATTGACAATTGGAAATGCCTGAACTCACTGTTACAGGAGCTTTTGGCAGATGGAAAGTTTTAATTTGATTCAGAAAGCTGATATAAACATTTGTGGAGGAACGGTCCATCTCATGGTCTTAAACACAAAAGCAAATAATCCTTGGTTTGCTAAGTTGCAAGCATGAGCTGCTAGGAGTTGGCAGAGTTTATGGAGGGAGGAAGAATATTATATGCTTGTTCCACTAGCATATTCTTTCCCTGTCTCTGTCAAACACAAAATACCAAGCAGACTGGGTGTTTTGTATTGCTGTTTTTATGGCCTTATTGAATGCCAAGTTGAAAAATAGTATGCCTCAGGGTTTTTTAGGTTATCAAAATAAATCTTACGGATAAATTAGTAGTGTGGCTTATGTGGCATAACCATCTACTTTTTAACTGTTACTTGATATTAAATAACATTTAAAACTGAAACATTTCAATCCTAGGACTCGTGTTACAACTTTCAAAGTAATCTTTGTATTAGTTTGAAGTACTTTGCTGGATATGGAATGTTTTATGTATCTATCTTCTCTTGAAGAGAGAAATTTAAAAATCCCACAAAGTGCAAATGTACAAGGCGGGGGGGGGGGCAGAAATCTTGCTCTGACTGTTACTGATGTGGGTGTGCTGTTCTCCTTAGTGAAATTGATGTTTGGGTCCCTGAGCCAGATCATTCTGAAGTTCCTGCTGAGTGGTGGGATGCAGATGCAGATAAATCCCTTTTAATTGGAGTTTTTAAACATGGTGAGTAATATGGATGACTATGTACATGCTTCCCCACTCCTCAGTATAATTATCCTAGACTCAATTTTTTTTTTTTACAGGTCACTCTGAAAGTTTAATTTGTGATACTTTTTTTTTTCCCTTGTAGGTTATGAAAAATACAACACTATCAGAGCAGACCCAGCACTGTGCTTCTTGGAAAGGGTTGGCAAGCCAGATGAAAAAGCAGTTGCTGCTGAACAGAGAGCAAATGATTATATTGATGGGTATGAGCACTTAAAAGTGGGTGTGAATGTTTTGGGGCCTTAAAGTAAACAAGACTGAATTTATGTGTTGTACTTTATCCTCTTACCTGGTGTTACACTAGTTTCATGTCATTGTTTTGAAGGATACTGAATCGGGGCGGGGGGGGGGGGGGCAGAGGCTACATGATTTACTGTGTTTTCCGTGTATCAATACTGCTTTGATTTTACTTCTGTGGAGTTGAAGAGAGTTAGGAACAGCATAACAGAACCATTGAAGTTTGGGATTTCACAGTTAAAGGAAAAGTAGCAATTGTTATTAACAAGGACTCTACCTTGTGTTGCTGTATCAGAAATATTACTTAGACTGTGAAGTGCAAAAGCCTTTAGAGGTTGAGTACAACAGACCTGTTTAACTTGATTTCAGGTCAGTCAGCTGGGTGTATTAGTCTTGTGTAGCTAACGAGTGACCCCAGTAGATCAACTTGAGTATCACTGATAACTGCTGAAAGGGAAAAGTGCTTTTATTCATTGCTTCATCAGTGAGGTTAGCAGCTTGTGCTCATGGAGGAATCTTTGAATGAGCTAGTGAATTGCAGTGTCAGGATTCAAGCACAAGCTACTAAGATATACTTTCCTCATTTCAAATAGGAAGTGAAATACAGTATACCTAATTAAATTTATGACTTATGCTTAATTGAAGAGAGTGTAAGGACTTCTGAGATACTACTAAGATGGGTTCTTCTGTTGTTGAAATTTTAACAGGGATGTAGAAGATCCAGAATACAAACCAGCACCAGCAATGTTTAAAGATGACATAGAGGTACAGTAGGCACCTATTACTATCTCCTTTTTTTTTTTTTAACATACTTAGAATGTAATACTTCCACCTTGTCATTGAGCAAATTATTACATGGTTTCTATATTTCTCTAAACTGATAGAACTTGCGTTGTGTGATTCTGCAGTTGTGTGGGCAGGGTGGAGTAGAAGGGAACTGTATTATGCTGAGGTGTACCTTGTTAGCCGTTTGTCGTAGGTGTTTAATACTCTTGGTTTTTGTCATATTCATAAATTGTTTGCAAAACTAACAAGTTGAATCTAAATCTCTGAAGAGGACTACATTTGAAATTTTGCTTCACTTCTGTTTTTCTACAGGATGATGTTTCATCCCCAGGTGATCTAATAATAGCAGATGGAGGTAAATATATAAAACTTCAAATCTGAGCCAGTTTACTTTGTTTTGAATTCTTTAATTTCCTGACTCAGCTAAATTATATTTAGATTGCCTGATGTAGAACTGTAGGCACTAGCAATGATTAACTTCTTGATTTCTCCTGTGACTTTGTTTTAAATAGATGGACAAATGATGGAAGGAGACAAAATCTATTGGCCAACTCAGTCTGCCTTAACAACACGTCTTCGCCGCCTAATAACAGCTTATCAACGAACAAGTAAAAATAGGCAGGCCCAGCAGATCCAGACAGCATTCCCAATACAGACTAGTGTGATGCAGCCTCCATATGAAGAAGCTGCTCTAAATCCGAAGATGGCTGCTAAGATTGAAAGACAGCAAAGGTATGTGCAGCATGCATATACACAGTTTTAATACATCCTTATATAAGAAATAATAATTGCCATCTGTGTGAAATAGTAAAGAAAATGACAGAGTTCCCATTTTATTTTCTTGCTGATCAAGATGGACGAGAAGAGAAGAAGCTGACTTTTACAGAGTTGTGTCAACGTTTGGAGTGGTGTTTGATCCTGAAAGGGGACGGTTTGATTGGACCAAATTCAGAGCAATGGCAAGACTCCATAAGAAAACCGATGAGAGCTTGGAGAAGTACTTGTATGCGTTTATGTCCATGTGCCGGAGAGTCTGTCGTCTCCCCTCAAAAGAAGGTGAATGTCTATATTTAATTTTTGTAGCTGTATCTTTCATTTCTGGTGCCACTCATTATCTTGCAAAGGTTTTTCTTTCATATATTCCAAAATAAAAACAGGGGAGGAGGAAATAAGGAAGCATGCTAAGTGTAAAATTGAAAGCTTATGATGGGGAGATACATATTAGCTGGTTAAAAGCATCTACTTCTGATATCAGTTTGCAGTGGAGTGTGTTTCTTTTGCCAGATTCTCATCTTTGTTTTCTTTTAATACAGAACTCGTAGACCCAAACATTTTTATCCAACCGATTACAGAGGAGCGTGCTTCTCGGACTTTGTATCGCATTGAACTCCTGAGGAAAGTGCGCGAACAGGCTCTTAGACACCCGCAGTTGTTTGAACGACTAAAACTATGCCAACCAAACCCAGACTTACCTGTTTGGTGGGAGTGTGGGACTCATGACAGGGATTTACTTATTGGAGCTGCTAAACATGGCGTTAGCAGGACAGATTATCATATTCTTCGTGATCCTGAACTCTCATTTATGTCTGCCCAGAGGAACTATAATCAAAATAAAGTAGCACTCTCAAGGACTTCTACTCCACTCTTGCATCAGTACCAGATGGCATTATCTGCTTCTCCTCTTACACCTCAGTCAAGATTGTCAGATGCTAAAGTGAATGCTTTCGAGGACACAAAAGCTAAAAATGAAAATCTGAAAGAGGACCCTCAGTCATCTGAAGAGGAATCTATGTCTACAGAGGAGACACAGACAATAATGAAATCTGAACCTTTGAGTCCAAAAAATGGCACGCCTATACAAAACACAGACCACAAACCTAGCGTGAAGACTGAGACAGACAGGCGCATGGTGGCAGCAAGGACAGAGCCTCTAACTCCAAACCCAGCTTCCAAAAAGCAGAGAGTCGGCAAAAGGGGATCTGACTCTAGCTCTGATTCAGATTCTGACTCGGATAGATCATCCTGTTCTTCCAGGTCATCATCTTCATCCTCTTCGTCTTCCTCATCTTGCTCACACTCTCGATCAGGCTCTAGCTCCTCATCATCTTCATCCTGTTCTTCGGCATCTTCATCCTCCTCATCATCATCCTCCTCATCATCGTCGTCGTCATCATCATCGTCTGAAGAGAGTGATAGTGATGAAGAGGAGGCACAGAAACGTGGTATGTTTGTAGTCTTATTTCTGAGGTATAACTTATAAACTAAGCAAGTTTATTCTTAACGGAAAAATGTCAAAAAGAAATTATTAAATCCTACAAAAGCAAATTTAAATGAACATACTTGCTTGATTCTGTAAGAATGCCAGGGATACAGCATTTTCTTCGCTTCATGTCAGTGGCTTGGATGAGTGACTTAGGATTTGTTGACAGGTTCCCTAAGCAAGCGTACTGTGCAGGTGGTTCATGTGTGGGAGTCTTGAATGGCTGGTGTTTTCTGGAAATATATATATATTCTGTGTGTGTATTCCTGGCTACTGTTTCTTTTTCTTCCTAAATATAGAGACCCTTTTGGTTTCCCCGGGCTGTTTTTTCCGCTTTCACTCACCTGTCTTTGTAGCTTTTTCATTGTGCTCTTGTGAAATGTGCAAGCTTCCTTCTCTCCAAGCTATCAAGTAATGCAAGCTGCTTTTTCCTCTAAGGTGGTGGTGGGCATGCAGCATACTTGCACTGGAAATTTTCAAATGCTTAAAAATCCATACCTGATTAGCGAAGACAGATAATTGTAGAGCTTAGGACCAAATTACATAGACACTTTTGAATGTTTCAAAGTAGAAGCAAAACCATCTGATCAGTGATGTAACACTTTTAATAAACCAAGCAAGCATTGTGTAATAACTTCCTTTTTTAAAGTGCTGTGACGTGTCCTCAATTTGTGCCCTCTTGTAATGTGAAAAGAATATGAAGAGATATCTGTACTGCGTGATGACAAATGGTAGCAAGAAGAGGATGAAGTTAGGCAGTGGTATTACAGCATAAATAAAGAAGCTTACTCTCCCCCCCCCCCCCCCCCAATATCTCAGGGAAAAAGGGAGTGTGTTAATCAGATGGATCCTCTTGTCTGTGGAAATAACAAATGGAAACCATGGGGTTAATTTACTGGGAAAATTATTACTGGGCAAGTAAAATGCCACTTAAACAAAATGATTAAGATGCTGAAGCCTGTAGCAGTTGAAGAACACTTTGAGAGGAAACGGTTGTATGCAAGCATTAAAACAGTGAGAAAAAAGGAAGCTTATATGACATAAATATTTAGATTTAGATGGTAGATACTCTAACATGTGCTACAAATCCAAATATTAGGCTTGCTTTCTGCCAGCTCAGTCTGTTTAGGTGAGTAATTCTGCCATCCTCAGATTGCAAAATCTTGTACATCAGTCAGCCTTTTTTTTGTGGCTATTTGGCTGTAAACTGGTATTGAAGAGATTGCTAAATGCTGGAAAAATCTCTTAACTTCATCTGCATTTTCATTGTAAGTTTAGGTTTTATTTCATACCTTGTGCAACTGTCACGGACCTTTGACATCCTTCCCACATTTCAAACATCCTTTAAGAGAGAGATAAATTGTATCAGACCACTCAATATGTAGCTCTTGATAAGGACAAATTTGAGTTCTATGGAATTGTCCCTTAATACTCTCACTCGCTGTGCTGAAGTGCTATTAACTTTTTTGGGCTATTTCCCCATATCCTAGTGACAGTTACATTGTTGTCCAGATGGAGGCAAAAGTAAAATAATAACAGGAGAAGTCTTAAGACCAAGGACCACTGGAAAGATATTAGGAAAATGTCCTTTGTGATTAAAATTTTTAAAATTAAATGATGCAGCCACATTTATTGAAGGCATGGAACATGCAGCATTTTATCCATGAAATGGGATGGGGTTTTTTAAGTATTATCCTAATATATTTGCCATATTCTGGTGATGGACACGTTTCATTTCAATTTAACTCTGTATTTCAGTGCACTTTGGCTTATGAAGAAAATATATTTCCATAAGTAAGGACTCTGTCCGATTACTCTGAAGCATGTTTGTTTTCAAACAGCTAAATGTTCAATATGTTAAGCTCTTGAAATATTTACAGGAATGTGTGTGGAATTTACACTCCCAGTTAAGGATCAACAGTCATCTTGAAAAACCTAACAGATTAATTCTTTGGTTTAACTCTGTGTTTGGACTTTCTGTGAACACTATTCTGTGTGTTTTGTTTGCCTGAACCTCTTACAATGAGTGTTTAACTGCTTTACAACAGCAAATGATATTAGTGATTTTATTTTAGCAGAAGGAACCCCACATATAAAAGCATATGATGAAGAGAGTGTAGCCTCTCTGAGTACAACTCAAGATGAGACGCAAGACAGTTTCCAAATGAACAACGGGACACCAAATTCCACTTATCTCCTACAAGGTGGATACATGTTGGCTGCATCCTACTGGCCAAAGGCAAGTTTATACTAGTACTTTGAAAATCAGAGTTGTAGGGGAAGGTGCTCTGTGACATTGGTAGTCAATTAAATACATAAAAACTGAGTTGTGGGGAAAACTTGGAGGAAAAAAAAAACCCACAAAATCAACAGGATTTCGTTCATGGTACATAATAGTAAAATTAAGACACAGCATTTTATACATTAGTTGTATAGCTGTGTCTGTAAAAGAGATAATGTTTGCATAGAAAACAAAACTTTAGAGGTAGTATATTGAAGATGAGATAAAATCATCCAAATACCTGATTAAGTCCTGGAGAAAACTTGTTTAGAGTAGTCCAAAAGAATGTAAAAGATGAAACAGAAGAAGAAAGTAGTTAAGCTGAGTATTGGAACAACTTTCTTTAGAGTAGTAGGAGTCCTGCAGCTGCTTTGGAAAATCCTAAGTCATGTTAAAATACAGGCTGGCTGAAGCACCAACATAATTCAACTTTTGTGTTAAATTGAACTATATGATTCTGTATGTGAATTAGTGACATTTTAAAGTATACTTTGAGAAGATAATAAAACTAAGTGACGTGAAATGCATGTTATTTAAAAAAATACTGAATATTTTTAAGCTTTTCAGTTGTATCTGAATTTCAGTGACCAACAGAGCTTGGAAGACCATAGAGCAGCTTATTACACTTTCTGTTACTAGATTGACTAAGATACTGAAGCAAACCCTGTGAACTGTTGGAATGCCTGGTCACTACAGAAACTGTCAATTTTAAATGCTTTTTTTTTTTTGATAGGTTTATTTCCTGACATGTAAGGAAAATGAGACTGACTTGGACATTTTCTGGCTCTAAAAAACCGACTTGCTTTTATAGTCAGTGTTACATTCACAGATTTTTAGTGTGCCACTTTTTTTTTTTTTAAGTGTAAGAAAGCCCATGTGATGTTAACTTGTGTAACAGATTTTTTTGATGCTTATATTTTTCAGTAGTTCTAAAGAAATTTTAGAATGTTTAGTGTGCTGCTAGGCATAGGGTATATGGAAAAAAAATAAAAATACACTGGCATTTTAATTAAAAAAACCCCTGTAATTTCAAAACCTCCTTCTGTGGAACAGGTAAGAGTTGCAAATCAGCTTGAAAATTTACAGACAGATAACAAGCTTGTAAGGAAGGACAAGTGTCAAGGTCAAGCCATTGAGGGTAGTCTGAAAAAGAAGGCAGTGCAGGAGAGAAAAGGAGGATGAAACAGGGAAAAAGGGATGTGTAGGATCTGACCTTCAGGAGCACTTAATAATAGTTGTTGTTCTGTTTGCTCCTGGAAGATGCATTTAAATTACAATACTACTTTTCTTAAGTTTTGAATCTTCACTTTGAGAAGGGGAACAGAACTTTCATGTCACAGGTGTTTGGCAGACTGAGAAATGACAGAGTGTACAAAATTAGACCTTTTTTTAAATACAGGAAAGCATCTTGAACTTGGGAAAAAGCATTTGCTTACAGAGCAGGTAATCTTAGAGTTCACAATTTTTATTTGACTACTAATTGCAGTCTGAAATTGTCAGAAAAGTTGGCAGTTTCTGGAGTCTGCACATACTTAGCTTAGTTTATTGGGACTCAAGATTATGCATTTTCGCAGGTGTGTGAAGTCAAATCTATGTTTCATATCTAAAGAATGTGAAGGAGGGAAAATACAGTTTCAAAAGCTAAAATGAGACATGAATAAAAGTCTGCAGCTTTAGTTTTGTAAATGCTGTTGCCAGCTATGTCATGGTGCTGCTTGCAGGTGCAGACCCTGCTACCGATGAGTCAAAGCCAGACCTACAAATGCTACTTTAGTTGTTTCCATCTCTTTTCTTTGCAAGTCAGTGAGATAATGTATTTCAAGCATTTGCAAGCCCCAGACCTTGTATACATGAAAGAGACTGCATATTTGTTTACAGGTGGTGAAATGAAATACAGGGGTGGTTTTCACAAACTTTTTTACAGGAAATTGATACAAATCCATGAACTTGGAAATCTTCTAAGTCCAAGTTAAGTGATTAAAAATGTTGTCAATTCTTCTCTTTAGAATTAGAAGATAATACACAAATGTAACATGTACAGTGTTGGTGAGCATTACATTTACAAAAACATTTATCTGTTTTTTTAGGATCGAGTCATGATTAATCGACTCGACAGTATTTGTCAAACAGTGTTGAAAGGGAAATGGCCTTCGGCAAGAAGGAACTATGACAGCAATACGGTGGCATCTTTCTACACAACCAAACTTCTGGATAGCCCGGGTGCAGCTGCAGATTACAGTGAACCCAGTGCACCAACACCTCCTCTTGCAGGTGTCAAAGATGAATACGACCAGTCGCCACAGATGTCAAAGGTGAAGAAGCATGTACGAGAAAAGGAGTTTACAGTGAAAATCAATGACGTATGTTTATTTTTATTGCCCTAGGACCTGATTGCGATTGCGGTGTGCGGCATGCTTTACCTGCAAGTGGCTGCCTGCTCTCACTCTCACTTCCTTCACACACTTGTTTGTGGGTATTTGGGTCTGCTGCTTCTGGGCATTGAGGGTTTGGGTTTGGGTTTTCTGGGGTTTTTTTGAGGCAGTTTTGTTTTTTTAGTTTGTTTCTTTTTAAAATTTGCATAAGCCACTGGAAGGTGTTCTCGTTTTATCCCTCTGAATTGAAATGTTGACATTCTGGTGCTTCCTCAGGCACCCAGTTTTGTACTGTTTCTGAGAAGTCTGGTTAATAAATAAAAGTATTTATGATGTTTGGCTTTTTTTACACAGAGTCACAGAATGTTAAGGGTTGGAAGGGACCTTGAAAGATCATCTAGTCCAACCTCTCTGCCAGAGCAGGAAACATTTTTTTTTTTAAAATATGTTTTTAAACATTTAGTATGTTCTATCCAGCAAGAACTTTATTACTTCATTGCCTCTTAAAAGGTTATAGGTAAATTTCCCAGTTACAATGCAGACTAGAAGTTTCAAACATTTTTCACATCTGTGTTTTGAGACCAGTTTGTAGTGTATAAAAATGTATGAAAACTTTCTCTTGTAATTGGTTTTGACATTTCTTTAGGACTGGATCAGGGAGGTAGACAGCTGCTCAGTGTCTGGATTTTTCAGTTAACACAGTAGATAATTTAAAATTCATAGAAACAATTCCAAGAAGTTTCTGTTCAGATTTGCTTTTTATGTTGTGGAAAAGAAAGACTTGGTTTAAGGTCTAATAAATGTTTTCATTCTTCCTCAACTCTTCTGGAGTAACTATTTGTATGTGAGAATCCTGATCATCAAGTAGTTATTTCTGCTTCAGAAGAGACTCTTCTAACCCTGGCATTTATTTAACAGGAAGGTGGTTTGAAATTGACTTTTCAGAAGCAGGGACTGTCTCAGAAAAGGCCATTTGAAAGCGAGGAAGGTGCACTGGGACAGCAGCAGTACCTGGCTCGGCTACGTGAACTCCAGAATGCTTCAGAAACCAGCCTTGTCAACTTCCCAAAATCACTTCCCAAATCAGGTATATAGAATGTCAGAGGGCATAAGGGTTAGTATTAAATCTTGCCTTCTGGGTTCTTCTGTTGATCTATATGTATAGGCAGCAGTGGGAGAAGTTTGCAATATTGTTCATTCTAAACTGCAGGCTAGAGGAATTCTCTCCAGTATGTTACAGACACTGGGCACCTGAGTTGAGGCATGAGGTTGGATCACATAGATACTCTCTCTCACTGTCAGTTACTGTAATGTTCATTTATTAGAAGGATGATGTTATACATTATAAACACCCACATAAGAAGATTTTAATAAATATACACTGCATCACTCTACAGTGGCAATAATCAGTTGAACTCGGAACTTTTTGTGGCTAGTTTGTAAGTAAAGATGAAGAGTTTCAGATTTATGCCTGTCTCAGTTTGCACTCCTCATATCCTGTCATGTAAAGGAACAGTGGAGGACAGTAGTCTAGAAACAATTTTTTACTTATAGGCAAAAACTTATAGTTTATTTTCACAAAAAATAATAGTAGGTGTATACTGACAAATAAAAATGAGCCTTAAGTAAGCAGTTAAAATATGGATTAAAATATTTGAACTTATTAGCATTGAGTACCTGATTTAGGCCAGCTGCTGATTAAATGACTGCAGTTCACTGAGATTGCAGATGTATGTGGGTGAGAACATTTCCTTTAAAAAAAAAAAAAAACAAAAAACCTGCCCTCCACTTCATTTTTTACATACTTGTTCTCTTGCAAGACACCATTAGGGTCATCTTACAAACATGTATTTAGGGATGTCTGCCTCTTATGTGTGTGTGATGTCAGCAGTTTTTTAACAGCTCTCCTCCCTGTACAGATTTATTTGGAGGGAGTAGGAGGCAGTAATAGAAAATGTCATAGTAGAGTGGTTTTTCAGAACCTGGTATTAATAGTGGTTTAAACAGTCATAAACCAACAGGCAAAAATTACATTCACTTGCACCATTTCAAGTAATTTATTTCATTTTTTTATTCAGATATGTTTCTTGTTATAAACAGTTCTGCTATCTGACAATAATTTTATTGAAACATTAATTAGGTACTTCCAGTCATTTAACAGCCAGTGCCAATGGAGTTATAGCTGACAGTCAGCCTGTAGTCAAAAAGAGAAGAGGAAGAAGGAAGAATGTGGAGGGAGTTGATGTCCTCTTCATAAATAGGAATAAACAGCCTAATCATGTAAGTAAACTTGATTTTTTGTGTCCAAAAATAAGGTTCAGATTACTGTTTGTGCCTTAACTGAGCATAATCAGCTGTGAGTGTACAACAAAAACTTTATTACTCAGAGCTGTTGGGTTTGGGATATTTTTCTGCAGTTGTTCATTGACAGTTTGACTATACAAAGGGGAACTGGTAGAATTTTACTAAATATTAGATACAATATTGATAACTATTTTAAAAAAGGAAGTTTAAATCTAATTAGCTATTAACTTGTAACTGTTGTTAACAACACATTGTTAAAAACTTGATATTTGACCTACCAGTGATTTCTGAGAAAAATGTGTTACAGGAGCTGATTGTACAGTGACTTAAAAGGGAGCTGTCTATGGCATGAGTAGTCTCACTGAGTCCTTGAGTGTGTGCATAATTACCTGCAGGCCTGTGGCCTTCATTTTATCACACACAAAATAATTGTGGTGTTTTTTCTGTGGAGAACTTAGTCAAATGTTTTTTAATTTCTCCAGGTTAATCCAGGTATTAACTCCTGTCAAGTTGCTGCAGGAATAAACCCAGCACTCGCTTACACGCAGTCCCAAGGCATTCTTGATGCAGAGAGTCCAGTTCCTGTTATTAACCTAAAAGATGGAACAAGGCTTGCAGGTGATGATGCCCCCAAAAGAAAAGATTTAGAAAGGTGGCTTAAAGAACATCCTGGATATGTTGAAGATTCAGGGGCTTGTATTCCTGTGAGTATTCCTTTCAGCTAAATAGTAAAATATTCCTCATAAAATGTATTTGGATTTGTAGCCTATTACATGGAATTACTCTTTAGTTGTTCTTCTACTTTACTTAAAAAAAAAAAATTATTTTTACATCACTTGAGTTCTGCTAGCATTCCTTTTCCCTCACAAGTGTAATTGCTAAGCAAAACTAAACAAAGACATTAGATCTTTGTCTTATTTTATCTAAGATTAAAAAAATTACCTAAAATAAGAAAACTGTTATTATCGTGATACTGATGATGGGAGCTGAAAATGTGTAACAGCATATTTAGTGATGTGCAAGAGGTTTAAAGACTTTGGTGTGGGGTCTGTCTCATACCTACATTACAGCACTGTGGTAGTAATGTTTGTGTGGGTGTGATGTTACTTCTGAACCTGAGATTGGATAATGTTGAACAGAATGTAAGAAAATCATATGTATATGACATCTAGAGTAACAACCTTATTTTCCCATGAAGATATTATGAAACAAAATGGTAGGGACTTTCATGACAGTTAAAGCACTGTTGAAAACTGAAATATTATTAAAACAAAGCAGTGGGTAGAGGCATCAGAGGTGTAATTTACTGCTATTTACTGGGCTGCTTATTATATGGTTGTGATTAGTTAATTAGTATTAAAGTATTTCTGAAGTTGAAGATGATTTCAAATCAATGCCTTACTCAGGAGAATGCACAGGTCTCTTACCATTTTTAAGTGTTATATCAGAAAGATAATTGGCTTAATTCCTTTATAACAGAGGATGCAGTTGCATGATGGGAGGCCCAAACAAAAAAGACACCGTTGTCGAAACCCTAATAAACTGGATGTTAATAGCTTGACTGGTGAAGAACGTGTTCAGCTCATAAACAGAAGAAACGCAAGAAAGGTATTCATAATACTGCTCCATTCTGGTGTTCCTGGAGTGAGAGAGTTTCCTAAACTGAAGAACTATATACTACACTTGCTAAAGTACTGTGTGCTAATGAAAGGTTTTTCTTCTAAGGTTTTGGCACAGAGCACGAAAGTCAATGACAATCTTCTAGTAAAGGTTTTGCAATTATGAAAATATGTAAGATACAGCTAGGAACTTACCCTGCTGTTTATGTTCAGATAGAACTGAACGCTCAGTATATTGCAATATTTGTGCCGTTGACTCCTGCAGAGGCACGGCCACTGAAATATGCCTTGTTCTGATCAAAGCAGCAGCATTCTCACAAGTTCTACATTTTGTGTGCATCTTCTCATAACTACTTTTGAGAAGATAAAAATTATATTGGTAGTGCTTGCTGAGTTGAAACTTGTCTGTTGGAATTGCTTAAAGCCTGCATACCGGATATTTTGCTTTTCTGTTTTTTCAGTTCTCTGGCATTTGACCTTTATGGTTCACCAGTATGTATCTGTCAAAAATCACATTGCTAGGTCCAACAGTTGTGTAACAGGGGAACAAAAGTAGAAGGGAAGTTCTCCTATAAAATCTCAAGAGTGGAAGATGGGAGACCAGGTGATGAATTCAAGTTTTTGGACAGGTGATCAAAGTTCAGGCAAGGCATAATGCATTGGAATACACTTTGGGGAAGGCTGGAAGGCAGTGTTGAAGAAAAACATGCAGAGCATTACTGTTTATTGAACAAATCTGGACAGATGTATGAGATGGTGCCTTTGAATGTCAGTGTAGTATCAGAGCAGCAGTTCAGTGGGTCTTTGAGGTGGTGTGGGAATGTATGGAGCATTTTCTCCTGTGATGTCAGTGTAAGGAGCATTTTCTCTTGTGATACTGCTAGCTTTTCTTTTTGTTATCAGTTGCAAGGAAAGCAGGATTTTTTTTTTTTTTTTTTTGTTACGCTGTTATATTAAGGTCAGAAGCTTTGTGCATCTGTGGGGGAGAGTGAGGCAAAATTTGAGAGTCTTTAATCTCTTCAGTGCTTTGAGAAAACAGCTCTAAAAAGGAACCTGTATGTTTGCTAGTCTCTTGGAAAAAAAAAAAAAAAAACACCAGACCCTTGGCCATGCTACAGTAAGCTGTACCCTGAGGAATCTTTTCTAAGTTGATGCTTAAGATTTGATCTGTGCTTGCTGTAGAAGCCTGTGTTTTCATGATGGCTTTTTTCTCTAATGAATTCCCACACGATAGCTGAGACACTGTTACTTTTAACCTCAGTTTTCCCATTTATAGCCTGTCCCCAACTTCTCTGCGTCACCAAATTCATTTTGTCTCCTTTTTTTAGTTCAATTATATATTTAGTAGTGGAGGGTGTGGGGATCAAAAGTAGCCTATAAAATGTGAGTTTAAATTGCAGTTTATAGAGAGAGTTGAGCAGAAACTAGAATTCTTTTTCATTTCTTCTGCCTTTCTAGCTCTGAATAATACTTCTGATTCATTTGAGTGCTTACTTTCCTGCTTGTATGATTTTATTAGGACATGCTGTCTAACAATCTTGGCCTTTTCTGTGTGAAAATAATACAAGAAATAATTTCACAAGAGTTGTGGAGCCTCTTAATGTAAGTGGGTTTAGAAGTTGACTGAGGTGATAGGACTGATGTAGTGGATAAGGAAAAGTTTAACTGAATTGTAGTTACAAATTTCTTGGTAGTACTGTTTTCTATGTGTCTGCTCTTCCATTCATTGCACATCTAAATAAACTCTGATATTAAACATTGGTAAGAATGTCAAATATTGAAGTTGCTAAGTATAAGTTTAACAGATGAGTTTGAGTCTAATAGATTTACTATAAATAAAGAGTATCTCACATACCACCAAGAATCAGTCAAAAGCTGTATCATGCTCGTCGGTAATTTGAAGTGTGACTTTATTTGTATCATTTTATATAAAAGGTGAAAATGAAACAGTGTTAGGTATGAATGTTGCCTTTTTCTTATTAAATGAGAAGTATTTCCTGACTTCTATCTTCTTCTTCTCAGGTGGGGGGTGCATTTGCTCCTCCTCTAAAGGATTTGTGCAGGTTCTTGAAAGAAAATCCAGAGTACGGAGTGGCTCCTGAATGGGGGGAAGTTGTAAAACAGTCTGTGAGTATTTGAAGAATAAGAATAAGATAACCGTGATGTGAAATTTATCTTAAAAACAAATAAGGTAAACAGGAAGGAAAAAAAAGACGTGTGATTGGAATGTGGCAATATTGCAAAGCAGTGTAGAGGTAGATGTTAAATTGAGACTGCTGCTATAATTAGCTATATTTGGTTTGATCTGCTAACAGACCTCTGAGGATCAGTTAGCAGAGGGTCTGAGAAGATAGCTGTGTAGACCTCACTGTGGAAATGGGCCTTTATGTGTTTGAGATGTGATAGTACCAAATCACCACAAATTCCAGTGAGTAGTCTAGAGATGTAGCTGCTGTGGTAACGTACCAGAACAATCAGTCTTTGATGCTGTTACTGTATACTTGGATCTTTTGTTTGCTTTTACTTTTCCATTATTAAGCTCTCAAAGTACTAAAAAGATCCAACGCATCTCTTGCAGGGATTTCTTCCAGAGGGTATGTTTGACCGTATTCTCACTGGACCTGTTGTGCGGGAAGAAGTAAGCCGGAGAGGAAGGCGTCCCAAAAGCGAGATTGCGAAGGCTACAGCAGCTGCAGCAGCTGCCACTGCTGCGAGCGTATCGGTCAACCCTCTGCTAGCTAACGGACTGCTGCCAGGAGTGGATCTGCCTAGTCTTCAGGCCTTACAACAAAACCTGCAGAACCTGCAGTCGCTGCAAGTAACAGCAGGATTAATGGGAATGCCAGCTGGCTTATCTGCTGGAGGAGAAGCGAAGAACATAGCTGCCATGTTCCCCATGCTGCTGTCAGGGATGGCTGGATTACCAAACTTGCTGGGCATGGGAGGACTTTTAGCAAAGTCTACAGAATCTGTTTTGGAGGAAAAAAAGGGAAGCGACTCAAAGGAGGCAGATACAAAGAAAGAAAGGACAGAAGACCAAACTACGGATACTGGTGGTGAAAACTCTGTTTCAAGTTCTCCTTCAACATCCTCTGCTGCCGCAGCTGCCAATCCTCTCTCTCTTAACCCATTACTTTTGTCCAACATACTTTACCCAGGGATGCTTCTCACTCCAGGCCTTAATCTTCATATCCCAACTTTGTCTCAGTCTAATATTTTTGATGTACAGAACAGTGAAAGCAATGACACAGGCTCAGCCAAGCCCACAGAAGAAAAGGAGGAAATTTCTAGGGTTAGAGATCAAGAAGACAAAGGGGGAACAGAGCCAAGCTCTCACAATGAAAACAGCACAGATGAGGGTTCAGAGAAAGCAGATGCTTCATCTGGATCTGATAGTACATCATCTTCATCTGAGGATTCAGATTCTAGTGATGAAGACTGACCCCAGACTCTGCACTTAAATTATAAACTGATTTTGAATTTATTCTTTAATTATTTCATGTAAATAACCCAGTGTTGAGTGCATCAATGATTTACTGACCGAACATTTCAGTATTTGTTTAGAAGTGCAAACTGCTTTCAGAGACGTTTTGCATGTAATATTTCTTGAAGTTCATAAGTTTCTGAACTTGTATGTACTATCAAATACACAATGGTGTAAAATTACAACAAAAGGCATTATAATTTTGTTGGGGGGTTAATTTTATGAAAATAATGCTCAAGTAAGAGCTGTATATTTAATATATTTGCAGTGAACACAGAATACTTTATGCATATTATTGATTTAATTTGAATATAGTTTTACAGCCTCCTTGACACTTATAATTTACAGATCAAAACTCAGCAATAATTTGGGCAGCTAATGAATGTCATGAAAGCTGTAGAATCTACATCACCATCCATTGCTTTAATTACATGAAAATGCTCTAGTGTTGTGATGCACTGCTGTTTCCAATTCAGGTACAAGTGTGTTTAAAAGAAGATAAATTTTTCCCAATCAGCCAATTAAACTGGCTACCTGTTACCTCAGCTGAGTTAGTTTAGGAAGTTTACATTGGTTTCTATTACTTGTTTTCAGGTTTTGTTTTGTTTTCTAAAGACATCCTGTATATCATGTTAAAATCTGAGTTTTTTGAGATATGACTGTTGGGGTTTTTTTTTCCCCCTTATTGCAGCTGTTCTCTTTGACAGCAGTAAGGGGAAATGAAAGCAAAAACTTTCTTATCTCATGCTACTTGGCACCATGTAGATCTATTTAGGTTACACCTTGCACAGTTTTGGGCTCCCTCTGCAGAATTAAAAGTCACAAAATGAGGAGTAGTTTCCCCAAGACTCAGAAGAGGCAAACTGTCATAAAGTGCCACTGAAAAGACCTTTCAACACTGCATACTTCATGTAAAAATTGTTTGTTTGCTTTGTTTGTGTAGATTTCTATTTGTGTTTTATGTCATAAAACCTCCTGGAGTTACCAGTTAATAATGGTAAATAAAGTATAGATAGCTTTGAACTCCTTTTGAGTTTAAACTTCTCTGCAGATTTAAATCTGACTAAATATTAAATATTACCCAAAAATCATTATTGGGATATCACTTCATATATTATGCTGAGTTACCCACTAAAGAAAAAAAGCACTTTGAATAGTAAGGAAGACAAGTGATTCCTAGAAACCACAGTAACAGGACATAAGGCATCTGTTTAAGTCCAAATCCTTAGAACCCTTTACTATATAAAATCTGTCTAATATTTGATGTGTGATATGATTCCTCCTTCTTCTTAAGCTGCTATTACTCTGACACAGTCAAGGCCCAGATTCACATTAACAGAAGTTCTGAACTGACTGAGACTTCAGTTGACCTTGGTTACATCGTTTGCGGTCCAAGAAAATAGGCAAGTGTTAAGAGAAAATAGATACAGGTACTAGTAGAAGTCATTGAAAAAGCTTTACAAAGGGATAAATTTAAAAATAAAAAACAAAAACTGTATATTTTGATATAGTTCTGTTGCTTGCTTGTACAGTAAAACAACTGTGTTGTTTTTTTATCAAGAAGTTTACCAATGAAATATAAGTTTCTATGTGCAAAATAACTAGCCCCATGATTAGAAGCAGTATTATGTGTAATTACACAATTATACAAGTACCATTTGGATTGTGCTGGTTACATATTTTCCCAAATAGTATTATGATTTTTGGCCCTTCATGCAGTGTCTTAGCAATAGTGAAAATTAAAAACTGCCAAGAGAAGGGGGTAGCAATTCTTCATCATGAAAAGAAAAAACAATTAATATTTAATATTTTGCCCTTTGTAATACAGCACTTTTATTTAACTAGGATGCATCTATGAAAATAGCCAAAGTTTTACAAACAGTTATTAATTTAGTTGCTGATGGAGTGTGTCAACCGATACCATCACTTCCCACCCTTACCCCACAAAACATCCTAAATCTTGTGGCTAAAACCTAATTTATATCAGATTTATGAAATAAAGTATTTTCCTATTATGGTCAAGTGAGTTTGGTTACCATTCTAGTGATTCTTTCTATGTAATAAGGCAATTACAGTTTCAAGTAATGAAGGCTGGTGTAGACTGGAACATAATATATTGGGTTTATTTTTAATCAGTTTGAACCAGAAGGGGAAAATGTGTCCCACTATCAGCTAAACTATATGCAAATACGGTTGTATAAAGTTAAGGGTTATAAGGAAACCTCAGTAGAATTACACTAATACTGAAGTTAAAATTAAAAGGATATCCAAGGTGATGATAAAGTGTGTGTTGGTAGTTACTAAAAGAACCTTAGCTGTTATTGCCTTGTATTTCTATCCCTTGTTTCAGGCTTCATGATCCAAGTCTTAGTCCAGGTTTTTTTTGGACATTTGCAATATTTGCCAGTTGTGTTCTGTGTAGTCTGAATTTGCTTTCTGTAGTTGAACAAGCGTCTTAAAAAGTCATTTGTAATTTATTGAATTACTTTCTATGATGTTCTATAGAGCAAATGGAAGTTTAATTATTTTTTATTAAACATATTCTTTGACTACCCATGATGTCGGCCTCAGTATGTGAAAATAATGCTCTCAATGTATCTTTCAGCACCAAAAGTTAAGTTTCAGTGTTAAGCTCTAAAACTGAAATTACTCTTAAAAAACAAAAAAAAAAAAAAATTTCAAGCCAAGGATGTGACCCCCCCCCCCCCCCCCCCCATGCCCAAGACCATGTTTACTGTTGTATAATGGTTCTGGGAATCAATTTCCTGTAATTCTGTTCTCCTATAAACACAATAGGTTTTCCAGACCTTCAGTAGCTATATTTAGAAAGGAGTATACAGTCTTGGTTCTTGTCCAGAAGTTGACTTAATTTGAAATAATGATGCATCTGATGTTCCAGGGGGAACACCTTTTGAATCTTTCTTTTTAAAGCTTTTTATTACTGTCTACATATTTACTCAATGTTTTAATTACATACACAGCACTTACTATTGCTATTTTTCATATATTTAATACAGGGCATGGACATTCCTTCTGAACACGCATTGTCTCCTTGTTGTCAGGTGCCTTCTTGTTTCAAGCTGTCATTGCACTTGAATGATGAGTGGTATCCTTCTTAGTTATGTCAATCTGAATTTTGTCTTCGGATCACGGTCATTCTTTCTGAGCTTCTGCTTTCTCAAAATTATACATAGGTGATAAAAATGTGTATATACATATGACCTCTGTTACCATGTTTATCCCCCTCCCCTCCTTCCCCCTCCCCCCTTGGAAATCCTGCAGAGCCCCTAAAAGTAATTTTTAAATTTGTTTTTAGCAGGTCTGCCAGAAAACTGTCACAGATTTCAAAAAGGAAAAAGAATAATCATTCTTTGTCATCTTATAATCAAATTATCTTAGTCTGTAAATTAAACATAACTAGAAGTAATTTTCAATGAAACTATGTCCAAGGAACAGATGATCCAGACACAGTATTAGTGTTGTGAGAGAGGTCTTTGAAGACATTAATATATGTGGAAGAAAGATGTTGAAATGCATTATAACTCTAGGGGTGTCAGTAAATTACAGCATTCGTTACTGCTAGAAGTTCTAGCCTGTCAGCAATTATAATACTTTGTTATATTTCAGTTTTTAACTCTTCACTTTACGAACACTGCTCAATGAGAAATAAATACAAAGAATTACAGAAACTTTTCCACAAAGTAGTGTGGGATGAAATCTTGGAGAAGCACATACAGGTATGTATTTCCATTCGCAATAGTTATGATCCTAAAACAGTTTAACTTACATAATTTAAATTTTAGTTTCAGTTTAAAATATTTTATACTTTAGCTAGCTTGGATTTCTTTCAAAAAACCCCAAACTACTCAACATTAATCAAATTCTAGCATTTCTCTAACAAAAAGAGCCAGGGACATTTTCAAATTAGACAGATAAAGGCTATGATTTTAATTTTTTTTTTCAACACTGCCTCCTTTCAGGCTCTCACAAAAGGAAGGAAGGAAGGAAAGGGACATTCCTGCTATAAAATTACTCTACAAAATGAGGACTGTGTTGGTTTTTTTTCTGCCTCTTTTCTGCTTCAACTGTGAACAAGACTTGAAGAGTGACAGATTCTCATTAGTGTCCCAGGTAAGGTCCCTTGTGCCTAACCCTTACAGTTTCTCTTCTGCATATAAGGGAGGCTGGTTTGGGAAATTCTTGGGATCCTAATGTCAGATACGGTATCACCATCTCTCTTTCTCACCAGAACTGGCAACATGTCTTCATGCTGGTTTCTGTTCTGAGACAACAGCTTTTGACTTAGGAACTACTGTGTCTGCTTCTTTGCTTTGCGCCATTTAATCTCTGTTCAGCTTTTCAAAACAGGTGGCAGGAGCTCAGAATTTTTGCTTCTGCAAAGTGTACACTGTCTACATAAGTAAGTGTACACTGCTGCTTTTCTTTTTTTTTTAATGCAGCAGCAATTCTAACCTAACTGAACTGGTTTGGGTTTGTTGGTTTGTTTTTCTGCTTTTTAGTGCAGTGAAAGTTTTACAGAGTCATAAGGAAATATCTTTTCAAAAGACAGGTGAAATTTTCATGTAATCATTGGTCTCATCAGCTGAGGCTTAAGGTAAAATACTAAATGTTGGAATATTCCTGATAAAGTCGTGCACATTGACAAAGTCAGGAGACTGGCTGTGTTAGGAAGGTCTGAGGGAGAATACTGGGAGAAAGGTTTCCATGGTGTGTTTTAACAGAAATGCTTCCAAGAGTTGGTCATCTTGGACTTAATGTGTTAGGAGATCAGACCTGGCCTGGTACGTATCTAGGCTGATCTGGGAGGATACTTTATTTCCCTGCAGGCAGACAACATTAACCACCATTGTAAAAATTTCTTGTCACAGTCAGTCATCATGACTAGGGGCATGTACAGCCAGGGCCTATGTTGCTATGACTGTGCAGTACTTGTTTGGCCTTGAGATCTGCTACTGGTGTTTTGAAAGCAAAATCCAGTTTACTATCAAAGTCACTGGGATAGAAAGACTTTGAGACCATTTGCCTTATTTTTGTAAGGTTCACTATTTGTTCTGTGAGCTGCAGACAGTACTTGGAAATCCATTTCCTAGAATGTTCATAAGCTAAGTTTCTGAAACTTCAAACCAGTAAAAGCTGTATTTTACCATAGGCCATCTGAGCAGCTGTCAAGGGCTGGGCTTAGGGGATGTATGTGGTATCCCCCCTGAAGATTTGCACTGGTGGTAGCACTAGTGGCAGTAACTTGCTCTTACAGTATCGGTAGATATAACATGGAATCCAGTAGTGGAAATTATCTCTTTATTTTGGTGTTCATGTTGAACTTGTCTTCAATAAAATTCTTGCTTCTTTGTAGTGTGGGTGGGAAGGGAGGACGGGTGAACTGGTGGAACAAGTTGAAGCTAAGTCCTCAGGAATAAAAAAACGTGCCTGTTCAATCTAACATGTTTCTTGTCTAAGTTGTCAGCAGACCAGTAAATTACCTTTTTTATGTCTTTGACACAAAAGTGGTCTAGTTAAACCATATATTTACAAATAAAAACACAGACAAGTACACAGGTCTACCCACAGCATAATAACCTTACTTTTAGTGTAGGCTTTATCTTTTAATATTGTGGGGAGTTGTTACTTTTTGTGGGTCTTGATTGGTTTGGTTTTTTGTTTTGCCTTTTTTTTAATCCAAAGGATTTTGAAAGTGTAGATTAATGTTTCTCAGCAGAAAGTAAAATACTTTAATGAGTTATCGCTGCTTTGTGCTTTCACAAATACTGTCCATCTCGCTTAACTGAAAAGCCCTGCAGTGTCATATACAGACCTGGGCACGGCAACATCCCACCACTGCCCTGTGTGCCTCACATCAACTGCTCCCTCACTGCCCAGTTCACGCCTTCTCTGTGTTAAATGTAAGACTTAAAAACTACGGGTTAGGTTTTATCTAAATCTTTACAGTGAAAGGAGCAACACCCCACGTGGTCCTGGTGGGCTGAGGGGTTGCAGGTAATGGAGGGACCCTGCTGCCCTCACCATGGTGCAGCCCTGGCTTTCTGCCACCATCTGGTGTTCTTGTGCTGGGAAAAAAATGCCACTGGGGTCCGGGGGAAGATCTCAGGTTCGACAACTCCTCTTTTCTTGACGTTCCTTTTGTTGTTGGTAGCGTTGAACAGCAAACAGGCTTCATAAAACAATCTTTTAACAAAGTACAGTGTGTTTATCATCTCTAATTCATGCACAGCTGCCCTAGGCCGAGCTTTCCCCTCAGGGCCTGTTTCAGGGTGTCCCCCCTCCCGGCGCTGGGGCCTTTCCCTGTATTGTTCCAGTGCGTTGCTATTTGTCCTTTTAATGTCCTTTTACCCCTTGACTTTCCCTCACCCGCAGGGACAGGTAGAAATTGTGACTCAAGCAAAAGTGACTCAATTCAAAAGTAGGTTTTTATTATTTTGCGGCCCTGGTTGCAAGTGTTTTGGTTTGGTTTTTTTTTTGTCATTGCAACGGTCTAAACCTTCTCCCCTTGTCTTAGAAGAGCTGCGGGTCTGCGGCAGGACCCGGTCCCTGGAGCCGCCCTGCCTTCCCCCGGCTGCCGCTGCTGCGTCCCCCGGCGCGGCTCCCCCTGCCCGCTCCCTGCAGGCGCTGCTGCCTCTCAGGGCCGCGCGGAGGCCGCTCCACCCGCGAACAGCTCTGCGTCGTGACGTCAGCGAGTACCCCACCTTCCCCCCCCCCCCCCCCTCGCGCTGCACGCTGGGGGCGGGAGCGCGGCGCGGTGCAGGGCGGGAAAGGAGGGGCGGTGAGGCCGGCGGCGCCCCCGGGGTCGCGCTGCGCCTGCGCGCGGGGGGCGGGGCGTTGTCCTGCCGCCCAATGAGAGGCGGCGACCGAGGGCGGGGGCGGGGCCCGGCGCCGGGCCGTTTGGATTCGAATGCGCGTCGCGAGCCCGAGGGGCGGTGGCGCAAGCGCAGTGCGCGGCCGGGCGGCGCTGCCCCCTAGCGCCGGGGTGAGGGATGCCGGGCGAGGAGGAGGACGAGGCCGAGTCGGGGGCCGGGGCGGGCGCCACCGCCGCCCCGTCCCCCCCGGCCGAGGAGGGGGACACCCGGCAGCGGTACGAGGAGCTGTGCAGCAGCCTCAACATGGACGAGCGCGCTCGTTCCGAGGCCTGGCTCAGCTACCAGAGCATGAAGCGCAACTACACCCTGGAGGTGAGGGGCGCGGGGCTGGCGGGCCGCACTGAGGCGACGAGTCGCGCGCGCGCGGCGCCCGGGCTGAGGCGGCGGCCCTGGGTGGACAGCCCGGCGGCAGGGAGAGGGTTAAAGCGGGGGGAGGGAAGGGGACGGCCTTGGAGGCGCGACGGCCTCTCCCTAACACCGCCCGGTGCTGAGGCGCCGCCCGGGCCGTTAGCTTGTGGCCCGGCCAGGGCACATTCCGCCCTCGGCCTGCTCGGGGGTCGGCGGGAAGCGCCGCTGAGGGACAGTTCCCTTTCTCCTCTCTGCGTCGCGAGCGCCGCCTCAGCCCCGCGGAAGCCGGCACAAACCCGTGATCTCGGTGAAAAGGCCTTACAAATAAGAGTGACTGTGTCCCTGTAGCCTTTCTCCTTTTAGCTCTTTAACTGACAAACACAGTATAGTTATTTCTGCGGACGCTTATCAGTAGCCGCGTACTTGCTCTTGTAGATGCATTCAGCGCAACTGTAACAAACTGGGTTTTGCGTGAACGTGGCACAAAACTTCAAGGCTGGTTAGAGGCGCGCGGGTTTTGTACCATCGTTCCCTGAAACGGTGGCGTGCAGTGACGCACCCGCTTTGTTTGGGAGCCGCCTTTTACCGGGTGGCTTTTTAAAACTAAAGGTGGCGCCTGTGACAGAAGCCTGGCTGTCTCCAGCCGTCCCGAGTTACTCCTTAGGGGTTCCCGTTCCGTAGCCAGGCAGAGCTAACGGCGACTTTGCGCCGGTGCTGGGAGACGTGTGCGTCGCCTGATGAAGGAAGTGTTCTGCTCTGGAAGCACCTCAGGCACACACGCCGCCGCTGACCGACAGCAACGGGCTGGGCAGCTACGAAATAAAACTTGCGTTTTTCCCTAAACTGTGCGCACGTCTGGCCCCGTGGTCCCACGTAGCCCAAGAAACTGACAGCATCCAATTCAGCGTTACGTGCTCCCTTTTTACTGTCCTGTGCCCGTCATGATGCATTTATTTATTTTTCATGAAGAGGGAACATGACATTTGAGAGGTTTTCATTAGACTTCGTCATTTTTGTCTTGAGGTACGAGGTTTAGTAACTGTTCTGGTATGTAATGCGAGGAAATATAGAAACTGTATTTGTCTGTTCCCTCTGTCTGTCCAGGGCAGAAGAACGTTCTGATAGCAAGGAACTAAAACTGTTTCTGTTTTGCTTTTAACGCTAATGTAGTAGGAAATGTTATTGTAGAAGATAAATGCATTGTTAAACTTTGAGTCAAATGTAGAATGTATAAAGGTAACTAGTAACTGTAATTGTAGTTTTGCCGAAGTTCGATGTTAAGTATCTGTTTAGTACCTGTTTTTCTAGTAGTTAAAACCACAGTCTCTCAATGCAACTTTGAAGCAAGGAATCAACTTTGTAACTAGTTGAACTTCATTGCTTAGCATACAGTTCTTTTTCCCAATGTTGGGTGCATGGCTGAAAAGTGTGTTTTTCCTTTCCATGAAGTCTTTGATGCGTCATGTTTTAATTTACAGGGAAATGATCTGCACTGGTTAGCGTGTGCCTTGTATGTGGCTTGCAGAAAAGCAGTTCCAACTGTGAGCAGAGGGACAGCTGAGGGAAATTATGTATCTTTAACCAGGATTTTGCGCTGTTCAGAACAAAGGTAACCTCCTGTCTTTTCCCTAGTCTTTAAACACTTACAAAATCTCAAAGACTGCTTATCAGCTTATGAAGTTTAGAAATTAGTAACAAAAGCAAAACATTTTTCTTCCTTCCTGCTTTTATAGATTGAATTGTATGTTACTGGAGTCTTTGCGTTATAGCTCATTGTCACAGAAGTAGCACAGTTCCCTTTGGCTGTTACTACGCTCTAAAAACACTGTTTTTTTCAAAATCGGAGACTGCCTTCTCTGTCTCAAAGGAGAAAGTAGCCAGTCCCTGAAGAACGGTCTGTTATTGAAGACTGTGCAACGTGTGAATTTCTCATGTGAGAAACTGTTTTTAATTGCCTGGAGTTTACTTCTCATGTGTTCTTGCAAGAACATTTTGCAAGAGTTTACTTCTCAGATGTTCTTGCCTTTTGAAACTACCATAACATCAGAACCTGATAAACAAATTGTATCAAATGTTTGTGTCCATAACACATTAAAGAAAAACTTCCTGAAACAATTGACTTTATTAACAGTCTGGTTTCGTAACAATTTAGTAGATTGGCAAAAAAAAAGAAGAAGAAAAGATGTTCTAATGCTGTACTTCTTTCTATGTCCTGTACTCTTGGAGCATTGCCATTGGTTTAAACAATACAAAAGTGTTCCTTCAAAACATATTTTTTCTGAATCAGAAATTTTGGGATTTGAATGTGGATAAATTATTTCTGTTATTTGGGCTATCAAAGACTAATAACACTGGAAGGAAAAGCAGATGTTGATGAAGGAGTGAAAAAACAAAACCAAGTTTATGAAATGGAACTTGGTATTTTTTCATACTTTATAGAGTCTTCGTAGCGTTGCAGAACTCAGAATATGTTTTATGTAATAATTTGTTTAAATAAAAGGAAAAAAAAAAAAAGAGGAAAATAATGATTTTTAAGTAATCTGACTGTTGAAGCTGATTATGTCTTGGTGAGGAAAAGCCAGAACTGTGACTATACAGTTAACATGGTCGTCAGATGAGGGTATAAAAATATTTTGTGAGCTGTCTGAGCTCACCCTTGTTTCTGGTGAAGGAGTGGCTCTTTGCCATGTTTGCAATATCTCCATTTTATCAGTAGTTTGGGCAGCAGAAATTGCATTTTTCTTGAAAATATAGAGTATATTTCTGGAATATAAAAAAAAATAAATCCAAAAATGGCAAAAAACCAAAATCAAACTGCTCAGATCTAACCCTTTTGGTATTTTCAGCTTGATCGAGTTTTTTAACAAGATGAAAAAGTGGGAAGACATGGCAAATCTACCCTCCCAATTCAGAGAACGAACTGAGAGATTGGAAAGAAACTTTACAGTTTCTGCAGTAATTTTTAAGAAGTATGAGCCAATTTTTCAGGATATTTTCAGGTATCCTCAAGAAGATCAACCTCGTCAACAGAGAGGAAGAAAACAGAGGTACGTTTCTGTTATTTCCAGAATGATTTTAGAGCATTACAGTTACAAAGATATAATGAAGCTGCTTGGTTGCTTTAGTTGGCTTTTTGACTGTATTTTTGTGGTAGATTTATATAATACCACTAGACAGTTGGTCTGTCTGCCCTTGCTCACAGTCATTTTTGTATCTTGTTTTTTCAGTTTGTCAGATCTGACAGGGTGCAAGAATTCCCAAAGCTGGTAAATTTTGGAGAGGCAAGGAAATGAGGAGAGATTAAAATCAGCCTTTAGACGAGAAAAATACTACTATTTCTAAGACGAGGAAGGTTGTAAGAATTAGATCCCTGTAGAATCTGTACAGGCTCAACAGCTCAGCCTGTTTTGCTTCCTTCCTCACAATGCCCATAGGTTTCTTCATAGGTGTGGATATTCTGGATATTTTGCTTTATAGTTTATAGGCTGGTTTTTTGTTACTGTTCATATTAGGAGTGCTGTGAAAACTAAGTTCTAATTTTCCTTTCTGGTTATTTTGGTCTTAACAGGATTTCATCTGTTTGTGCCAGCACTCGCCATGGCTTGTGATTTCTCTTGGTAGTTAGTAGAGATCAATTTATTTCTAGCTGTTATTTCTTTCTCATCTTCATTACTGTGAAGTGCCATTGTTTGGTTGATTTTATGGGGATAGGGGTATGTGTTTTAATATTGGTGGTTTATTTGTTCGTTTGGTTTTTTACTTTTTCTAGTATTTACAGTGTATTTCTTAGTTGATTTTTTTTCATGCCTTTTCCCCCTTGATGTTCTTGTGATCATCCCATAGTGGTATTTGTAACCAAATGTATTTGAACCTATAATAAAAGATGAGATTGTGCCTAAATGATTTTTGTTGGAAAATGTAGTAGGTAAGTTGGACTATAGATGGAATAGAATTATGTATTGAGATGAATATTTTCATATTGTATCAGAATTAAAGTATAGAATTCTATGATTAGAAGAATAAACTCTGCTGGCTTGTTAGCTGGGGGTGGTAAGGTGAAAATTAATTTTGAAGGTTAAGTTGGAAGATGATATTATTAATTTTCTGTGTCACATGTACATTGTACATGTTTTGTGTACAAATGACATTTAAAACCATTCTTTACATAACCTGATGGAGTAACTAAATAAGAAAATAAAAGATGAAGGCTGAACAAACTACTGGAAGAATAGAAAAGAATTCTCAATATGAATTAGTTTGGCCTGAATGAAAGAATTACCCACTTAAATACATAATACTGAATGAAATAAATAAGCCCGTAAGAGTAAATACAATCTTACAGAGCAAGCAATGCTTCTAATAACAGAGAAAACCTGATAAAGACTATTTACATTGTGCAAATAGGTTTTGAGGCTTACTTGCCTATTTTGCAATCTGTATTAGACAACTACAATTTAAAGAAACCCTAGAAGCAATGTGATAATATTGCACAAAACATCTCTGCCACCTTCCTTGCTGCTTAGATGTTCTGTCCTGGGGATGGGCTGCAGTATATGAAATAGCACTTCCAGTGACAGGTTATATGAAAACAAGGAATCATGCTGGGGAGTTACAAAAATTGGTCCAAGGAGAGTTTGGGTTTGTTTTTTTGTTATTTAGTTTAGTTTTGTTTAGAGTTAATATGTTAATATCAACACTCTGTAATGTGTTCCTCTAAGAACATGTGTTCATGCCTGTATTGCTCAGAGTGCTTATGGGGAAGCAGTTTCACCTCTGGTTCCCCGACTGATTCAATTGACTGTATTACTATTTGTTGTATGAAAAAGCAGAAATAACATTTTGTGCAAATTCAGTTATTTACCTGTTCTTTGAAACTAAGATCGTGTTTTTGCCTGAGAAAATATCTAGGCCAGCCATGTTTAACACTACATTTACAGTGCTTCTCTGCTGAAGCCTTGGCCTGTTTCTAATGGAATCTGCTGTGTGGGTCTCCTGTAGTGACATTTCTTTCCATACAGACTGAGATGAGTTCCACGTGTGTCTGCACTAAACCTGGGTGCAGTTTGCTTTACTGCCTTCAGTCAGGGTTTTGTGGGAGGGGTTTGAGATACTCGCCACATCATAGTAAAGCTCATTTTTCATTTAGAATGATTGAATATTGTATGATGTTCTATTGGTCTTCATTCACTGAGCTTATTGGGTCACTTCTTGCTGTGTTTTCCCCCAACAGACGACAACCATGTACCGTGACTGAAGTTTTCCAGTTTTGTTGGGTGCTGTTTGTTCATGCAAAAGGTAAGGATTTGAAAAGGATTAAATGTGGCAAACCAGGTTTTGTTAGTTGTTATCTTATGTTAATCCTTGAAGACTGAATAAGTGCAGGTGTTTCTGAGTTCAGAAATGCCTCTGGGGAAAGAGCCCTCTCAGAACAGCCTGGAGGAACGTATTCTGTCCTCATTCCCCCAGCTGTATATTTTATCACACTTTGATGGTGAGCTATTTGTCCAAATAGTTTGGTAGCTTTTATGTGGAGTATTTTTTAGAAGTTTCCATTATTATGGAGATTTATGCTGTAATTCTGAGAAAAAGAGTAACTTAAAATTTTAATGACTTCATATTTAGATCATGTTGTAATTAACATATGGTGTATATATATATGTTTACTGAAAATAAAAAGTATTTAAAATCCTCCCAAGTTTCCAGCAGCACTGAAAATATTTAATGATTTTTTTTTTTCTACAACCTTGTAAAATATTATCATTAAATTCTAGGTGCAAATACTTTCACAGGTACCATTCTAACTCTTTTAATAGCCTTTTTGCTCCCCTGCTTTTTGGAAAAATGAGCACATAGCAACTGTAACAAATAACCATATGCGTGGCTGAATAGGTCTGCATATACCTGTCTGGCAAGTGCAATTTTCTCTTGGGTTTTTGATATAACATTATACAGAAACATTTCTGACTGCCTTGAAGACTCAGATTCCTTCGGAACACATAAAAGGATCTTCTGTTGATATGTTTCTGTAGAAGTAACGCAATGAACAGACAACATATTGCAAAGTATATATAACCTTTATCCTAAGAGCAGCCTTAAAGCTAGTAAGAGTAGTAGATGATTTCAGCAGTTTTTCTTGATAATGACTGATGGGAGAAAAAGCCACAGGAGGGAACAGGATTAAATCCTTATTTTTGGCTTAAATCATTCAGTCTTACCACATATAATCTACAGTCTTTTCTCAGCAAACCTGCCTCTTAAAGAGTTTCTGCATACCTAGGGCTTTGTTCAAGTACCGCGTGGGTGAGTAGTCACTGGGGATTCTGTTTAAGTAAGATAGTGCTTAGAGGAAAATAACGACAAGATTTATATTCCTCACTAAAAAAGCATCTCTTTAGATTAAGGTCCATTGATGATTTCTGAAGACTTTTTATTTATTTTTGCATAAGATAACTTCTAGTAGAAGAATGCTAATAGTTTAATTTCTACAAGGAAAGGGATAAAAGGAATTCGATTTTGATTTTGGGGTGTGTGGTGGGGTTTTTTTCCAATATAAAAGTGAATCAATGTCAAGATTCCTGAAGTGTGCTGGAATTTCCTTAATTGTCTGCTTTTGAGGACAGGACAGAGTAGGCTGTCATAATATTGAATTATCTGGCACTGATTTTGTTCAACACAGATGAGCCATTCTCACTGTACCACATTGCAGGGGGTTGCCAGCAGCTCTTATTTGGAAAAGTCACAATATGACTGGACCCTCGCATCAAGAAGGGTGTGTGGTGTTGCATGGGTGCTCTACCACACACTGGATCTCATGTAGGAGATGTTTTTTTCCAACAGGCTGCAAATTCTACTTTACCATAGAAGATGAATTTTTCCTAAACCAGTACATTGCTTGCAACCCTGAAACACAGTATGATTTTAATGTTTTTTTATTTTTCAGTCCAGAATAGCTCTCTCAAGTACTATGAAAATACCTCTTCATATTCCACTGAGTCCAGAGGAGGGTTAGTACAGTATTTTATTTCCAGTTAGTCAGGACTTTACTTATTTAGCACAGTTATGGCACCTGAGTAAGTAGTCAGTCTGATAAATTATTGTCTAATATGTTTGAGTAATTACATCATCAATTGATTACATGGTAATTAGTGATCAGTTTCAGACGTAAAAATGAACTTTGTAAAGAATACTATGTTGATAACACAGCCCATCGAATTTTGCGAGCAAAAGGAAAATTTTCAATAATGATGAACTCCCAGATTAGTAGGTGCCTAGTGGTAAATTTATTGAAGCGTGGCAGCACAAAAATGGAAACTAAATGTTGACCATTTAAGGCCTTAAGTGTTCCTGTAAAGTTTTGTTAGCTGTGTTTTGGGGGTTGGCAGTAATCCTTATCATGGCAACCGCACATCAGCAGCAAGTTCGGGCTTGTCTCTGCGATGTTTCTGCGAGCCTGCCGATCGCTGCGTCTAGTTTCTCCAGTGCAGAACGCACCTGTCTCGTTCGTGCCATTGGTATGTGCTGCAAAGTAAGATAGCGACTTTGCTTAGCGATGCTGTATTCCTTGCATGCTATTTGTAAGAATTTATCTTTACATTCTCTTGACTTTTATTTCTTTCTTTCTTTAAAATGGAAATGAAAAAAATGCCTCTGCTGCACTGAGATAACTATTTTTCATTATTTGGTATTAGGCTGTGAAATAAATCATACAAAACTACTGGTATTAGATTTACTTTTGACTGCACGGACAGTAATGAGTGCCATGCTGGGCTTCATGGTTCTGAAAGTGAACCCATCTTACAAGAGTTACTTCTTAAGATTTATTTGAGTAACATTTTGCTGTTGTATTTAGGACTTTCACTACATTGCTGTGAACCTCTAATAACTTGGAAGTAACTGAGAAATGCGTACAGTTAACGCAAATTTCATGTAGGCTTCATTATTTTAAATAGTTCCATTTGAACAATCTGCATGGCAATTATTTTTCTTTTAACAAACATGGAAAATTGAATGTAAATTTGAACAAACCAGTTTGCTACTGGTAGAAAAGTAACGGCATAATTTAGGAAAAAATATCTAATAATATATACATTTTGAGTACATATTAAGTGAGTTTATTACTATATGATAGATTTCTTCAAGGACTTAAACCTGTTCTTTATAGTGGGCTCAGCTAAGTGGTTTGGAGCTTACCTGAAAAACAAAGCAAACCAGGAAATAAATAAAAAATAGAAGGGTTATTAGTACTGAGAGAGTAATAGAAAAATCATACTGTGCATATACATTCATGGAATTGTGATTTATGGTATTAATTAATGGTATAGTTTATTTTACAAGTCTGTTTTTAGCTATAGCTCTAAAGGAATATCATAAAGCTAAATGAGTTAAGAGTAATAAATCTTTTTGAAAGGTGATAAAAGACTGAAAAGGTTACAAGGATTCTTTTCTACAGGAAGATGATAAATTAAAAATACTTGAGGCAGATGAAATAAAGCTGCACTGTAAACCAGATCAGAGAGACACATTTTAACTCTTCCGTAAAGGACAAGAGAAATAAAGTTAAATTCATTACTGTTTGTAATGAGGACGCCCCAACAAATTTTGTAAAGAAAAGAAATTGTTAAAGAAAAATAATCTCCTGACTTGGAGTTGAATACAGATCAATTCTGGAGAATGGGGAGAAATTGAAGGAGGGGGCGGTGCTTGCTTTTTCTAGGACATCTGAATGCTTGCCTAGCAAAAGTTCGAGGTCTTTCCAATACTTTACAGCCCTGCAAACTTGAGGAAAAGGGAAGTCCCAGTTGGAAGGTGTTCCTCCCCCTTATATGCCTTTTGAACTAGGTTCTCCTTTAGGCAGATGGAGTCAGGGTCTGCTGAAGGATGTAACGCTGCCAGACAGTGGGGATTGTGCTGCCAGAGTTATGGTAACAAATTTTTCTTCCTTGAGGCAGTTTGCATTATACAGTTCATGGTGCTTCAAGTTATTTATGGACTGATTAATCAAATTACTGTGAACGAGGGAGTCTGCAATATTGTGTTTATCAACATTTTGGCAAGGTTTGTTTTCAAAACAGCACAACATATTTGAGTTCCTTCACAGTTGGTGCTGTTCCTAGAAACATCATTTGCTATTGTGTTTGCTGTGTTCTATTAAATGTGTGTCTGTTTAATACCCGCGTTTCTATCTAGGTATTTACAGTCACCAAAGTCTGTGTTTCCAGGAATCCATTATTAATTGCAATAAAAATATCAATAGTTTCTTGGTTAAAAGAATTTTAAATTTATGCCAATATTAATTAATGTCTTATGTCTTTCTAATATTGAAGGTAATTTTCCTATGATCAGTGATGACTTGGTCAATTCCTACCATCTCTTGCTATGTGCTTTGGATCT
This sequence comes from Todiramphus chloris collaris, assembly GCA_025345505.1. NCBI lineage: Eukaryota > Metazoa > Chordata > Aves > Coraciiformes > Alcedinidae > Todiramphus > Todiramphus chloris. The sequence goes on from JANVCC010000037.1 coordinate 5,936,181, forward strand.
AGTGTATGGAAATGCTCTCCAGTGTCCTAACCGTAAAGAACTTCTGAACCCTAATTTTAAAGGTAGGTTGAAAAAAACTGTCTTTATTCAAAGTCTGCAGGAACTTCTAAGGCTACTGAAATTAGTATGGATCTAGGTGGCAGATAATAAGTTGAATAATACTGATTTGAAATATGTGGAAATTAATATCTGGCTACAGAGATTTCTATTCATATAGGATGTAGGAACAGACTGTGACTTTGTCAATACTCTGGTAAGTCAAATATTAACTTGACTATGGAAATACCGTTGAGGGAAGTTCCACTGCAAAAAATTTCCATTAATGACATTTGGATGTCAGTCAAAGAGGGCATAATGACACCGTCTTTACTGGACACAGTAAGGCTGGAGAGTTCCTGTGATACAGCAGTTGGGGAAGATCCAGTGCTCCAGTATGAGCAGGGCAAGTTTCTGGATGCTGCTGTTCTTTCTGGAGAATGTACATGCAGGTTGACATGATAACCACAAGTGCATATGAATGGTGAGAAGTTTACACTGAATGTCTGATGTAATTCTTGCCAGACTTCATCTTCAGTGCTGTACAGTGTTCACATTTACCTTGTAGCAGTCTGGTTGTGAACTGGGACCATTCTCTCCAATTTATTTGAATAAGTATTACACTTCACAAGTGTTTGATTTTCAATTAGAACTGGTATTTTTATCACTCAGCATCTAATTTTTTTTTTTAATCTCTGACTCAGAATTTACTTTAAATATTTTCAAATTGTGGGCATTATATAATTAATAATTCTTTCAAGGGAGCTAATTAGTTTACTGTTTTAATTACACACTGCCTAGACTACACAGCATAGAATTTAAGGTTAATAAGAGAACGAGACATGGATTTGCAAAATTAACTAATATTCTTAATTGTAGGTCTACCTGAAGACTTTCATAGTAAGGATTATAAAGGATCATCTGATCCTCCCTGCATTATTGAAAAACTGTGTTCGTTACATTATGGATTAGTCTTAGAAGCAAAAGGAATAAAGGAACATTTTTGGAAGCCATATATTCGGAAACTTTTTGACAAAAAGGTTGGTCAATAATTTTGTATCATAGAAAAATGGCTCATTATCTTCAAAACTTTTAGAAGATCTGAAATGTCCATTCTTTGTTCTTAACTGTCTTACAGCTTTTAAAAGGAAAAGATGAAAATCTGACTGGATTTCTAGATCCTGGGAACTTTGGAGATAGCTTGTGAGTGACTGTCTTCATGGTTTGGTTTTCATTAGTATTGCCCTGATACAATCACCCTTGCGGTATCAGCTGTTAACATTAACACCAGATTACCTGACTTGCCTGTTTATTGATGTTTATACATTGCACTGCGTTTCAGTTCCTTTTCTTTGAGGTGGCTCTGTCTGAGGAATGATTCTTCAGGATGGTGTTACCTGACATCCACTTTTATTCTTATGTTTCTATGTCTCCTTGACTTTTTGTATGTAACTCAAAGTGTTAGTATGAAAAAGATGTGGAAGCACATTGAATGAGTGAGAAGTGGTAGGAAAAAAATCGTGTTTGCTGGAATTTTTTTCTTTGTAAACCTAGAGACGCTTGTAAGTAAGAGTCGTTTTCTTTTAAACAGTATAAAAATGGTAGGAGTTCTCAGTATGTTATGATGTTCTTCCTGCAGCTATACTAAATGGCAGGCCATGAGATATAGGGAAAAACAATGTCCTTGCCACTGTCATCTCTAAGATACCGTAGATGTTAAAGGACCTCCACTGCTTAAAGTCAGAGTTAAAAGAAGTTCTGAAAGAGATTTCCAACAGGCCAGAACAGCATTCATTCAGTAAACAGGTGAACAAAGCACTGTCTGAATAAAAGGGCATTTTATATCTATCTTTTCCTTTCTGCTGTAGCAAAGCCATCAACAAGGCCTACGAGGAATACGTTTTGTCAGTCGGAAATCTCGATGAGCGAATATTTCTTGGGGAGGATGCAGATGAAGAAATTGGAACTCTCACAAGGTGCTTAAATACAGCTTCAGGAATGGAAACAGCTGAAAGAGTGCAAGTGAAGCATAATCTGCAGCAGCACTTTGACCGGGTGAGTAGGACATGGTCTGTGTTGCTGGTTTTGTATGGAGAATAAGTCAAGTTAGTCTATGTCTAATGAAGAGAAGCAGCTACTAAAAATTATCATCTTTATTATTCAAGGTGATCCAGGAGCATGCACAGCGTGGATGAGTTAAGATTTTGTAGCTGATTAGTGGTGTAGTATGATAGATTGTTTAGTCTGGGATTTTGGGACAGAATTTCTCCATGTATGTGGGTTTTTCTTTGATTAATTACAGTACAGAGAATATTTAGGTAATTACCTTCAGAGATATCTTTAGGTAACTCTTCAGGTGAAGATTTTTCAGGCACAAAAGAACGGACAATATTTTTGGTTGTTTGGCAGGTGCTGAGTTGTCCTGTAACTGTTGAGGTCCTCTGGGCCTATATCTGTTTACAGTTTTAGTTAAATCACTAGGGAATCTTTTCCCCCTTGCTTGCCCAAAAGCAAGATACATAGATAAGTCTTTATATATGACTAACAAAATAGCGCAGCATCTGGTCTTTGGGACAATACAGAACACTACATGTTTCAGAATAATACAGTACAGAACTGTAAAATTACCAGGGCCTTTGTGTGACCAGAGTAGCTTTTGGAGAACAGGCCCTGGCTTTGAATGCAGATGTGTACCTGTGATTACAGCATATCAGTATGTCCCTGAAGATGGAAAAGGTATCTGAAAGGAGGTCAGGTACAAGACAGGCAAATAAAGAAGGTTATAAACTAGATTATCACAATTAGATTACAGAGAGCAAAAGGGTAAAACAGTTACGTGATCTTTTCCCAGAGGGAGAGTTGGTTAATGGCTTTAAATATTATGGAAAAAAAAGATTAAAATAACTTAATCTGCAAAAATCAGTAAAAATAGTTAATTCTTTGCTTCTGATCTATTTAAAGATATAATCAGTCACTGAGTTTTGCTGGCATAGTTCTGGGTGCGTAACTCCCGTGGGTCTCTGCAGCAAGGAGACAGCATGGCCTGTATGACAGCAGCTCAGGGCTGCAGTGCTTCTGCTGCTGCATGTTCTGGGGAGTCCGAGGCAGGGCTTGGGGACATGTCTTCCTGGTTGGGTATGGAGACAGAAACAACAGAAACTCTGGAGTGCCTGGGGAACATCTGAGTAGTACTGGGAGCCAGACAGCAAAATGTAACATATCCATTAAAATACGGTAAACATTTCTTGGTTAAGTAGTTGTGTGGTTAGGTAATTAGAAGATGCTTTGGGTTTGCTGTACATCAATTGAAGGAACATCCTTGATGTTAAATGATTTGGATGTGATGGTTTGATCTCTGCGAATGAATTAAAATGCTACTTGCTAGATTCAGGAGGACTGTTCACATGAAGAGTTAGACCTGCAAAAGGAAACACTGGCTCAGAACATTTTTCCTGTGAGCTACAGTTCCCTTTGGTACTCAAAGGATAAATATGAGGGGACTGATGGAGATTGGTTTTTTTTTAGATTCAAGTTGTTCCACACTTCTCTGCCAGTGTCTGCATTTCATTTGAGGTCACACCCTCTCTGTTAATACTGTACTGTTTGATACAAACACCCAAGTGACACAGATAAATCTTTTATTGCTGGCTATTATTTGAGTCATGAACTAGTTTGGGCTGTTTGATTCCCAGATATTTTTCCAGGCATATATCATAACACAGGGTAAGAATTGTACATATAGACACTTCTAGGTTCTGACCTGTATCTTAAGTTTTACAATAGTGTACAGTTATTTTCTTTTTCTGTCTTTTCAGTCCAAATCACTTAGGATTACAACCCCACTTACTGGCCGCAAGTATATTAAAGACAGCAACCCATATGTGACACCTGTTTCCATAGCAACCTACAGTTTGAGCCGCCTTCATACAATGCTGGCAGGACTGAAGAATGCCCCCAGTGAAAATCTGGAGCAAATACTCAGGTAAGTTGGATGCTTATTTAACCAAATAATTCTATTTCTTTAATAGTTTTAATAACAAATGTTAATGCTAAACAGTGTAATTGAGAGTATGAGTCGGTCTTGAAAGGTTCTGGAGCAACATCGAGACACTTACATTACAAAAACTTTGTTCTTCTTATTTAGACACATTTGTCCTTAAGAGATAGATGGCTGTAAGACCATACATCTAAAACCCAACAGTTCCGAGCTTCTCTAACAGCAAACTGCTAGTACAAGATTTTCAAGATTTCTCTTCTTCCTACTTAACAAATCTCACCACATAGCAAATCACTCTGTGCTGCAGGAGATGCAAAATAAAATGTATTCTCCAAGTAGATAAACTGTTTGCTTCAGATACATTGTATTTTAAAATTTTTCTATCATGTGGAAAACGCCATTTAAACATTTATCCTTGCTCATAAGCGTAATCACTGCACTGTATACACTAATGATAACAACACACTGTCGACATTTTATGGTACACAAACAGGCACAGGTGGGGGGGTTTGTATTGCTCTGCAGTATATTTACAGTATCATGCTTTCTTCATGTTCTAGAAACAGTTGCTGATTGTTTTGTTTTGTTTTAGTAGAAATAGTATGTTGAAAATGTTTAGTTTTCATTTTCAGGGCATGTTCCAGAGATCCTTCTCAATCTATTGCAAACAGAGTAAAAGAGATGTATGAAGCATACTGCCACAGCACGCAGGCAGAAGGAGAACTTGGCAATTTTTCCAAAGGTAGGAAAGATTTTGCTTATACGGATAAGAATTAAAATGCCTGAAAACACACTGATGACTTGTAATTAACACAGTTTTACTTACAGGTTATGCTTTAGTACAAGTGTATTTTCTATTGCCTTTGGTTTATCCTGTATTCTTAAGGCATGGCAAATTTCAACCCGCATACATTTTATAATGGGCCTTGGCTTAAATCACTGCAATCTGATGACACTTTTAGTTGTACGTAAGTGAAATGAAGAGCACAGTTAAGTGTACCACTTCTTCTCTCAAATATAAGAATGAAGTAGTGATGGCATGGATTTCTGTGTTAGTAATGAACACTGTAGTCTTCAAAAACCCGACAGCAATTCTGGCTTGTGTACAAGGATGGATTAATACAGATACTAAAATCCTGCCAGAATAAACAAAGAAAACTATTTGTCAAGTTGTCATGACTTGTGAAGATGGATTACAAATAAGTAAGATGCTTTTGACCTTTCTTAATAGGCCCTCACTTTGTTCTTGTCAGCACAGCTGCTTCAGGGTTTTCTGTTGCACCGTGCAAGGTGGATTCATATAGATACTCTTTCCAGTGTACTTTCTGAACCATATATTGGATTATAGCAATGTTAAGGAGTCTTGTTCTAGATAGTGTTTTCATCACATCTGGATTCAGTAAGAAGTATTAAGTTGTTGTTTCTCTATAGCTTAAGATAAAGAATGTATTTCTTTTATTGCATATACCAATATTGTATCTATTTAAAATGCCTGCAGATGTTGCTAGTAAGCATTTTCGTCGTGCTGAGGTGCTGTACTACAAGGTCTTGGAGTCAGTCATTGAGCAAGAGAAGAGGAGACTGGGAGATACAGACTTATCTGTAAGGAAAACTAATCAAATTGTACCTTGTTTTTAAAGTTGGACCTAACCAAAAAGGAAAACAGTTGTAGAGCAGAATAGAGAGCTATTTAAAATGAGGGTAAGTCTCTAAGAAGTAGCCTGTACATACACCTGAAGGGAAGAAAAAGTGTTTGAAAATTTGTGTTTGCAAACACAAAGATATATGGAATTTTAATTGAGTAAGAATGGCTAATTTTGGATTCTGTTGTCTCTTACAAAATAACATCTCTTTTTATAAGCTTGATAATTTTCCTGGAAGATTGAGGCAGAATAGGAAGCATTTTATTGCCCTATAGCTACGATGTAAATTAAGCATTAAAATTTGCACCTCTTTTGCAGGCAATACTGGAGCAAGATGTGTTTCATAGATCGCTGCTGGCATGTTGCCTTGAGATAATTACCTTTACATATAAGCCGCCTGGAAACTTCCCCTTCATCACTGAAATATTTGACATTCCTGTTTATCACTTCTATAAGGTAAGGTGTTGGACAACTAGAAATGTTTATCAAGTCATGAGTGCTCTGTTGCCTTCTGTTAAGTAATCTCTTTACATCAACCCTCCATTCTCACCTTTGTCTCTCTTTGTACTGAAAAAATATTTCCCGAGTCTGTCATTCTGGGGTGTCTTGGGCATCTAAAAATTAAAAAACCACTGGCAGCAGTTTAATCAGGAGCCGTATCCCAGTATCTGTGTAGTAACCAACACATCACTATTTTATCGTGAGCTGTTGCTGCAGCTCTTCTGCACCAGTGCCTGACATGTTTGTTTAGAAAGCTACAAATGCCTGTCTTCTGATAAAACTGCAAGACAAGCTGTCAATTGACTCACAGTAATGCAGCCTTAAGGTTTCTCTTCTTCCTTGAAAATTAGGAATTAAATCTCTCTGCAAGAAGAGGTATATGAAACAAGTATATTATGTTGATTATAATTATCCATCTTACAGGTAATTGAGGTTTTCATCAGAGCAGAGGATGGCCTTTGTCGGGAAGTAGTAAAACACCTTAATCAGATTGAAGAACAGATCTTGGAAAGTATGGCATGGAAGCAGGAATCCATATTGTGGGATAGAATCAGAGATAATGAAAACAAAGTTCCTAGTTGTGAAGAGGTGAGCACTTCTCTACATGTTTTACGTGGTTTTCCTAGTGAGACAGGATGGTAAAGAGCAGCCATTAGACCCTGCAGGAGGGACTTTGGCATCCAAATTTCAGTCACACCCTACAAGCTGATCAGCACAGAGACATCAGTAAAGTGTGACATCTCTCCAGAGACCTCCAAAATGCAGGTATGCAGCTGAGGTGATTCTCACCCTGTTATTTGCACATGGCTGCAGAACAATGAGTAAAACACACAAGCAGGGAAGCAGTCACTTCACTTGAAAAGATAACTAGACAAGAAGAAACACAGTAAAAAGTGCAGACTTGTAACTGTAGCCACAGAAAAGTTATTACAGCACTGAACTTTTACAGCAGTACAATTACTACAAAGTTGTAGTTCGGTCTGTAGTAAGTTTTTTAGTGTCTTTGTTTTAATTCTTTTCCGTACAGTTTTGCTGTTCAAAATTTGTAGTGCAGAAGCTTTTAAGAATTTTTTTTACTTAGTCTGTGCTACAGCCACTCATAAAGGTATCAATGTTTTAGGTCATGCCACCTCAGTATTTTGAGAGATCTGCTGGGAGCAGTGTTGTAGGTTCACCGTTGACACCAAGACGAATAAACGAGGTTCGCGCCGAAACAGGAGGATTAGGAAAAGGTGTGGTTTTTTTCAGTGTTATGTCCTTACACTTCTGAAACCATGGCTTTTAGTTTTAAATCAAGCAAGCTGCTTTAGCGTCAATGTACAGCTAAATAAATGGTAATTTCTACTTCAATTCATAGAGTTAAGGCAGATGCCCAAGACTGATGCATTCATTACTTCAGCATGCACAGAATGCTGTTTGGATAGCATGTTTTCAGGAGGTTATGTATAGTGTATGTATATGTACACATATGCATATGTTAAATCATATTTATACTTACAGTACTCGTGTTCTCGTCAGTAGCACTTGGAACAGTTTGCTTCATAGTTAACACTGGAATAGATGCTCCACTATGTATTTAGTTATGAGAAGTCTCAACCTGTTTCTCTGGAAAAATGAACCATAATACATTAGCTTAGAATAATATTAAACACAGCATGATTTGAGATTAAGTCATCTCTGAAGGCAATCTGTAGGCCACAGATGTAGACAAAAGGAATTTTAAAATGTTTCCTGAAGCACTGAGTGAGGTATTTTGGTTTGCAATAGACACCTGTCATGTATTTGTATAATCAGGGATAATACAACAAGCATAAATACATATATTTGTGTGTGTGTGTGTGTGGTTGTTTGGGTTTTGTTTTGTTTTTTGTTTGGTTGGGTTTTTTTGTTTGTTTGGTTTGGGTTTTTTTTTATCCACAGGCCTTTCATCCTCTCCAACGACCCTGTATGACAGATACAGTTCTCCAACAGCCAATCCAACAAGGAGAAGACTGTTTGCTGATAATGATAATACCTCTGACAGTGGAACTCCAGTAAGAGTTTCCCAACAACCTGTGGTAAATACGGTGCCCATGCAGAACATGAATCCTGAAGCCATGTCAGTGACTCCAGTGCCTGGCCAGACACTGGTTACAGTGGCAACTGCCACCGTAACAGCCAATAACGGGCAAACTGTGACAATACCAGTACAAGGTGAGAGAAAAGCTACTGTAGAATTATTCAGCCTTGTTCCCATCAGTGTATTAGTACACAGCAAGGGGGAGAGGGAGGGAACAGAAAGCCAGGGGAGAGAAAAGCAGGTTTAACAATTCATAATTGGGAAAAATTGTTTGAATAGATGAGCAGAATTTAGATACAGAACATGTACAGGACAAGGATGTTCTGACTGCCAACAGCTATTTTAGAAGAGTTCATGATTTCAGTAAAGCAGCCTTCCTGAACCAGCGTGGGATAAAAGTTGCATTAGCATGAAAAACTTAGTTCTTTTTCAGTATCTTCTTCTCTCCTTGTGACGAAAACTATTTTGATGGAACAATTTCATATCTAATATACTAAATATACAGTTCTAAGCAACTAAGAGAAGAATTGCTGAATTCTTTAAACAAAACCAACCACAAAGACCATTCCCCCCCACCAACTTGCTCTTTTTTCAGACTTTTTCTTAAATTACAGGTATTGCCAATGAAAATGGAGGAATAACTTTCTTCCCAGTACAAGTAAATGTAGGTACCCAGCCTCAGGCTGTCTCTGGTGCCATTCAGCCTCTCAGTGCCCAGACTCTTGCTGGAACCCTGAACACTCAGATGACTGGGGCAACGCTGCAGCTACCAAGCCAGTTAACTGTTCAGCAGATAGCTCCTGGAGAGCAAAGACAAAGCCAGCAACTGACCACTGCCACAGCCATCAGGCCTCGCAAGATGGGCTCACTCTCACTCTTCTTTAGAAAGGTACTTTTCAGTCTCATGTGTGCTTTGCTTCGTTTGTATCTGGTAACTCTGCAGTGCTCTTTAAATATGTTCTTAGTAGTAGTAACAATAAGATAATATTACATATATATAGTGGTATTTTTTTTATATATATAGTGGTAGTAATAGTAAGAGAATATTTCCAAGTTGATGCCTATATATACACACATACCTGAAGAGTAGTTTTCTTATGCAGGCAACTTCTCACTAGCAAAGGAATAGATGATCACCAGTATTATCAATCACATCAGGAGGTGTGAAGTAGATTATGCACTTGGCCAGCAGGTACTTAAAGGTGTCCAGTTTCTTTAAGGCTCTTAAAAACAAAGTCACCTTTAAGACATTCTGGTTTATTCAGTACAGTGGTTTCTGTAGGCTGTGTAGTGCTCTTCCTGGGCTCAGGACAACGCAGAAATTCAAACAAGTACTTTCTTAGCATCAGTACCAGTACTGAGAACATCTCTGTCTTGTAAGAAAATTATTAATTATTCTACTATTATGGAAATACATTTAGTTCTTTTTGGCTTATCATTTGCACAAGCTCTACAGAGTGTGCAAGCCTGGACTACTCATTAGCAGGGTAAGGAGAACAGTACTACTGTGGCCCTAAGCACAGCCTCCATTGCAACAGGTCTATCATCTAGCCAGTGTTCGTCTAAGAGACCTGTGTGTCAAACTGGACATATCCGACGAGCTGCGGAAGAAGATCTGGACATGTTTTGAGTACTCCTTGGTGCGCTTCCCTGAAATCATGATGGACAGACATTTGGACCAGCTGCTGATGTGTGCCATCTATGTAATGGCTAAGGTAAGACACACGAACCAAGAAAAAAACCAAACAACTTGTGTCAGACTTCATACTCCAATGATTACAGCTCCTCAAAAAAAAGCCCAAACCCAACCAAAGACCACACATAACCACCCCCAAACAAACAAAAAACCCAACAGAAAAACTATTAACCTTTTCTGTCCATCTCTTAGGTTACTAAGGAAGACCGATCATTTCAGAACATTATGCGCTGTTACCGGACACAGCCACAAGCCAAGAGTCATGTAAGTGCAGTTGGTATTGCCTAGTGTGGTATAACCCATTTATTAGACACCTTGGCTCTATTTTAGGACTAGATCACTTTTTAAAGTAACATTTAGTATTCAGTGAATGCAGTCTGAGCCATTGTCCTCAAAAGACAGAAGTCAGAGCCAAAATCCTGCGCTACTGAAAGCTTTTTATGTTAAACTATACTCAAAAGAGAAAATACCTTTACTTAAAACCTATGGAGGGAGCACCTATTGGATAATACTCCTCTTAGGAGGCTGTATTTTCCCATGTAAGAAGCAGTTGGATTCCTATGTCACTGCACATCTCGTCACCCTTCTCCTTCCCTGCAGGTGTATCGGAGTGTCCTGATAAAAGGCCGGAGACTCCGCTGCCGCTCTGGCAGCAGCGACAGCAGCAGCCAGCAGAGCTCGCCGACAGACAGAAGTAAAGAGAGGAACAAAGAAAAGAGTAAGCGATTCCAAATTCCAGGTGTTTGGGTTTAATTCCCTCTCAAAACAGCGTGCTTAGAGAGTTGGATTTTGTGTCACTGCACCCCAAGCACTTTCTTCTTTGGTAAACTCGGACACAATTAAGAATATATTGGTAACATTTTAAAGTTGCTTTAAAATTAATTAATTTATAAAAATTTATCATAAATTAAATTAAGCTCCAGCTTAATATTACATCCACTTTGACAGTTTTGAATCTATCACCCCAGACACACCTTAAGAGCTGACCACAATAGCTGGCCTGAGCTCTTAGAATTCAGTTTGTACACCCAAGAACATGTCCTTGCGGAAGGAACAGAAATCAGAGCTAGCCCCTGTTCACACTTACTCCTTGCTTACCCAGTCACGGAGCAGCGGCAGTTCCCACTGCAGCAGCTGGCTGTCTTCAGAGACAGGAATGCTCCAGCCACCCACAGCAGCTATTTTAGCAAACCTGACATCTCTGAAGAGTCTTTCCTTGATATTGGAACTGACACATTTTCCTTGAATTAACTTCTATCAAGGAAAGCAAACAGGTGATGCTCTCATTCATACCAACAGTTTTCAAGATACTTAATAGATGCAGGTATAAACTGTCAGCATTAATGCTTTCTGTCACAGAGAGGTGGCATGGAGGTGAGGAAAAAATTATATATATTTTCCAACTTCCCACATTAAACCAGCAGGAAGTGCTACCAAGCCAAATATTTCTACTGCTAGCTGAAAAAGACTACAGTTACTTATTTGAAATCGTGCCAGCTGGCAACAAGAAAGAGCTCCTGTTAGAAGAGTAGCATAGATGCCTGAAAAATGCAGTTTTAGCTCTGCTGATACTGGGATGAAACTCAGCTTTATACTGAAAAATGACTTGCTGTTTATCCTGTAGGAAGTTAGAAACCAAATGTGTTTCTGTGCAGGTCCTCAGCACTTTGCTGCTCTCTAACAACACAATGCTTTTTCCTAAAGGAAGATGCTAAGGGGACAAAACCGGCATGGCTGGTATTGCCACCAGACTGTCATTTATTGGTCTGGGGCAGGGTTCCTGTGCGCAGCTGGGTGTCGGGGGTCAGAACGACGGAAGCGCGGGGAGCTAAGTAACGCCGCGCTGGTCTCGCCCCGCAGCCAGCAGAGACTCCAGCCCTGTGATGCGGTCCAGCAGCACCCTGCCTGTGCCGCACCCCAACAGCGCGCCCCCCACACCGACCCGACTCACCGGTGCCAACAGCGACACGGAGGAGGAGGAGCGAGGGGACCTTATACAATTCTATAACACCATCTATATTGAGCAGATTAAAGAGTTTGCTCTGAAGTACACTTCAAATGCGGTAAGTTACTGTCTGTGCTTTTCATTAGCAAATAGATGTATTTAACTTTCATTCAGTGTTTACTCGTAGCCAACCTCACTGTAAGCAAATTAAAGGGATTCTATTTTTATGACAATAATTTCACCTCAAGGACATACTCTGCTGCTAAAATACAAAGTACTTGTGATGCCAGTTTAGTGTTTCCTCCTGTATGGAACGCCCAGCACTGACTAACGTCCCAGACAGGGTTAGAGAAGCACAGTTAAAGAAAATATTTATCTGACCTAATAACATGACAAAACTTGCATCTGTTCTAAATAGGTAGGGTATGGCATTAGTTGAAAGAAAATAATCTTTGTTTAAGGTGACCAACTCCCAGCAGCCTTATTGTGGTAACCCCTGAGCTCAGACCCCAACTACTGGGCAATTCTCACTTTCTCTTGAGCAGGCCGATTCTCCTCCGCTCTCGCCCTACCCATTTGTGCGGATCGGCTCCCCGCGCAGAATACAGCTGTCCCAGAATCACCCCGTGTACATCTCGCCACACAGAAACGAGGCCGCTCTCTCTCCTCGGGAAAAAATATTCTATTATTTCAGTAGCAGCCCATCTAAGGTGAGACTAAAGGGTTTTCATTTGCTTTTATAAATTCTCAATTATACCTTTTCTTTTTGGTAGTGAAATCAGAGAAGACTGTGCAGTGAACTTACTATTCACATTGTCTAACATGTACTTTCTCACCTAACTCTCTTCCAACTGTCAGTTCAGGTACCTAAGAGGCCACAGTACCCTTTGCTTTCAGGCAACAAATTGCTTGGTATGGAGACTGCTTACGGGACATTAAGTACAATCACACACAAAAAATCCTCCAAATGTATCTTAACATGGAAGGACTCACCGGGTGACTGTACCAGACCCACTCTTGTCCTCTCTGGTCACCATGAGTGAAGCAGAAATCCTCCCTGAGAAGCATCTTCATTCTAGACAGGAATTGTTGAATCTGTGCTGTGAGATAAGAGTTGTAACTATGGAGGGAAAAACCTTTCAGTTCTACCTGCATTGACACAAGAAGGCTGCTCAAGTTTGAGTAAGGCTCTAGCACACTCTGGTAATGGAGAGACCAGTACAGTGATTAAAAGAGTTAGTCTGTCACATGAAGTAGAGACCTCCAGATAAAAAGCATAAATAATCCCCCTGTAATGCATCTAACAAAAGTTCACTTGATATGTTGGCAAGTCACAGTAATGAGAAGTAACTCAACTTTCTTTTCCCCTCCTTTCCCCAGAGGCTAAAGGAAATTAACAGCATGGTTAGAACTGGAGAAACTCCAACCAAGAAGAGAGGCATTCTCTTAGAAGATGGTACTGAAGCACCAGCTAAGCGAATCTGTCAGGAGAATCACACTGCTCTGTTAAGACGACTACAAGATGTAGCCAATGACAGAGGCTCTCACTGAGTCCGGTGGCTCAGCACAGGTATTCCCTTGCTGCTGCTGCTCCATGGGGCCAGGCCGCTTGGCCCATCCCACAGAGTCACCCAGAGTCACCCAGTCTCTTCAAGTGTCTTCATCGAGGCTGTCCTCCTCCCACCTCACTGCCCTGGGCGTGACACGCCTCCTGCCAGACTGCACCAAGCCCCTGTCCTTGTTGGAAAGGGGCAGGAGCCTTCCCCATAGTACCAGGCACAATGAGGGTGCACTTCAGACCCTGTGACCCACCCTCCCCCCCGAGGCTAATCTCATCATAAGGCAAGAGACTCACCTCCAGGCTTTGGCTTCAGAAAGCAGCTGAAGAGCTTCCCAGAGCTTGGAGAACACAGCTTTCTACCTTGAAACAGGTACTGAAATACATCCCTTTGCTCTAACCAGTTCACTCACCCTGTTTTTATCAGTGCTTTACCACTGTCAGCTCTGGCCTAGAAAGTTACCTGTTGTTGTCAGACAGGGGAGCACTGCACCAGGGTCACCAGAGTCAAGGACCTTCACACAACCAGGACTCTCAAGTATTCTTCTAGCAAGGTCCAGTTCTGCTTGGAAAGGGAAGATGGGAGTAATCTTTTTAAGCCCTGAAGACAGGAAGCTATCTGAATGGATTCTTATGTGCCCCTGAAAACCATCACGATGGTTTGCTTTAATGTTTGGGCACCTGGCTGTATAAAGGTAGATGGTTTTGTTTCTGCATTGTTTTTAGCTGTGCAATGTTTTAAAGTGAACTCATGTTCCAAAGGTGGCACTTTTGATAGAGTTGTGAAGCGTCATTTTTAAGTTAGATCAGTTTTGCTGTATATTTGCAACGGCACTTTCTAAATGTGAATATTTTTTTGCAAAGGCTGACTCAGACGTCTTTCGGTATTGAAACAATTTGACTGTTGTATTTATTTTCCAATTGACATCCCACAGCTCTCCTCTTCAGCAGATGGTGTTAAGAGATCATTTTACCTTGCTGTACATGCAGCAAGGGGCGCAGGGAGCATGGGAGGGTTGCTTTTTTCACAGGATTTTATATGCTTGTAATGTTTATTCTGATAGCTTTTCTTGAGAGCAAGGAAGTGGCCGTCTCACACGCTCAATAGGAGGACAGTGGTGTCCAGCTCTCAAAACATATACTTAGCTTTTTTTTCATTTTTAATGGACAGAGGTTTTCGTTGGGTGGGGTTTTTTTATTGGGGGGAGGTTTTTGGGGGGTTTTTAATTGGACTCAATCAGACTGCCTGGGAGAAATCTCTCCCCTGCTACCTAAGGAAGTGGTGCATATATTAGACTTAGGAAAACATTAAACACACTAACAACCAGTATAGGACAACAGTTTACTCCTGTTCAATGACATAACTGGGACAGCAGTGGTGTTAAAGTAAAATGTAGCACACTCAGATGCTACAATTTTTTATAAGGAAACAAAAATTAGAAGCTCCATATTTTCAGTCATTGCTGCTCCTCTTGTCTACTGGGAAAATTTAGGACTTAATTCCACTGTACATTCAATTACAGTTAAAATAAAAGCATCTTTCTTTCTTACCTGAATAACAAAAAGGCTGAAATCTAGAAATTGTGTAGATGTTTCTGTAAAAATATTTATGAAATTGTCAGACAATTCTTGTTACCCCATATCATTTACATTACTTTGTACGAAAATATTGCAAGTGTATTTTTCAATTCAGAATTTATAAACTCAGAATTTTAAGGTCTTGTGTGGAAAAAAGAATCATGTATGCAAAGCTAAAACTACTCTGTAGCTCTCAAACACCAGGCGTGAGCAGTTAGTGCAAAAAAAAAAAAAAAAAAACAAATCTACCAAAATGTTCATATAGTTGGGATCCATAAGGCACATGATACACCTGAGACTGCAAGAACTTCAATCAAACATTGCAACTGATGGTTTATCAATCAGTTAGTCAATCAATCAATAAATAATTGTAGTTAACTAGTCCCATTAGGTATTGGGCACATTTCTAAGAATTCTTAACGAAGTCATTAGGAACTCTTCTGGCCCCTGGCAGTAGGTGCTGTATTTCTGCAGGGATGTACGGGCTGTTGTTCCCCTGTGTTTTTACCTTGTGGCCCAAGCGCTCGGCTTCAACCAGCTTCTGTTTTTCTATCCCTTTCTGAAATTAAATTGCTTAGTAAACCTCAGGGGTAAATAATAACAGAGGTATAACTTGTAGTTTATGCTTAGAAACAAATGCTAAAAAAGCAACTTCAGAAGTGTTCCAAGGGGGACAGGAGGAATGTACTGCATAAACACACTTTCAAAAAGAAATCTGAAGTGGCTTCAGAATATCTTTTAATTAAGACTTAGAATACAAGTTGAGACCTAGAAGGCTTGCTCACCAAGTCCAGCTGCAGATGTCACTGTTTCTGGCACAAGTTCTATTTCTCTTTCTCAAATAGTCTTGACAGAGTTCAGAATTGCAAAGCTGATATTAAAAAAATGACCCATATAAAAGTATTGGTAGGGACTTATATTTATTTTTTCATTGACTGCTGTACAGCACTGCTGTATAAACAGATAGAGGGGCTTCTCCTAACAGCAGCCACTGCTCCAAGACTCCAACAGCCTGCCAGAGCCTTCAGTTTACACAGACCCATACCTACACACGCTTTGCAAGAGCTTTCTCACAGCAGCTCAACTGAAAATACGTTGTTCATAAGCACCTGTGTAGTAACTTATTCTTAGAATTCCTCTTACTTTAACCTTGAAATTTTTCAGAAAGGAACAACTATAAATTATATTTCTCTCATTACACTGAGTATAACTGGATATACTAAGGTATAGAAAGAACATTTTAGCACTTAGTCAAGAACTGAGGTCCTGGAACAGACACTTTAAGTCAAGGGGAGTTAAAGAGGAAAGAACAGCCTCAAGAACTGCACCTTTGTATCCACTTCCTTCTCTGCCTTAATGAGGATCCTTGCTCTCTGCACACCCGCTGCATTCTTCTGTCTAAAGAGGAACTCCAGCAGTACTAGAGACATTCCAGGTAGCCCCAGGAAACCGCTGCATCTCAAAGGCAGAAGCTATAAAGGGTTTAAAGCAACATAATGCAGTAAGATTTCCACACTACCTAAAAGAGAGCAAGCAATTTATACAATCTTAAGTTCTGCATAGAAACCACTCACATCATCCTTAACAGTGTATTAAATTCATCATTTGGTATATGGTAGACTTGGGGAAGTCTTTGTCTATTCCCTTAATAACTAAAGACTTGTTCTCAAAGGGCATATGGAAAGTGGATTTAGGTTGTTAGATAAAAACAAATACAGAAAACCCCAGAGAACCAAAAACACACAACATATCCTTCTCCAGCCACCATCTCACGTGTATATAAAGTCACTGCTACCAGTTACTGGACAGTAGGGTTTGCATTAATGCCATCAGTACGGGCAGAAGGAGCCAAAGAAAAAACAGTCCTGCTAGAAAGGGTTGACATTACAGGTTTTGACAGGAAAATCTTGCCACCCATTAGGCAAGAATAAGGCATAATGCTACACTATGGCATTAGGAAGACTCTTGTGAAAAGATTCTGTCCTGAGCTCATGCATCTTTAGAAAGGTTCTCCTGTATGTGGAACAAAACTGTGTTTAACCAGCCTCTTCAGTACGTAACGTCCTGTTATCCTGGTAACACCCTGCACACAGATGCAGGCAAGCACACACGTAGCCAGGTGCTTCCATCCCGGTTCCAGTTTTTGCTAAATGTCTACAATCATAGACAGACAGAGGGACAACAGCTCAACCACAGCTTCTTTTTATTTTAAGATGTCACTATTAACACACATTAGTCAAGCTATCCCTAGTAATCACCTAGGGGATCTAAAATCCTCTAAGATTTTATTAGCTTAAAAGACCACCATTAAAAAAACTTTCATTTTAGTGTTTACATAATAAAAGTCTAACAAGCCTGACATTCTGCTTTCACCCTGTCAGACTAATGTGTGCTTTAGTGACAATATCCATTTACAAATCAATAATGCATCATACATCATCCCCAGCTTTATCTCTGCAAAGTGCTAAATGGGAGTCAATGAACCGTTTATTTACAATTTCAAATCCCAATATATTTACAATAGAAACCAAAAGTATTTAAAACCATTAAATATAGTGTTTAACTCTGCTATATTAGTGTACATGAACACAGCTTACCTCTGGCTTCATATTTCCAATGCTAATATTTCTGCCTGTAATTTAAGGGTTTTTTTTAAAAAATTGCTATTCCTGGAGGGGAAAAAATAAAAGCTTAAAAACCAACCCAAAGTCTCCAGGCATTTCAGAGCCCTGAGGAATTACCCACCCTAGACAGTCTTCAGGTAGAAGCACTGCAGTGTTCAAGAGAGACTTCCAAGCTCCAGGCAAGCCTTTAAAACCTAATGCATATGTAAAACATTAAGAGTCAGTAATCCTTTGAACAGGTTTACTGGAGTCACTGCTACCATTCAGATTTTACTAATCCATAGTCAAGAAGGAAACTGCTGCTTCGCTGTTTCTCCCTCTGTTACATTCCCTCCACCCACAGAAAGTGTTTTGTGCACCATGGTCCAGAAGAGCTAAGTAGGCATCGTCTTCTCTTCTTTGCTGAACGGCTGAACGGAGCCAGGCTTTACCCACGACAGGCCAGAGACGTGCATGCTTTTGCAGTGCTGATCTTCTGGCTTCTTCTAGGCAGAAGACAGTTCAAGTCAGAATTATTACATAACCCAAACATGATTAAGTCCCTCCACATCCATTTTACCTTTGGCAAATACAAGCATAAAAGAGGCTAGTGTCATTTTGTCTCCTTGAAGAGGAGCAGTAAAGTGGCTTCTGGTCTCATTTCTGGCCATGTGTGTGGCATCTGTAGAACTACCCTGACGTTACAGCAGAGGTTTCACAACTTGGTTCATGTACCACTACCCCATCGTAACGTGAATATTAAAAGATACTCTTTGAATAGTGCCATTTGCTTGAAGGCCATAGTCCAGCACCACTGCACTGATATTAGCCAAAATTCTTGGTTCTACAGACTGAAGTGTCAATCCAAATCAGAACGTTTCTGTCATTAGCAAGACGTGCTAACGAGCGTGCCTCCCTGCGGTGCTGGGCATACTGTGGAGGAATACTCCACCTACTGAAGGCTTCCAAAACAAAATTAATATGGCAAAGTAGGAACTGATACCTTTGCTCTATCATGGAGTTTCTTAATGCTTTCCGTGGGGATGGTCCTTCCTTGAGCAGCTATCACAGTGACTTGAACAGTAACTATTTCTACCCAACACAGTGCAACGAACATTTGACACTGCCTACTGCAATTTAGAAGACAAACAAACAAGCGCTTTAAGTTGAGAAAGAAAGATGCAATGTCAAGCATCTGTAGATTGAAAGTAGTTTAAGACACAACTTAGTAAGTTAGATACCTGCTCCAGCAGGTCAAAGAAACAGAACAGCTTTGCAGGGTTTCTGCATACCAGGAACTAGCCCAGCCTCTGCACTGCTACAGCCTCACCAGATCACCCGTGTGCCAACTACAGCAAACCTGGAATGAAGCATCAAGTTCTAGAAAGCAATAATTACCTGAGTAGACTCTGTCATACTATGGGAAGCCTTTTGCCTGACAAAGTACATTAAGTCAGCAAGAAGACTGAACCCACATTTTGTCTGTCTCTCCCCATGTTCTGTATGAGAGGTGACACTGCGTGACAGAACTGCCGTAGTGCATCAGACAACAGCAACCAAGAGGCATCAGTTCAGCCTGCAGCTGCCTATCACATGCTGCACACGGGACATCATCTAGCAAAAGCCGTGCGCTCAGCAGGAAACTGGGACATCACAGCCTTTCCCTGGCTGCAGTTCTAGAATGGTCTGGTTGTTTCCCAAAGGCACAGGAATTACACAGGTAATAAAGAGGGATCCAGGGCTGCAGAAGGGAAAGACAGGACACAGGATCAGGGAACTTCATTTTACAGGGAAGGAAGAGAACGTTCTCAGCTACACTTACACGTTGGAACAAATCTCCTAAGGCACAGAAGTTGGGCCCTTCCTGCTATTAGCAAACTACTCGAGTGACTAAAGTACTACACAATAGCGACAGAAGATGTCATCTTCTGCTTTCAAAGAAATTAACATGCATCTCCAAAGAAAAAGAGCAAAAGAAAAGCCATTGTTTGCTATCGGTCTCCGAGACAACATCATATCCCTTCCACTTCAAGCACCTCAACCTGTTATTTTTCTTTACATCTTTGATTTAAAGGACAAACGAGAAGGAGATAAGAGTATGAAGGAGAAAAAATAAAGAGTCAAAAATATTTCTTAAGTCTTTATAAGAATATTAAGTCAGAATCTGATCAAAATATTTTCCTGTGTTTTCTAAGACTGGAGAAAGGCCACCTCGCCTCAAGTCCTGCTGTGGCTCTGGCAGCTGGGAACACAGTCACGCTGAGCTTACAGGCAGCACACTGCACTCAGATCAATGGGCACATCTCGTTTGTGCCAGAAGACATGCAGGAACATGAGTTAAAGCTTGCAGCAAGAAAGAATGAAATTATATTTTACTCTTTTTTTAAATTACAAAAACTGCAGCAAATCACACCACAGCTCTAGTGCAAGAAGCCCAAGTCAGTAAAAAAAAAAAATTTCAGAGTGCACTTTCTTGTCAGTCCAGCAAAGATACCAGCCACCATTTCAGAATCCCTGGGCTCTGACAGTGGATTGACTTGTCAAGCCGCTCAGTGCAGACTCAGAATTGCTGTGTGCCAGCTCTTGTCAAATGCTACGAAATAACAACAAATGAAAAAGCCCAAACAACCCACTCCTCTCCCCCTAAACCAAAGCTGCTGCTCGGGTGAAAGCCACATGAACCAACATGTTCTTGGTGTATCAGTAAGAGTGCTTTGTGACACAAGTAACTCCAAGCACCCTTCGATTAGCCTTAGAGCTGTGAGCAAGGTACTCTGCTTGTGCTGCTTCAAAAAGTGGAATGAGAAGAAAGCCCTGAAGCTTTGATTCAGTAAAGAGAGATCTCTCAACAGAAGATAACAAAGAAGCTGCTGATTGTCAGGTTATGCAGAAGTTGTAGTGACCACAATGAGTGCAGGACAAGCTAATGGGCAGTCAGAAAATTTCTTCTTTCCCCCCTTTTCCTCCCTAAACAAACAAACAAACAAAAACAAAACAAACAAACAAAAAAAAAACCTGCCAAGTGTGCCAGCAATTCTACTAAGAAAACTTTCTAGCTGGCTAAATGATTAATTGCTTAACACAATGAAATTAGAATGGTGACACAACTGCTTCGTTAGGAGACCCAATGAGTTTCAGCATGCCTGCTGATCCAAAAGAGGGGTGGAATGAGGTCTGGCTAGTACATGCTCATCACAAGCAGACAGAGAATCTTTCTTCCCTTATCAAGCAACAAACCCCCACTATGGTGAGAATCTGGACTTTGCACATACCTTCTGAGTTAACATCTTCTCTCTAGCTTCATCATGTATAGCTGGATTCCACGGAGAAAACCTATGGAGAAAGGATAGTTAGCTCTTTCTTTGCATTTTTGCAAACTACAGCATAGACAAAGCAGAAAGCAGCAATTTTCCTTGGTTTAGTCTGTTGAATTTCAAGTAAACTAGAGGCATATATTTTCAGTGTTAAAACATCCAGTTAAGAACTAAATTCACATTGTCATGGATCTTTTCCACAAGAAACATTTAGGTTTTCATTTTTGTTTGCAGCGAGAACTGGCAGTTCAGCAAACGCTACATGAAACGTTTCTTATATTCACCACAGAGCTGACTGCTCTGTCCTCCATGCAGTCAAGATTAAAAGAATTTAAAAAGTATGACCGAAGGTACAGTCAGGCAAATTGAGTTCAGGAAAGCCCAAAAGCAATATTTACTCCATAGGTATCTCTAATGAGGGAGGTGGGTGTTTGGGGGCTTTTATTTGTATGGGGTTTTGTTGAGATTTTGGTCACTTAGGGAAAAAGAAGTCAACACAAGTGTCTAATTATATTTAAGATTCATTCAATACTAAGATGAGGAAAATGAGGGCAGGAATATTCAAAGTGTTGCTATAAATATAAGAAAAAAATAGGTCAGCCATCTCAGCAGAGAAAGGCTCCAAATCAACAACTATACCAAACTTGCTCTCGAGACGCTAGGACACAGTGAATTTGCCCGTGGTACTTACACAATTGCATAGGGATCCTCTATTTTGGGCTGATCAAATAAATGACTGCTGCATAGTTTGACACTGTCCACCACTTTACTTTTGAACAGCTGAATATCTTTTTCATACCTGCCAGGGAGAAGTAAGTAATGTTAAGTAATTGCAAGGAGGCCCAGGTTTGCTCTAGAAGCACAGACAGGCTTGGCAAAGCCTCAACTTAGTTCCTAGTGCAACCAGCTCTGGAGGTAGAGACCATGAACTGACAAAGCATTTTAGACACCTCCTGTTTCTGCCAGTCTATGTAAAAATCTCTTAACAGACCATGTCTATAGGCAGGAAAGACACTTACAGCACGGCAGCCTCAGGGTTCAGAGGACTAGTAGTATCAATCTTGTAGAAGACTCTGCGAGCATACATTAACACTTGCCATATGTGATTATGGTTTCGCCTAAAAAGAACAAAACCACGTGAAGAAAGGAACAAGCTTCTTTCAAACTGCACGTTGATATGTTAGCACTTACCTCCATTTTGCAAATGCTCTTTTCACATCCAGTTCACCAGATAAAGGATCTACTAGCGGATGGAAGACAGGCAGGTCAAAAACCAAGCGCTGCATTAGAAAAAATAAATTTATTATGACAACTTCAATCCTAATTCTAAAGGGCAAAGGTCAGTCAAGATGTTGCTTCCAAATACTAATTCATTGTTACTGTTTTTAAAGAAAGCAACCTGAAGTGATTTATACCAGCTGTGAAACTGTAATCCACATACCTCTGTTACAAGTGGGGTCTTGTCCTCTCTCACATGCTTATCACCTAATTAGGAAGCTAATCCAGCTAACGCCACAGGCACTTGTGCCAGCACAGGTAATAATATCAGATAAAATCAGATTAGAGGAGTTTTTCTGGTTTAGCTATTTGTGAGTGAAAGCTGTTTAGATACTTGAGCTACAGTCAATACCTTTTTTATTCTAAATGTTTTTAGGTAAACTGTGCAGCGACACCATGGTGTCTTCAGTTCTGTACAACTAAATGCCTCTGGTGTTCATGCATTCTTCCAAAGGAAAACTAAGTTTCAACAGGGGGGGTTCAAATCCCTGTGCTAGCAAAACAACAACAAAAAAATGATGGCTGAATGAGAGATATTGAAATCTAATCTTTGAAAGAAACTTTTTCCTGCTAGTTCTGTCAGGGATGATAGCTTTATACAAAACTTGACACCAAGCAGCCAGCTTCCTGACACTGCAACTTAGTCTCAGCTGCAGCAGTTACACACACCTGTCCCCCAACCAAGCTCTTAAAGAAATCTGTCCAAGAAGGGGGGCTGCTCTGTTCTGGAGAGTCAGATTGCCACAAGAATTGATCTTTATTTTTTTAATGAATGTAATAACTTGAATACTTTTCCCTAAAGAGAAAAAGAGCAAGCAGAGATGGAATGTAACACCATACATGTATCTCCTCCCTTTGTTTCATCAATGTTCTCGTCAAGCAAGGTTTTTTTATTGCAATTTAAAAAAGAGAGAGACAAGAAACCCTGCAGTACAAGTGCCTGGATTTCATGTTACATTATATTGCTTCTCAGAATTTGGATACTACTTTAAATGCTTCAGCATTAACTTTCTTGCCCAGGAAGTAGCAGATCAAGAGTTGAGGTAAAAAAGAAAAGGTGAGTTACTTAACACTCGAATGTATCTAACCTAAGGAAGTTCACTCTACACCAGCCTCAGTAATCAGAGTAACATGATTACTGCACAGATGTTAGGAAATATGTATAAGACACCAGAAATGAGCCCAGATAACTGAACAAAAGTAGTTCAAGGACATGAGAAGCTAATTGGTATATTAGCTTTAACAAAAAGTCATACTTAAAACACCAGAGAACAGAAGCCCAAGACACACACAGCCACTTACCGGGCAGTCTCCATCTGGATAATTATCAGGAATATAGACAGTAAATTTAAACACACCATCCTGGTAGAGCCCATGTCTTATGAATATTACACCAAACCACACTGCAAGTAAGAAAGTTTGCTTGAGTGAAAGGTTTTAAAATATGTATATCTATAAAAAAGTGTTGAAGTTAAGCTTAAACTTACTTAATGCTGATCGGTAAGATGGCTGCACGTAGACACCTGGCAATTTCTGCTTTACAACCAAGGTACTGCAATTAGAATCAGTGTTTAGAATAGCTCCACAACTACACAATCTACAGCAAGATGACAACAGTACACCCAGAACATACAGCAACAGCGTAACAGAGAACTTCTTCCACAAAATTACACTCAGTTCCCAAGGGCAGACTGCTCACAAAAGAAGGTGGCAGAAAACCAGTGAAACCATGTTCTTTTGCTCTTGCTTTTCCCACCCCTCCACTTACAGACTTACTATCAGGAAATGTTATTTCTCATGGTAAAACTATAAGTAGAGAAATAGAATCACTTCTACCCCCAGTAGATGCATTTAATGCAAGTCAGCACTGAAATTTCCACTTTTCTACTTAATCTCCACAGTTTCAAGGTGAAGAAGAAGAAAAAAAGAAATGCAATTAAGTAATTTTGAATGCAGGCAATTGTAGTTAATTCTGAAACATGATCAAACTTTAACTTAAATTTTAAACAAGTAGTTTTTCAGTTTTAGCTACGATTATCCTGCAAGTCAAATAGAAATTACACCCGCAACCAACAAAACAAAGGAAGAGAGAATAAAAAGGACAGTAAGGAAGCAGAGTGTATTAGAGACCTGGATCGAGTGACTGCAGTCATCTCATTAACATGATGGACTAAGTCATTTTTTCAAACTTGCACTTTGCCATTTCACTTCTTGTGACAATAATCCAGCCACAATTTTCAGTCATCAATGATCACTGCATTATGAAAAGATTTTCTACCTCTCCCCTTTCCTTTTAAGAGTCTAGATGATAATTAACAGTACTACCAGGGGAAAAGGGGCTGGTTTTGCTATTTTTCTAATCAGTGAGTGCAAGAAGTTCCCTGTAAACAACTGGTTAAACAACTGGTTAAATAACCAGCTGTAGTTGTGTGGTATATGCAGATTCTACTGAACGCTATAAAAGACAAACCAAATTACTCAATGCATAGGTTTTCTAGTTACTTGGCACATAGATCCATTAAATTGAACTCCGCATGCTTGCACAAATAAACAATAAATTTAAAGCAAAAGAACAGCACGGTTCTCTGGTTATGATTTCTGTAAAATTCATTATTATTTCCCTAACAATTTGTTAAACCAGAAGATTTTGCACTACGGCATCAATACATTTTTGCATGCTGCAGAAGAAAAACATCTTTCTTGAATTAAGAAGTTAGGTTCGGTTCCCAGGGAAAAAAAAAAAAAAAAAAAGGTTTGACTGTTCTCACTTTCAGTTTAATGGTTAAACGCAAGAACTGAGACTTACTGTTGCATAAGGACTCCAGGGATTTCATTCCAAAAGTCACTACATACTTGAGAAGCCAGTATGTCTAATACAGAGGAAGTCACTTCAACTTTGTAGCACAAACCCGTTCATGTAACTTTATATAACTAGAAAGTTTTGCAGACAAATAGTCTACAAATACTAGACTAGATCAAACAACTGATCCCAAGAAAGCTATTTTGCTAAATTGCTAAAAAAAAATTGCACTAACTCTAAAACTGCTAATTGCACTAACTCTTCCCTCCTAAGTTTCACGTTAAATATTTATCTTAAATATTCATGTTAAATATCACTGAACAACAGGAAGGAATATAGTCTTCCTAATATCCATCTAATAAACCATATCAGGTGGTGTTCAAGTGTTCCATGTAACAACTGAAGGAAATTCCCACATGCTAACTTCATTAGACTGTACCATGCATTCAGAACCATCTTCCCACTTGACATCTGCTTGATTCTATTTTAGTACTTGTGTCAAGAATTCAGTATTTCTGACCAAAAATCTCTTAGGATAACTGGTCAGGATGCCTAAACATTGAATGTGTTCACTTCAAGACTGAGAGGTAGCGTAATTCAAAGAAGGACATTTAAACAAACCGCTTAAAAAAAACCATCTTATCTCCTTTTCCTCTCCCCTTCTACCTCAAGAGATTGAAACTGTTGCTCCAGAAAAAGAATTCTGTAGAATTTAAGTTTTACTTTCTTTTTCAAGGACTATGGCAGAGACACCATGCAGGAACTGTATCCCTGCATGGTTTTTTTCCCCACTGAAGCATAAGCCCAGTGACCTAAAACAGAGAAAGAAAATTGAAAACCTACAATTCTGCAAGGAGGGAATACTCCAAATAAAAAGGCCCATAAGAAGCATGTGTTCCATTTGTTGACTGGGATGACGTGGCAGGTGAAGCAGGCTTGGTTATTGGCACAGCATTCTTTGGAATAGAAGGCAACTGTTTCTTCGCAGAGGATCGTAGAGGACTGGTTCGCAGCTCTCCACTCAAAGTCTTCTCTTCAGCATCGGGTCTCTGTTACATTAAAAGAGAACCATGAGATTAAAGGCTGTATCTCATAAACATTGAACATATGAATATATTTCAATACAGGTTGAAACCCAACCTTGCTAATTACAAGTTTGTCCAATGAAACTTATCTTGGGTTTCAGTGTTCTATTGCTTGGAAGTGGGGAGGTAGGGGTGGTGCCTCATTGTTTCATTTTTAACTAGACCTTTATTCAGTCAAACCTAGCCTACAAGTACAGAAGTAATCAATGCTAGATAGGAAATCTGCAGATTAGGACAAATGCTTAAGGAGGCTTATATTTATTTAGAAACTGGAACCAGATAGCATATAACAGCAGCTTAGAAGTCAATCTATTTCTAGCGCACAGTGCCTCAAGATAAACTATTTCTACTGACAAGCATCCTCACATTCTAAACTTCAAAGAGTCTTTAAGTAGTAAAGCTGAGATGAAATAAGAACTTTCTGCTGAAAATTTTACACATTTCACTCCCTGCCTGTGCTTAATACACCAACATCACACCTTCAGATGATCACACAGCCCAATCCCACTGTAAGAGAATCACCATTTGAAAGGGATACAAAATTTAAAAAGTTTTGCTATAGCAATCTATTTATTCCCATGCTGTCGAGAAGAGAAGAGAAGAGAAGAGAAGAGAAGAGAAGAGAAGAGAAGAGAAGAGAAGAGAAGAGAAGAGAAGAGAAGAGAAGAGAA